>CM075671.1:269262209-269797209 GCA_037962975.1 Clitoria ternatea
ATGTAGGGAGAGCACCTAGCACGGTATTTTACAATCCGGAAGTGAACTTGTGATACTGGTTTACCTTCCAGAACGGATATAATAACTTCCTAGTCTGGAGGCCGGTATTTAGACCGGATCACCTTTAATATCATTAATTACCCAAGAAATTATTTGTCTTGTAAATATATACAATGATGATATATTCAGAAAACAAAGATTTAATGACATTGGAAAATACAATTTTGCTTATATTGTGAGATTATAAAAATCCACTAAAATTTTATACTATTTAAGACTCGAGTTGTATTATTTTTATTTTTTAAATTAAATCACCCTAAACATAGACTAACTGATGATAAAATGTAATATGTTATAATGTTTTAATTCTTTTAAGTTAATTATATTAAATAAAAATATTTTATTTGTCTATTTTGACCGGTTTAACAAGTGAGTTAATGATTCGATCACTAACTCATTGGCCTAATCCCTGCTTGGTTTGACCAAGGTCTAATTTTAATAACACTAACTAAATTGGATTATAAAACCTGCCTCGACCTTACCGGTGTGAGCAAAAACCATTGGTTTAACCAACTTAATTTTATTACCATATTGATAATGTATACTAGTTGGTAAAAACTTTTGAATTAGTCAATTAAATGAATGGCTTAGTGTCCGTTTGGTATGTAGTTGGGGAAACAAGGTTTAAAAAATAAGAAATTTAATGATTGAAACAATCAAAACTCCGTTTAACCATAAAAACCCATTTGGCAAAATTCGTTTGGAATTCTCAAATTAAGTTCCAAACACAAGGTTAATCAATTGAGTTGGTGGGAAGGGGGTAAGAAACATTGTTTTTCTTGAACGTTATGAATCACCGTAAACGCATACCAACTCATTAATTTCTAAATCCTTTTTATTATCTTTCATTTGAACTCATTAATTTTCTTAAACGTTTATTTTTTAAAATTAAAGGTACGCCAACTGGATATTAGCTGTACAACCTAAATGTACGTGAAACGTTGTGTTTTTATATTTGATTAGAAATTTAATATATTATACTAATTTGATTTTTTAAACTTATTTTTTATAAATATTTTTTATTAGTTTTAATCAGTCTAATGAGTGCCTTAATTCATTATCTTTTATTATTTTTTATTTCAACTTGTTGTTTTCTTAATGCATACAATATTATTTTTTAAAAAACTAAATCACCCAAAACATAAGTTGTGCAATCTAAGTTTATCATTTTTATATTTGCTAAGAAATATAATGTATTGTATTATTAAGTTTTTTTAAATTATTTTTGATAAATATTATTTTCACATATTCATTTTAGGCAACTCAACAAGGAACCTAATCCATTTAGTAGGTTGGGGGCGAGGTTAAATGCACTTAGCACTTTTTATTATTTCATTTTTTAAAAAATTAAATCACCGTAACCGTAAGCTGATTAATTAGATATTAGCTGTACAACCTAAATTTCCGTGAAACGTCGTTATCTTTTTATACATCCGTTTAATACAATATTATGTTTTAAAAAACTAAATCACCCAAAACATAAGTTGTGCAATCTAAGTTTATCATTTTTATATTTGCTAAGAAATATAATGTATTGTATTATTAAGTTTTTTTAAACTTATTTTTGATAAATATTATTTTCACATATTCATTTTAGGCAACTCAACAAGGAACCTAATCCATTTAGTAGGTTGGAGGCGAGGTTAAATGCACTTAGCACTTTTTATTATTTCATTTTTTAAAAAATTAAATCACCGTAACCGTAAGCTGATTAATTAGATGTTAGCTGTACAACCTAAATTTCCGTGAAATGCCGTTATCTTTTTATATATCCGTTTAAAAATTTAATATATTATGCTATTTTAAAAAAATTTAACTTATATTAAATAAATATGGTTTTATTTATCCATTTTATCTCATTCAACTAATAATTCATTGATTTAACCAATAATTCATCAATTTAATCATTGATATGATTTTGATAATACTAACTAAATATATGATTATAAAACCTAACTTGACATGACTAGTACTAGTAGGAACCAATGGTTTGTCCTACTAAACTATTAAACCAGTTGAGTATATTAATAATATTAACTAATTTATATATATATATATATATATATATATATATATATATATTAAAACAGTTGAATTGATGATTCACCGGCTATTAATCTATTGACCAGAATCTTGTCCGAATTAATTAGCGTTCCTATTCTATTACTTTCTCTTTTTGGTTTTTATTGCCTTGTTTTCAAAAGGAATTAATTAATGTGAAGGGAATTGCTGTTTGTATGTGCAAACTATAACTGAGGTGCTGATAAAAAAAACTATAAGTGAGGTGTCATGAAGAACTAAGTGGCACTATAAATGCCCCTCAAGAATTCACATATACAACCACGGGAAAAAAGGGTAAAGAACAGAAAAACCAAAAGCTTCTAGTCTTTGCAATGGAGTTCATAGGAGCAGGTGGTGGTGGTGGGTCTGGCGATGAACAAGAGACCCAGAGAGGCAGAAAAACCTACATTCGTCACACCTCTGAACAAACAGCTAAGCTTGAAGCGTAAGATCAATCACCCATTTCTCTTTTCTATTTCTCATTTCCTGGTTTTTTAAAAAAGCATTAATTTGCCTATTGCTTTCTGGTATAGATATAAAGCATCCAATAACCACTTTGAAAGAGCTACTAACCCTGTCTCAAATTCAAATCCGCATTCAAGAATTCATACGTGGTAGAATTCCATATAAATAATGCAAAGGAGCTTTGAGTTCAATTAATTTCTGGGCATTTACGATGAATCATTGTTAGTTTTGGCTTGGTCTCTTTCATGACACCACTTTTGTTTTGTTTTGTTTCTTCTTTTAATGGTTTTAAAAGCAGTAGTTTTGTCCATCAAATTCTTTTCAATTCACATTCGAAGGTTAGATCATGGCTTCTTTCTTTCTTTTTCTCGTTTTTAATAAATTTTTGGACTGACCCTCCATTGTCGTTGTGTATATCAACCGCTTCAGCTTTAAATTCAGCTAATAAATAAATATTTTATTTTTAATATTTCTTAAATATTGTAAAAATTAAATGTCTTTGTAACAATTTTTTTTTAGAGCCCTTAATTAATACATTAAAAAACAAGAAATTAAAAGTTGAAAGGAATTCGATCTCGAAGGCTCACCGTGTCATACGTATTCATGGATCATATAATAACAAGATTTAAACCTATGATTTTATAATCACTAGTTTAATATTTAATCCACTAAATCAATTTTTATTGACATTTTTAATTAATATTGAATATTTATGCATTTGACCCCAATTAAATGCTAATAATTTCATAAAAAAATTAGTTTTTAACTTTTGATCACGAAAACTTTTAAATTAATAAAAAATAATAAATACCGTTAGAAATGTATATCTTTCTGGTATTCGGCTTTCAACTAAAAAAATTATTGTTAAAAAAAAGCATCTATCTCACTATAAATTTATTAGAATTATTGGATTTCACTATATGTTGTTATGGCCATCAAATCTATCCATTGTAATCTTCTTTTAAATTCTCCCTCAACAATTTTCAATTCAAATGACGTTGGGTAATTATCTAGCATCCTTTTCTTTCTCACAATATATAATAATATAATAGGGTCGTTTGATTTTATGTTGGATTGGTCAAACATTAATTTGACCAACCTAAAAAAAAGATTCTATGGTTAAATGAGATTTTAATAACCTTGAATGACATAAAAAATTAGAATTAACTTTTAAATTTTTTTATTTTTTAAAGACATCAATACTTTATATGATAACATTACGATACATTGTTTATATATATAAATCCTTGATAGCTTATATTAAATAGGTCTCTTTTTTTTTCTTATTGTATTTATTATTGAATAAGTGTAGCAATATTTTGTGAAAACTAAGTGGGATTTTATTTTTGAAAAAAAGAATGTTCGCGGAGTCTCCTCATCCAGACGAAGGCCAAAGGCGTAAACTAGCAAGAGAGCTTGGGCTTGAGCCGAAACAAGTGAAGTTTTGGTTTCAGAACAAAAGGACTCAAATGAAGGTAATGTTTGGTTTTATTCCATTACGTACATAAAATGTGGAATCTAAGATAGAATTAATTGATATGATTTTGTGTGTTATGATGTGAAGACCCAAACGGAGCGAGCAGATAACAATGCTCTTCGTGCTGAGAATCAAAAGATACAGAGAGAAAACTTCATAATCAGAGAGGCATTGAAGAAAATCATTTGCCGATCTTGTAGGGGTCCAAACCAAGATGATGATACTCTCAAACAGCTTCGTTTAGAAAATGCTCGTCTTAAAGCAGAGGCTAGTTAATTACTTTCATTTTTTTTAATATTAATTTTGATTCTTATATATATAATGCTGATTCACATGTCTTATTAATATATTGTCATAGAACTAATAAATTTATAAATATGTTTTCATTTCTTGTGATTTTAATTTTTACCTCCTTAACCCCAATTCAATTTCCTTCCCTTAAAAACTTGAAAATTTATATGCATCTTCTAATTTGCATTTATGAAAAGTTAATTGAAGGATTAAAATCATACTTATTTTGAACAGACAATAGGCCTAAGAAAATAGGTCTTCAAGTAATAAAAACTCTAATTTAAAGCACGTGACCACCCCTACAATAATGTATTCTTGTAGACTTGGTCATATAATCACAATTATATGTGTAAGATTTTTCAGTAATTATTATTATTATTATTATTATTATTATTATTATTATTATTATTATTATTATAATATTCACGATGAATTTATGATTCTTGTTATTGTGATAATTATTATTGATTATTAATTTATTCTAATTAATTTTATTATCATTTTTAAGTTTCATTTTTTGTTTTGATATATTTATTATTATTATTTATATTATCATAATGATTGTATATTAATTATTATTATTATTATTATTATATTATATTATTATTATTATTATTATTATTGTTATTGTTATTGTTATTGTTATCAATATATTTTTTTATAGTTCATTTATGATTACTATTTTTATTATCATTACTTATAGTTTCTTTAGGATTATCATTATATTTATTATCATTTTTTTATTTCTAGAAACTATTTTTACATTTATATTTTTAATCATGATTATCATTTTTTTTTATTTTCACGGTGATTATCATTACAATCTTTTTTATTTTCATGATTATTAATATTATACTTACTCTGATTAATTTTATTATTTTATTATTTAATTTATGATCATTACTTTTATTTATTATTATTATTATTATTTGTGTTTATGTTATTGCTTTTATTTTTAAATTATTATTATTACAATTACTTCTTATTTGTTATGAAGGTCAGCGGTAGTTAAATAAAGTTTGCATAAAGTATTCGGAGTTGTTAGAAAAAAAAACTTAATTAAACTAATAACTGAAAAGAAAATAGGATTAAAAATTTTGAAATTAAAAATTAGAGTTAACATAATGGGCTGGCTTGATTAAATTAGCCTGCCACACTCATTAAAATGTAAACTTTGGGCTTTATATCTTGAACCTAAATTAAATTTGTGCCTTTTTAGCCTTATTTGATAAAGTGTGATGTAGGTTAAATTTATTAAAATTCACAATTAAACATGCTTAAAATCAAACTTCTGCGCTGTTTGATCAAAGTTTTCAATTTCAAATTCAACCTAAACTTTTTTAGACCTATTATATTATAATAATCTACTATTTCCTGTAGATGCTCATTTACTAATCAATTAAGAAAATAAAATTATGAAAATAAAAAATTTAATCGTTAATTTATCTTTTGCATTAGTTGGAACATTAAAAATTCTTTGAAATAATGCATTTTTTATTCATTAATTAAACTATAAAGTTTGGTTAATCATTTGACCAACTAAACAACTATTAAGTTGGGTAATAATATTTAACAGTGCTCCACTAAAAACTAAAAGTTTGGTAACAGGATGTTTTAACTTTACAATAGATTATTCATTCCGTCAAATTTTACTTTATTTTTATAAATTAAAAAGAAATGATTGAATAAAACGTTATTTTATAAAGATAGATGCATTTAAGAATTTACCTAGGATGGCACTTTTAAAAACCTTCACACTGCAAATCTTTAACTGTATTTCAATTAAATTTTCTAAACATTTCAAATCGGTAAAGAATTAAATCATATTTTATCTTCGTAAATACAAGATTTTTTTAACAATTTTTTCTTTTAATATAAGATGATCTTTTAAATTTTAATGTCATTAATTATTTTTAAACTAAAATACCCTTATTAAATAAGTAATTCTTATTGAAGTTTAAAAGAATAATAAATAAATTATATTATTTAAAATATTCATTCTTTTATTATAATTGAGTGATACAAAGATAAATTTTTCTCCTTGTTAACTTTATCTTTTTATATAAAAAAGTTCATTATAATGGAGAGATAATTAATAGAGAGAGAATGAATCAGAAGAAAAAAATATGGTATTTTTAATTATCTTAAGAGTAATTTTAAAAATTACTCATAATTAAAGAATTTAATCATAATTAAAGAATTAAATTAAATTAACCAACTTTTTAAATATTTATGAATTAGGTAAAAAAATTTATATTTATATTTAGAGAGTAATTAGTCTTTAGTTTTACTCTTTATGGTATCGAAAGTGCTACATATATATATATAATAAGATTCATATTTATTAACAAATTTGTGTATTAATTTTCAGCATGAGAGGGTGTCTGCAATTCTTGCAAGGTACATGAATGGCCCGATACCAGAGGTACAGTTGGAGGGAGGTCCAGCCACAGGATCTTCATCACTAGTGACTGAATCTACACCAGTTGAAAGTGCTACTATGATCAATAGTAATGGAGACACACTCGTGCCCAACAGACCAATACCAACACTGAATAAAGCAATCATGCCACAGATTGCAACGTCTGCTAAGGACGAATTCCTTAAGGTTCTATGCACCGATCAGCCCTTATGGGTCAAGTCCTCAACTGACCCTACATTTTCTCTTCAACGTGATCACTATGAAATGCTCTTTCCAAGGTCCACTGATCTCTTCCCAAATTCCAATTCCCTTGCCGAAGCATCCAAAGCTTCACGTACAGTGAAAAGGAAGGCCATGGAATTAGTTGATTTGTTTCTGGATACGGTTAGCTACCATCCTCTTAATTTAATATTTATTACAATAATGAAATTAAAACACATATGCTTTTTATTTTTCTAGGAAAAGTGGTCAAATCTTTTCCCAACAATCGTTAGAGAAGCTGACACAATTCAAGTAATTGCAAAAGGGTCGGAAGAAAATCGAAGTGGGACTTTATTGCTGGTACGTATGTTTATTTTCATGCAACTTAACCTATGACTATTTCCATGTTTTGTAACAAGTCAAAACTTTTGCCTTTTTTTATTGTTTCTCTGTGTATAGATGCATGCAGAGATGCACGTTCTTTCACCTTTAGTGCAATCACGTGAATTCTGCTTCCTTCGCTATTGTGAGGAACTTGAAGCTGGAACATGGGTGATTGTAGATGTATCGATTGACTACAAGAAAGAGGGCATGGCCTTTCCTCCTTGCACATGGAGGTTGCCTTCTGGATGCATGATTCAGGAAATTTCTAATGGCTCTTCCCAGGTTAGTATTGGTCAAATAATTAACTCAAAAATGGATCATAGTATTACTACCAAACGGGTAAATCAACTGGCATGTGTGATCTCGAGTCTGTGTACCAGAGAATGCAGTTATGTTAAATTTTCGTCAGGGAAGTTCTGCCACCAATGCTAATTAATCCCTTTTCCAATTCGCTCAATTTTGAGACTGTTGTATATATGATTCTATAATTGTTCTAGGTCTCTTGGCTTGAACATGTGGAAGTGGATGCCAAGATCAAAGCGCATCAGTTGTATAGAGATCTTGTCAACAGAGGAATTGCATTTGGAGCAGAAAGATGGCTTATGGAACTTGAAAGAATGTGTGAAAGATTTACCAGTGCCGAAATAGATTATATACCTACTAATGACACTGGTGCAGGTTAATATATATTACTCATAATTTGGTTAATTTACTCAGTATGAAAATTCTTCATTTATTGTCTTTTTGACCCATTATATGTTATGTGTTTAATGTTTATACATCCAAGACTATATATACACATATGTATATTTGCTTCATTAATTTGTCAGTGGTGGCTGCAACTGGAGGAAGAAGGAGTATGATGAAGCTTTCTCACAAAGTTGTAAAGAGCTTTTTTGGGATATTGAACATGTCAAATAAGATGGAATTCCCACAACATTTAGCTGATGAAAATAGTAACATTAGGATCTCTGTTCGCAAAAACGCAGATCCAAGCCGCCCAAATGCTATGATGATCATTACTGCTGCTACCTCTTTTCGGCTTCCTCTCCCTCCTCAGACTCTCTTTGACTTCTTCAGAGATACAACAAAACGTTCTAAGGCAATCAATCTAAACAAACCTTGTTTCTATTTTATGATTTTATTCATGATTTACCACTAGTATAAGGTTTTTTTATATATTAGAAATCGTCTTACACATGACTTTTAATATAAATATGATATAAGTCAATAATTTTTGCTTAATTAAGAATCTATAATTGAAAGTCAACGTAAAACACCTTTATATTATTACTACTATATCGTGATAAAATTCATACGTTGTTTCTTCATTGTGGAATCATTCACTCACTCTTTATTTTCTTGCAGTGGGATGCTCTTTCTTGTGCAAATCCCGTGCAGGAGCTTGCACGTATCTCCACTGGAACTCATCCAAGCCACTATATATCAATCATTCGGGTATACTCATATTTCTTTTCACAAGAATGCTTTGACTATACCATGTATATGTGTAGTATTTGAGTTAAAAAGCCTTTGTTAATACAGAGATATGGTCATTAATTTATAGCATTCTCATAAGTTCTTAAAACAGAAGCAATTATTGGAATTAATCCAAATGTCATAATAAGATACATCGATTTGGATTCTCTTAAGTTAGTGATAAAATAAAGTCATTAACAAAACTCATTGGCTGGTGGTTGTAACACGCCTTTAGGCGTATAAGGTTCTGGTTAATATTGGTAAGTAAAGTGCGTAAGTTGTAAATTCCCCGTGTGATTGAATCCCACACGTACAAAGTGTATATATAAAAATACTTTGATCTCATTTCATGTGATATGTAAATTTATTGTCCTAATTAATATTGATTTTGTTATAAACATGATTAATTAACTAATGGTAATGATTGATGTGGAGCAGCCTGTCCAGCCTGCTGCTACAAGCAATGTGTGGATTGTTCAAGAAAGTTTCAGTGATCCCTTGGTATCATATGTTATATACTCTCCAGTTAATGTGGCAGATCTGCAGAAATCTGTAAATGGCATTGATTCACCAACTGTACCAGTTATTCCATCTGGCGTTCTAATATCTAAAGATGAAGAATCTATTGCCAATGAAGGTACAAATGCTGACAAGGGAATCACAAGAGGTTCATTGTTGACTCTAGCATTCCAAATATTGATGGATAATCCAGCAACTATGAATTTGGAATCTGTGACATCTGTTAACTCACTCATAGCCTCAGTGGTTGGAAGCATAAAAGTTGCTTTGCTCAATGGTCCCAATTTGGAGGTTTAATTTTGTCAGTGATGTTGTTTTGCTCAAATGAGGCATATATGACTATACAAATAATACTTGTTGGCAGTTATTTGAACCTTTTCATTTGCCATAATGCAGGATGCATGATATATATATTTATAAAATGAATGAATATACCTCATTATCTTTTTGATTATTCTCTATCTGTTTTTGTATGGAAAAAAAATCAATTTTGGTCGTTGAGTTGCAAAGTCAATATTATATGACTTGCTTCAAGAGAAGTTGCCGATTAGGGGATGTCATTTCTTCAAGAAAAGCTTGCTGATCACTGTTCTTTTAAATCAAGGCTATTTTCAATTCACAATTAAAAATTAATTTCTTCAAAACATAAATATTATTGAAATGATTTTTTTTAACCAAATAGTTTTTATACCCATGATTAGAGTTTTAAATCTAAAATAAGGCTGAGCATTTTTGGCTACTTTTTTTAGCTTGGTCACATTCATAATGCTATGTGTTATGCGTTTTACATTCAATAAAATATAAAACTTAATGGTATTTTACGGTTGAAGTTCTTTTATTTAACAAAATCTCTGTGTACATCAACCTGATGATTGATGAGGAGAAAGTTTTGACAAAGTAACATTGATCTTAATTTGTTATACACCTCAATTTTTACCCTCACCTTTATAATTACTAGTTGATTTTTCTTTATTTCAAATTTTTATTATATAATTGATTATGTTTTATATTCTTTTTTCTCTAAAAGGTAAAAGAGAGTTGTTTTTTAAATTGAGAAACTAACATTAGTCTTAATTTGTTATACACTTCAATTTTTACACTCACCTTATTGATTACTAGTTGATTTTTATTTATTTCTCCTTTTTATTACATAATTAATTATGTTTGTAAAAAAGTTATTTTTTTAAATTAACAAACTAACATCAATCTTAATTTGTTATACACCTTAATTTTTACACTCATCTTATTTTTTTATTATCAAAAAAGATACAAGATAGAAGAACCCTACATAGTCATCCTAGTTAAGGAATCTCTATTCATCTCCCTGCAAGCATGATAACAAATGGACATAGGGCTCGTTTGTTTAAACTTATTTTAAGAGATAAGTGTTTTTTTAATTAAAAAAACACTTAATTTAAATTTTGACGTGTTTGTTTAAAATTTCGAAAATAAACAGAAGCTGAAAATAAGCTAATTTCAGCTTATTTTAAGAAACAACTCTGATCTGCTTAATAAAAAAGTGATTTTTATAATTACTTTTTTAATAAGCTTAAACAAATGGGCCCATAATTAAAGTTGGCCATCAACTGACGGATTTGGTTAAGTAATTCTCTCAACCAACCATATGGAAAAATGTCATCCTCAACAATACACAATACCTCTTGACAATCAGAATAAATAATAATCAACCGCAACCTCGTATTACTAGCCAAATGAAATCCCCATTAGTTTTCATCTCTATGAAAGCCTAAAAGTCATATGTCCAACTACTTGTGTGATCCCTTGTAACTAGGGATGAAAATGAGTTAAATCATTTGTCGGGAACCTGTGATCTGACCTCTTTAAAAGTTATATATAGGTTAGACTTGTTGAGCTAGAAGGTTATACCTAAGCTTTTAAAAAAAGTTCTTTTAGGTCAGACCATAGACTTTTTAAAAAGTCTTTAAAGCCCAATAGGTAAGTTCATCTAATTGACCTAACTATTAATTATTTATATATATTTATAACATAAAAATAATATATATATTTACCTAATATAAATTAATATTATAGTTATAATAATTTTTTATAATATAAAATTTTATGTTATAATTTGAATAAAGTAACTTTTATTTTGAACTTAATTACTTTTGTTTTATATGAAAAGTTGTATCTATTTGGCTAAATTTAAAATCAAATGCATGCATTTGACTCTTTTATATTGATAAACTTATTTACAGTAATAGGCCCGTCAGCCTATGTAGTTTGATAAGTTTTTTAAGTGGTTGTTGACATTTTAAAAATCTAATTGTAAACAGGTCATTTAAATAAGCTTTTAAACAAGTCAAATGAGTCACACTATACCTTAAAAAAAAGTCTCTAACGACTTAATAGGCTAAACTCAACCATTGACATTTAAAAATAGTTTAAGCTAAGGTCTTTTAAACCCAACCAAATCTGACTCATTTCTATCCATTATCGTGACACCATATGCAACAATCAAACCTTCCTTATGACTCCCAACAACATTAATCTTAACAACATCAATTGAGGGGCTTCCCAACGTGTCTTGAAATGAAACAAAACATCTTTACCCTTTAGGAGAAAACAGATAAGGACATCTGCCTTACTAATTACTACATGATTTTTATTTATTTCTCTTTTTCTTATACTTTATATTCATTTTTCTCTAAAAGCTAAAAATCGTCATTTTTAATATGAGAAACTAACATTAACCTTAATTTGTTATACACCTTAATTTTTACACTCACCTTATTAATTATGAGTTGATTTTTATTTTCTCTCTCTTTTTCATTATATAATTGATTACAATTTTATTCTTTTTCCTCAAAGGCAAAAGAAAAAGTTGTTTTAAATCGAAAACCAACACTTTCCTACTTCTTTGAAGAAAAATTTATAAGATTAATTAGTATATATTATTTGTTTAAAATATTTAAAATTATCAACTAATTAGAATTTATTTTAAATATAATTTGTATGGTAAGCATTACATAAATAAAAAATAATTACATATATATATATATATGTATATATCACAATTCATGATTGTATAGTGAAACATCCTAGCTTAATAGCAAGCCCAAAAACCCAAGGAAAAATTTTTGCGATTTGATTTCACTTCCAAACAGGGTTTCATGAACCACACAACATCGATACCAGTCATAAATATGCATTTGGTAAGGATTGGTGGATTTTAGAAGCTCAAAAACTTGAAAAATGTGCATGAGAAGCCAGGGAACAAGCCATGACTCAACACACATCAAGCAAGCCTTAAAACATAAGAAGATTGACAAACAACAAGCTATGAATCAATTCAAGCATGACCATGAATCGATTCATGCGTGAAAAGAACCCAGGGTAGCAACACAGAAGCCTGTGAATCGATTCAAGGACCCTTGTGAATCGATTCACACGAAAGGAAAATTAGGCTTAACAAACAAGCAAACTATGATCGATTCAAGCCATACCATGAATCGATTCATGAGTCTAGAAAATACCTCCCTGGAGACCAGTATGCCATGAATCGATTCAAGCCAAACCATGAATCGATTCATGAGTTCCTGGAACTAGTAGCAGATTGCAGAATACACTAAAAAGCTGAAACGCCTAACTTTCGACCACCTTAACTCTTTCATATGAAATCTAATCACCACCAAATTTTGACGCCACTAATTATACACCATTTATGACGTGTAGCAACTGGCCGCACTCAAAAATGCATAAAACAAGTGACTTATGCGCAAAAATGCATTTAGCCCATTTTAAGGCATTTTGTGCCACACAAGGGTCAATTCTTAATGGAATTGGCCTATTCCAGTTTCTACAGGTTCTAAATCATGCTTAGGCACCATTGGAAATATTCTGTGGCATCCTAACCTCCTAAAACTCTATATGGCCCTATCAGTTCCTTAATTATGCATAAAGGTCATATAAAACCATTATTTTCATGCATCTAACATCCAGCCAACATTCTAACGCATAATTTAACTTAATCGCCATGTACATTCTAATTCAACTACACCCATAAGCAATTCCTGCCCATTTATGCAATGCAATAGTTTCCTGGTCATCAAATGCAATGTAACACAAACCCATGGATTAATCCATGGCATTCCATACACAATCACACTAATCATAATTCCTGGATATATCAAACATCATATGTATATGGTGGGACCATCCATGGTCTCCACACCCAAATATCATCATCATCCTCTATCTCATCATTCATCATAACAAGTATACATCCAAAATATGAGCTAGGCTCCCAGTTGAAGCTGTCAGCTACCTAGATACACTAAGAATTCATATATATATATATATATATATATATATATATATATATATACACACACACACACACACACACACACATGTCAACCATCAAAATAATATGTGCACAAGAGCCGGTCAACGCTACTACCAAAATACTATCTATATCATGTACACGATATATACAATGCTCCTCGCTCAAGTATGGTGACATCTCACTAATCACCATCGCGACCCAAGTCCACTGAAAATATAGCCATAAAATAGGGGTGAACACAATACATGTTAAATGACAGTTATTAAATCAAACCAACCTATCCAATTCTCTAATATACATTTCAATTTCACAATAATCAATATCATTCATTGCCATTCAAAACAATCAATAATTCACCGAATATTCTCAATATCACTAGGCATAGGATATACAAGCAAGTTATTCTCAATAACATTCACCAATGCACATGCATGCGGATCTGACTTAACAATGATTTCAACTACAGATTTCTTCCCGGCCTCACTTCATTAGCCCTTCCCACGTGATACCGGTCACCTCGTGATGTCTCACAGGACGTAGCCCAAGAATCTGTAACTTGAAATCATCACACAGGGTTCCTAACCTTCCATGGGTCACCCTACCATTTATGCTACATTATACAATTCACACAAGCATCTCAAGCTACCAAAATAATACCTGATCATTTATTCAATTGCATATCATGTAACATCTCAATAACATTCATATCATTCTATCACATCTCATGTAATTCACATCACATTATGGACGCAACTCATAAACATAAATAATTCTCAATTATCACACAAATGGGGTATAATATCAACATTTCACAATAAATAAGTCAATCATCACAATTCACACAACCAATACACCTCAATATACCCCGAATCTATCCACAAACCATACATTTAAAATGTAATAGCTCCTCCTACTTGGAATAAGAAATCCCAGAAGCTCTCAAAGCAATCCAATCGCTCTCCGATTATAATTTTCACAATTACTAACCTCCTAAAACTAATAACAATGTACTTTAATATCACAATCACTATTTAAAATTACGATTTAAGCTAGAGCCACTAAATTATAATTATTTTAGTAAATGATGACTTATCGACAAGCTCAATCAACACCGGTTCTCGTTTCCGGTTATATCCTAAGCTTCGAAACGTAATTTTCCATAATTAAACAATTCCCTAAAATTCATAATAATTTATTTTAATACCACGATTGCCATTAAAATTCACATTTCAAGCTGGAATGCCAATTCTTAATTATTTTGATAAGTATTAACTTACCGGTAAGCTTCAACGCTTTTGAACCAAACCCCAAGCTATCCGACACTTGAACGCCTCTGAAACAACCCTGACATATTTTCTAAATTAAAGTTAATCCAATTAATACCTAATTTCACTAAATAGAACTAAACCAAGCGATGAGTATTACGGAACTTACTTGAAATTGAGAAATTGCAAAACCCCAAAGGCTCTGAAGTCTCTCACAACCAATCAAGCTTCACAATTACCTTTAAATTCACGAGATGGGTTCCATGGGTTACCCAAAAACCAAAAATAGGTGTTGGAATTTTACCTCAATGGAAGAAACTCAAGCTTTCCCCGCCAAAACCATGGCAGCCCGCGAGTGAGGAGGAAGAAGAAGGTTCCGGTCTTGTTTTCAATTTGAAATAAGAAGAATAAGTGGAAGAAGGATGGTGATGGATTCTGTGAGAGAGGAAGAAGGAATGGAATTTCTAATTTCCCTCTTGCTGCTGCATGCGAAAGAAAGAGACAGAGTGAAATTGATTTTCAGTCTTTGCCCTGTTTCTATTTTCCAATTCTACGTGAATGAAGGGAAGGGTAAGGCAGATTGCATTTATAAAAACTAAGGGCATTTAGGTAGTTATACACTTATTTAATTACCCAACCTTTTTAATTTAATCATCCCTTAATTTAAAGTAGGATGTTACATATAGTGATTAAAAGAAAACTACACTAAAAATGTATTAAATTAAATTCATTTTATACTTTCTCATTTTATTTATGTAATCTGATTGGATTTATTTGATGAAAGTAGCTGGCTTGACCTTTAAATAATTGCAAAAGAAATAAAATGCAGAGAAAATACTATTTTTTGGTAAATAAATATAAATGAGTTAGGTTTTTAAACTCATTAAAATCAAAATATGCATCAAAACTTAATAAACACTTAAATGATGAATAACATATTTACATCAATGTGATTTCAACATGTTATACCACCTGGGCCGAAATTTTTATTTTCACCAATCCATTATTATTATTTTTTCATTCAAAAGGACTAAAATAATCTTTTGATTTTGAACATCATCTTCTTCCCCATTTTTCTTTTATTTCTCTCACGCGGTATAGATCCACACATATCATTTGTGATATATGTTAATTTTTTAAAAATTTGACCGAGTTTCTTTTTATTTTGAAAAACCACTTTTCCTCTTGTCTTTTGGATTAACTATCGTAAATGTGTTCTTTGACTTGTCAGATTTTGGTTTGAATATATTCTTTTGGTCTGGTTTTTGGATTTTGGGTTTACACTATTCCCCCCTCCCCCGTTCTTATTCTAGAACACACAATCACATGATTTTTTTTTGAGTCTCGAAAATTTTTCTCTAGTTTGCTATTGTTAAGTTTGAATGTGGCTATAAAAAGCTTGAGAATTTGAGAAAAGAATGCCGGAAAAGTTATGGTTAATTGTTAAATTAAAATAGTGTTTCATCACTTTTGTTTTGGTAACATCAGCATACGAGCACCTAATTCTTTGATACCATTTAAATATGAGGAATTTTTTTAAAAATTTTTTTGCATCTGACCTAAGATAACTTCACATGACTCTACGAGTCTCTAATGATGTAGCCTAGACTTAGGGAGGTTAAAACCTCACAATTGCATAGTTAAAATAAGGAATTTATGGTGCCTAGCAAATGTGTAATCAATTACACAATTTGTGTAATTGATTACCCGCGAGGGCCTATGCAGGATTTTAGAAGATCCCTTCTAGTAATTGATTACCAGACATCCATTCTGCAAAATTATACAGAATTTTAGCCTCTGAGATAACTTCTACACTCCCTAACTCCTTTATTTGACCTCCAAACTTTGACACAAGCTAAAACACCCCATTTATGACTTGTGGCAACCAACCATGTTCCAAAATTTCCAAAAATGACATAGTTATGTGTTAAAATGTATTTAAGCCATTTGTAAGCGCTTGGCCTATCAACTCTTATTCAAATTAGATCCTTTCAATTCTCATAAACTCTGAAAGCCATATATGAGCTATTAAACCTATCCAGAGGTTTCAAAATCTGACAGATCCTATTTTGACCTATTAAATTCCTAATTGCACATGAATTTCAACCACCTAGCAAGCCATTACTCAATTCAAAACTACATAGCCATATGTACATGTAGAGTTGGGTATACGGGCCTGAGCCCACGGGCCGGCCTGTTTAACCCACTCATAAGTTGCTTATTGTTTTTCTGGTCCCAGTCTTCGCTTCTTCTGGGCTACAGCTTTGGACTCCGGATATATTACCAATCTATGACAGCAAAAGTTAGGGTCAATGTGAGGCATATCAACTGCCATCCAAGCAATGAGTTGTTTAAACTCTTCCAAAAATTCTATTAATTGTTTTTCCATATTGGTTCCCAAACTATCATTTATGCTTGTAGTTTTCATCGAATCATCCCCTAGAATTATAACTTTCATTCTATCCTCTAGGATTAGCCTAACCGGATCAGGGGGTCAGACACCTATTTATCTATGGAATCTAGATCTATAAGATTTACTGACCCCAAAACTGATCCTCTATCATTTAGCTTTCTCTTTTAAATACCGTCCTCAGTTTACGATTTGAAGGCTCAGATTGTAACAATGTTAGGCCATCTACTGGTCTCCTATGACTGAAGAAACTTAATTGTCCTTATCAATGAATTTAATCAATAAATAAGGGGTAGAGACTATTGCTTCCAATGTATTCAATGATGACTTTCCTAATATACTGCTGTAGAGTGACTTAACATCAATAACTAACACCCTTGTGTACACCGTTCTTGACCTCGGCTCTCCTTCGAATGTTAAACGAGTGTCAAGATACCCTTGTGTGGGTTGTTTTACTCTGTTAAATGTAGTCAGGTTCTAGGTATAGGGTTGAAGATCCATATCGGTCAGGTCTATTCTTTTAAAACAATCATAGAAAATCACATCATAAGAACTCCCTTCATCCACAAGCAGCTTTCGTATGGTTTTATTTGCTATCACGACCTCAATGACTATTACGTCATCACCACAGGGAACATTTGGGCCAAAATCATCACTAGTAAAAGTTATGGGGATTTGAACTCCACCCCAGAATGATTTGTTATCAGGCTTTATTTTTACCAACTTAATCATGCAGAGATGATTTTTACATGCAAAGTATGAAACTCTAACCCCAATAAATCTTCCTGTTATCCATGACTTTTCTCTTCCCCTTAGATGAGGGAATTTCGAATTCTTCATCATCATCAACAATATTATCGATTATTGTTTTTCCTTTATCCGCCATAGGAGCCCTTTTCATACTTCTTCCCTCATCAACATATGGGGAACAATCTCAACATCTGGGTTTCTCTCGTTTTGGCTCATTGGTACTTTTTGGCCTGAATAGTTATTGTTTCAATTTTCCTTCCCTAATTAATACTTCGATAGCGTCCTTCATGATGTTGACACTCATCAGTGTTGTAGCCAGTTTGCTCATGAAATTCACAATATTTATTTGTGTTCCCTGGACGCTTCATGGCGTTAGCTTCTTGACCCCATACACCATTAATTTGGGTATTCTAATTTCCCGTAAGATTTGACTGGGCTAGTCCTTTAAAGGGGCATAGTGGGTAAAATTAACCATCTTTTTATCTCTATTTTGGGGAAATTTTATCCCGGTTATAACTTTCACCCTGATTATCATTTTTCATCGCTCATCGATCCTGGACTGGGATCTTAGGTTTTGGCGGTGTAGCCTTATTTTACATTGCAACACACTACATTTCTCGCCCGACATACTTAGTATCTTTTTCTATAAATTCTTAAAATGTTCTGGGTGTCCCTTTTGCCAAAGATAAGGCAAATGATGACTGTGACTGCAAGGCTTCAATGGCTATATGCAGTTAGATTTGTTCAGTTAATCTAGGGACCTGTGTAGCTTCTTTATAAATCTCTTTAAAAATTCTCTTAGACTTTCATCTTCTCGGTACTTGATTTGGGCCAAAGTGTGGAAAGTATTTAGGACGTCCAGGGACATGATGAAGTGGTCCAAGAAAGCTTGAGCCAACTCCTCCCACGAATCTATGAACCCTGGTGGCAGTCCCTTAAACCAACCCAATGTTTTTGCTGCCAAGGTTCTTGGAAACATTCTACACATGACGTCTTCTTCAGCTCCTAAAATAAGGATTATTTCACGTAGGCGTCTAGATTCCTTCCTAGGTTTGTCTCCCTAGTATATTTCCCAATGAACAATGGTTGATGTGTTTGAAGATGTCTCGGTATGGAGACGTTCATTAATATTCTGGAAGAGCGGTATTCTCTGGAGCCTCTAACAGTTTGTAAGGCTCTTCTTTGACTACCATGGTGTGGCAACAACTCCAATGGTTGTCTCTGGGTGTGGCAACAACTTTCTCCTTTATCTCCTTTGCCCTAGTTTGCTTAAGCTCCTGGAGTTTGGCTTACAGATACCGAATCAACTCATCCCTTGGGTCGGTATGCACAATAGCCATTGTCCTTCCTTGAGGTGGGTTAGATCCTAGAGTTTCTATGATCTCAGTGTTATATTCTAACACACGCGACTCCACACGGATTACGTCTTGAGCATGTCCTTCTGGAGTGGTATGTCATCTAAATGAGTTCTTTCCTAACTTTGCTTTTAAGGCTTGACTTTTTGTTTATATTTTTTAAAATATGGAACTTAATTTATGGGTCCCACCAGGAATGCCAATGAATTATCCACTAAGACTTTCTCTATACAGGTATGAAATCTCACTTTTCACTCGTTATTATGTCCGTTTAGTGGGAATCCAGTATTATAGAAGATTGGCTCAGAGGGAGCACAATGCCTTCAACCATGGTATCCAGGGTTCTCGAGATGCTCGCTTTAGAATAAGAGGCGGTGGTACTTGTAAAGACTCTCTGATGTTTAAGTCAGTACAAATTCAAGGATACTAAAGCAATAAGAGTAAAAAAAATAACTTACTTAATACATCATAAATGATGGTATTATAGCCTTTGTGGAGGTCCAACTCTTGATTTGACACGTGACAGGTGACCGGGCTTCTTTTTAGTCAAGTTGCAACCTATGTTCAAAGGTTTTGACTTGTTTGCAAGCTTGTTGACCGGTATCTGTTCAGTAAGCATGTCGGCCATATTATCAATCGATTCGTGTCATCTTATTGGATCGACACCTATTGCCTTTTCATATTGTCCCTTAGTTTAGGGGCCGATATGGATACCAAATCAATAATCATGATTGGTATACCATTATCTAACTTGAATACATATTAGGACCAACAATCATTATTGCCATATAAGGTCATTCACAAAACATCATCACATGACTATTCTTATCATCATTGTTATATCCATACACATCAAACTATTTTACTAACCTCCAACGAGGTAACAAAACATATGAACCTATATACACATACATATATGTATATACAAACTACCAAAAGACAATATGTATAATGGAATGATCCATAAAGGTTCCCAAACCTAGTATTTCCAATCCATGCCTTCTCTTGAGTTCACTAATCGTCATATATATAATTAATACCATTACACACATATTAACATCATACACATACATATATACACTATTCTTAATCCAATATAATATGATCAATATCATCATTGATATCTACTCATCATCATTCATATAATGCATATATCATGCCATTGTCAGGCTCTGACCCAAGTTTAATATTAATTAGTTTGATTAAATAAGATTCGTAACATCCATCCTAGGATGGCTCTACATGACTCTACGAGTCCCTAAAAACATATCCTAGGCTTGGGAGTTCAAAAATTACTTGAATAAAATTTTTTATCATGTTGGTTTCCTGCACACTACCCATTAATTCATGTCAAAACGAAGCTATGCAAATCTAATCAAGATGAATCTAATTGGTACACCTCCGTAACGTAATTACCTACAATTGTTATGAAGGAGTCGAGGGCTAATTATGCCCTTAAAATTGCTTAATTCATAAAATTGTATAACCAACCCACTTAAAATTTCAGCCTAAACACCTTGTAGTATTTTGGGCTTAACTCGGGCTACCGACCTCTGATTGACGCAATCCCAGCGGTAAAAAACCATGACAAAATTATCTACAACTTTTGTGAAGGGGAAAAAACTAAATTACCTCTCGCTAGAGTGAAAATTAGCTTTCTTGGTTTTCACTTAAGCGAGACAGAAACAACACCCGTGAGGCTTGCTCAAGCGAGAATACTTTCGCTTGAGCAAAAATTTGGCAGAAACTAACCATTTGACTCTCGCTTGAGTGAGATTGGACCAGAAAACACACCCTAAATCACTTACAAGCTCGCTTATGTGAGAATTGGCTCGCTTGAGCAAAAATGTTAGCATTCTAACCCCTAAACCAACTTCTAGGACCCTTAAATTACCCGTTTTAACTTCGATTGACACCAAAATTTATGGACACCATGTTTTTGACATTTCAGATCTTTTGGCGAAGTTTGTTCACCAAAATTCTATCGTATGAATAAGTTATGTAATAAAATATGTTTTGATTGATTTAAGCACAACCCAAGACGATAAGATGATTCAATGTATTTCAATCTACAATTTAGACCTACACATAAACTTAGTTTGCATATTCGAACATATAGAGACAGTTTATGAGGTCCAATTCCCTCAAACGCCCAATTTGGCGTATCATGTTTCACCCATATACTACATTCACATGCAATCTCTAATGGCTTCCCGATTCGCATTAATCCTAACAAAGCACAACAAACTTGTTCATGCATAAGTGGTGTAATAATATAAGATGGCTTAACATCAATTCCATACAGATCACAATGCCCTATTTTATTAAAATCACTAATCATGGTATCAATCCATACACCATTAATTCAATACATCAAATCGTAATCACACCCAGATGAATCCAAACAAAATACAAGACCTGCCCATTAACATTCATATTCTATCACTATAAATGGCTTCGTGCCAAATTCATCCAAATTCTAATTCACCAAAACACACCACATTACACCTCATCATCTAGTTATTCACATTCTAAGTGATTTCAATTAAACACATGAATCTACCCATGAAATTCAAATTTCAATAACACACACACACACACATATACATAGCTCAGTAATAATCTCATCAAGACCTTAAGTCATCAACATATACATCATCAACACATACATCATCAAAATGCCTTAAAGTTTAGGATTCAACTAGTCATCGCATGGTTCTAACTCTATGATTTTAAAAGATATACATATATATATATATATATATCAACATTGTGTTCATCAAAATATTCAACCTATATATATATATACACACACACACAATTGTATCCACTATGGCTGGGCAATGCATTTCCGCCTCTGGATCTTCAAGTAAACTCAACCCCTTACATATTTACTAAAATATCCATAATTTAAAAGGGAGAGTATTAATCAAATAATAAATAGCAATTTAATAATGAGACATCTCTTCATCATTTCTTTTTATCGATTATA
The DNA here is from genome assembly GCA_037962975.1 of Clitoria ternatea. NCBI lineage: Eukaryota > Viridiplantae > Streptophyta > Magnoliopsida > Fabales > Fabaceae > Clitoria > Clitoria ternatea. The sequence goes on from CM075671.1 coordinate 269,284,650, forward strand.
CATTAAATTTCTCCATCATCATCAAATCAAATTTACATCGCTACGCACAACGCACAAAATAGTTACACGGGATTAAAATCAACCATCCTCAAATATCACAAGCATTGGGGCCCCTAAGGATCAAATCATACATCTCCAAAATTCCATCCAAGCATCCATAAACTATACATAACTATCGATACTCAGCAATGCAATATATGCATGCCATGGTCTTTGAAATCTTTTATTTCATTTGTTCACAAAAACAATGAAATACGGATCTGACTTAATAACACAAACAAGTACCAAGACAACCCACACAGTGAATCAAAGCACTATAATTGAGGGGCGTCTAGGAATTACACAGTGAATCTCAACACTATAAGTGGTGGCACCCTGAGCAATCACACAGTGAATCATAAAACTATAAGCAGTAGCCTTAATGAAACAAGCTATAAATTGCATAATGAATCGTAGGACTATATTGTGACAACCACTTCAGCAAATCATAGTACTGGAAATGCATATGATGTCATGAAATGTAATCAATGCATGAAATACAAATCATGGCACATAAGTCATATCAATACTTACATCATAGCCTACTTCTCTACATCATTCCTCAATATCAACTCAACAATTATCATCCATCACAATTTGCCTCAAGGCCTAATTAATATCATGTCACTTAACATATCTTCTTTCCCATAACAATACAGAGCTAAACAATGAAATCAATGAGTAATTTACACTTGTATAATTCTTCATTAGTTCACTAATGGAACAGACAAGTTTAACTTTCACATCAATTGCCAGAAATACACCACAAGGGCCAATTAGCATCAATTTACATCATTTAACTTTTCTCAATCATAACAGTTGTGGCTAATAATTTAATTACATAATATCACTTACTTTCATCAATACACTAGTATAAGCCATCATTTACACATTCAGTATATACAGCCAATTCACAACAGGTTTCAAACATTCATATATAACTTCAGACACTATACATTATCAACCATACATTAAAACAAAGTCTAATTTAACCATGGAATAAATTGTTGAGCACCACACTACATATTAACATCAGAATTCAAGGTCATTGCACATCCCTTGTTTACTAAACAATAATTTAAAACATCGCTAGTATACATAATTAATTAATTTCAGTCGAACCCATAGCCCCGAAATTAAGTCTCTGTTTATTATTCAAGTAGTAATCTCCCTCGTACATTAAATGTACCTGAACCTGATTCGCTCCTTTAATTATACTTCTGATCCACAATCCGACAAACGCGAAAGTCCTAAAAGCCATATACTCGACACTTTAAATACATTTTGATGCCTCCATTCGCTAATACCATAATTAATAAGATTTTAGACATGGGTTCGAGTTACCGGAACTTACCAGGATCAAATGACGCATCGATTCTTACTCCAACTAATTTTCGGGCAGCGATATAGCTTAGGAAAATTTCCTAAAAATGTGAATTAATTATTTTTTAACGACCTATTCGTCATTCTTGCCATATTTCAAAACTTAATTCAGCAACCCATCATAGTTCTGAGGTAGGACGACTTACCAAATTGTGGCTTCACACTTCGATAACCCTCCGATATGCTTTCGACACTCCAAACGTCAACCTTTGGCCTCCGAATAACTCCAAAATTTCTGCCCAACAACATTTACATGGAAATTCAGCAATTGCATAATTGGGGAATAACCAAGGTGTTGAATTTTGAAGGGATTTAAGGGACCCATACCTTACAACTTCTCAAAACAAAAACCAAGACTCCTAGAGCTTATGTTAATGGCTACCACAGTTACAAAACTAAGAGGGAAAAAAGATTGATATTCGGATTAGGCACATGCAATAAGGAAACCCATGAAATGAAGAAAAGGGAATGGAATCAACAACACCCACGCATGTACCTTGAAGGCTTTGAAGAGATTGATGGGAAATTGGTGAAGGGGAAATCGTATGGAGAGGGCATTGTGATGAAGGAGGATGATGAATTGAAGAAAAGAAAGAAGGAAATGTAATTCTGCCAAAAACAAAAGGCATATGCACGAGAGAGGGTAAGAATTCATAAGAAAAGGAGGAGAGCTTTTGGAAAAAGAAAAATAGAGAATTAGAAATTAATTAGAGAATTAAGATTTAGGAGTTAATAAAATTAATTATTTAATTAGATTAATGTATTCATTTAATTTTATTTTGACTAAATACATACTTGTCAATTCAATTAGTATAACTCTAAATATTATTTTTCTAATATTTCCCATAATTTAATTTTATAAATTTTTAATGATCAAATTTCCCAATTAGTAGGAATTAGAATGGATTTTAGAAATTAAGTTATAATTATTTAATTTAATAACTAGACTAAATAAAATTTATAGTCATAAAAGTTAATTTACTCCCCATTAACAGAAATTAGATTTTCATCTCAAATTTTAAAATTTAGGATGTTACAGCCATGCTTCTCATCTCATTTCATTAATGTATAAATATGTCATGCGGAACCGACTAAGGTGAGTTATACTATAGTATTAAAACAAATGGCCATATCTCAATAATTATTTATTAGAATTCTATACCACTACTCATCTTGCAACACCTGTCACCCTTGGTGACGCGACTCATAATAAACAATGGTGTTGTGGGTCGGCTCTAGGATACATTGACCTAGAGCGGTCGGGCCCTTCTTGGGCCATAGGGCTTTTGCTCCCTTTATGGAGATACCTCCTACCAGGGTCGACAACAAAGGTCCCTTGAATCCCCTTGTGTGGCTAAATATATATGATGCATGATCTGAATACATATTCTCATCTTAGTGCAACTCACTATGCATTATATGTCTTCCTTGGCATTAATCCTTACTAGGAGGTCATATTCACATCAATTACATCGTCATCATCATCAAGAATCACAACACATAATCATCAACATCATCGATACCATTAGTCCACACACTAATCATTATCAACAATCATGATCATTATTCATCATCATTGCATCACAAAGGAATAAAATCTCCATTATAATCAACACCAATTTGTAACACAAAACATAATCTTTTACTAATACAATCATCATCAATTATCACGATATCACATTATCTCAATATACACTACCATTGTCTATACAATCAATTCAAATTAACAAATAATAGTATGTAGAGACTATATTCAATACCCATGTACTCAAGTTATGTCCTTCTTCCATACCTGGATTAATGACGCTCTCGAAGATAACGCTCCCATCCAAAATCAACTATCAATCTACATATCAGAAAACACTGATCACTTAACAATTCCAATTTAACTTCAGATTTGCTAGTTTAACTTATAAGCTACCCAAAGTACAAATAGCTAAAATTAAGCTCAATTAATGAAACAAGTTAGGTTTAGAGAGTTTTAATTATCAAATCAAAGTTGAACGATCAATTGAGATTGAATCTAGAGGTTGTAAGGAACCCAAAATGGGTTTTTAAATCCCTTACCTAGGCCAATAGAGCTTTGAATGAGAGCTTGTCCTCCAAGATCAACATGCATATGGTGAGGGAGAGAAGACATACAAAGAAGATAAAGGTGATGAGAGTGGTGAAGGACCACGGCCAAGAAGGGGGGGAAAATGAGGAGAGGGTGAAAAATGGATATGGAGGGTACATAGGGTTACAAGTTTAAGAGGGAGGGAGGATGAGGTCCCATTTTCTTTTCTTTTGTTATGTTTATTATAAGGAGAGTGAAAAGGTTAGCTAGTTCTAGGTGGTTAAGGGTAGTTTAGCAACCTTACCAAAGTAATCTTAATTTAATCCTAACTTAACCAATTTTAAACCTTATTTAATTTACCCCCTTTTGAGTATAATTAACCAATCCTTCTTCGTCATTTAATTATTACCAATTAGTTCTTAAATTAGAAATTTAGGATGTTACATGAACTATATAATATTTTTAATACATAATTATATAGTATGCATTTCAATATATTAAATATATTGAAAGTATTATATATTAAAATAATATATTAAATATATGATATTTAAGTATATAAATTATATATATATATATATATTATAATCATATATTTCATATAAATTAAAAGTATAATATATATAATATTCATGGCATTTATATTCTAGTGACATTTTTAACTATCAGAAATAAGTGTTGTCTTAGTTTGGGACATATTAGTGCGACATACAAAACAATCTCAAACACGTAAATAGTTTCAAAATGACCTCAAATGTGTAAATTAATTTTCAAAAATGCATAATTCATAAAAAAGCTCAACAAATAAGCGACAAAATGTTATTTTATTATTCATAGAAATTTTATCATAAAATAACAAATTATTGTCTACTAAAATTTTTCTTTTGTCTACTAACACTTTTTTTGTTTTGTTTTTTAATAGATTAATGAGTTAATTAACTATGTAAAAAACTCTTAGAGTTAGATGAAAATATGCTTACTCTCTAGAATGTCCTTTTTTTTATTGAAATACTCCCAAAATATTTTTAACATTTGTAAAAGGCTGTTATCGTCAAACTTTATCAATTAAGTGTTCATAAATGTTGTAATTAGACAGTAAACAAATCATCCAAAGGGATATAAGTGATGCCAATGAGATTTGTTTCTCCTATATGACAAGAGTGATATCTATGGGCCACTTGATGGAGTGATATCAGAGAAATGCATGGTTATGTTAGAAAGAATAAATAATTGATATTTATTCAGGCAAAGTCTACTTTAATATGAAGTAAAATAAATTGAGCCATACAACCATGCCTTGGGCTCAATATGATATCGTTGCAATAAGAATGAAAATATAAAATGGTTATCACTTATAGGTTATGTTGATGATAAATAATATTCAGACATAATGATGCATTGCTAGATGTCAATTTTTATTTTATATTAATATAAAAGGGTTCATTATTAATATGACCGAATGTTTTTCTTATAGAGTAACACACATAGAGTAAGTTCATCAGAATATAGCTTTTGTTTTAGTTGGGCTAAAATAAAGTTAATGGGCCTAACTCATTCAAAATGAGTTAAGAGCTCAATCATTATAAAGAGCTCATCAAGTTAGACTTGAGTCTATAAATAGAGCATGAAATGCTCGTAGACGGTTGCTCTAATATACACACATAATCTTATAACAGTTATGAGGGCTGCACATTGTCAAGATAGCATTCAGAGGTGTAGTTTCTGTTGGAAGTACCCACATGGACTCCTAAGGACAAAGCTAAGATTGCTTTAATAAACCAACTCACAAGAGGTAATCCAAAATTTTTTTTAAACTATTACCATTTTGCTTTAAAACACAAAGTTTGAAATTCTCTATGGGAATCCTATGTATTTTCGCTATCTGACCTTGTGGGATTCCTTAACAAGTATCCTCCAAAGACGTACGATCTCAAAGTTAATTGGCCGAGGTAGCGCTGCCATGAAAGACGCCTGATCACCACTATAAAGAATTTGACAAAGTCCTGTTGGTCCTACCCGCAGCTCATGTTGGGATGACACTGATAGCCATGGTAGCAACTTTTGAAAGAATCTTCACCGACTCGTTGCTTGAATAGCCGCCCCATAACTCTTTTTGAAAAATAAGGAGCAAAAATTTAAAGACTGAATATATAAAGGAGGACGATGTAAAGACTACCTTGGGAGAGGATGACACACATCATTTTCTTTGTATGAGCCAACAAATTAGAAAACTTCACACCAGAAAATGTCTATAACATCAAAGCAATAGAGGTTTGACAAGCAAGTGCCAAATGAAGAGAAGTGACCCTTTATTTATAGGAAAGGCTGGCGAGCTGAAGAGCATGGGAACGCTTATGATGCAATAATGACTCCTAAAAACATGATGTTTCACATACCGTCTGACAGGTGTGCAGAAAATGAAGTGTCACGACTAATTTTTGCATGCCACATGTCCTATCAAAACCCTTACTTACAAAGGGACATCACATCCGTTCCAAATATACAACTTTGGTCAAAGACGAAGAGTGAACAAGCATTAACAACACCAACCTATCTTACACCAAAATGGCATAGTAGCCCCTCTAAGTAACTTCCAAGTCACTCCAATAGGATAAAGGGCAAATGATTTAGGCCTGATACTAGCCTAGACAATGTCACTCCAAAATGACAGCCCCCGGTGTAGGGTGTCTCCCGTGAGCACTCCATAACACCAAATAAAACCCACACGATACTGATTTCCTAACCAATGTCTGCAAGGACTAAAGTCAGAGCAAAAGACTCACTAGGGGCATATTGTCTTCATATCTACAAAGGATGTTAGGAGCGTTTGTGACCATGCTAGCATTTTATCCGCCTTTTACGAATTCCATATTACACCATGTAAGATGTCCCCATCATCCAAGTCTATAAATACCACACATGTACTCCTTATTAAGGTACGCTCACAACCATACCTAAGCTCCGATATTAATTTATCCAATATTGAGTTAAGTGTCAGAGTGTCTTTGCAGGTGACACCCTATTTCACCCCTCAACGTAAAATATCAATGTGTTAGCTGAATGGAATCACTACAAGACTTTCAGATCCGCACTGAACCGAGAGAGATAATATCATATCTCCACTAGACTGATGTAATATATAAGAGAGAGATTCACCAATTATTGATACTGGAAGCTCTGTCCCCATGCTGGACAGATCAACTTCCATTTTTATATTTTTTACACCACAACATTACCATCCATAAAAAGAAAAACCATTTGTGAATATTTGTGAAAATATTGTATATAGTTGTATAATGATTTTACAAGTATATATTGTTATTATGCCAATCACTAATAACAAATCCACATGAATACGATACTTATACTCATCAAAACTACAATGGGTTTGGTAGCTCGCCAAAGTCCCAATATGATCTTGATACACAATAAGAGCAAATTATTAACCAACATTGAGCTTATGCATATTAAAATTACCAGCAATCTCCATTATGAAACTACTTGATCCAACACCCACAAAATCTTCCTATTTTTCAACATTCACCATGCTTGGTCCAAACCCAATAATTGGGTTTAAATTCGAACTTGTGTGGGTGAAATTAGACCTCTAATCCACTAAACAACTTCATTCATTTACACTCCACGCATGAATATCTTATACTTTGGAAATATAATAAGATTGTTCCATATAAATCAACTTTTAAACTTCTCATATGAGGATAAAATCTATCATATATCCAAAAACATTTCATGATTTACATTACCAACAATACAACATAATTAAACAACGTAGATACTATAACATAACATTAACTAATTTACCATAACACGATTCTAATTGAAAACTATAACACACATAACTCTAAACCACCTACAAACCACAACTATTTTCTAAACAACCTATATTATAACATTACACAACCTAAAATAACTTAAAAACCTTTCTAAAATTAATTTCTAAACATCAATTCATCATAATTATACCCTATACGATCTACCTATACGTTTTTAAAAACTAGTGCAACATAATGACTATAATATGAAAATTTCCAAATTTTATAATACCAAACAACAACCAACAACATCAATCATCAAACAATATCAAACAATATTAGTAACCTACACTAATTAAGGTATATCATCATAATTACATGAGCTACCCATAAGTTTTAAAATAAGAAACATAACAACTATAATGTGAAAATTTTCAAAATTTCTAAATTGATAAACAATAAGCAACAACATCAATCAAACAACATTAAAAATTCACCCTAAGATTGTCTTGAATCATGATACTTATATTCTAAGAGAGCTACCTATACACTTCAAAAACATTGAGCAACATAACAACCATAATATGAAACTTTCCAAATTTTATACATTACCAAACAACAACAATGTAGAGATGTGAATATAACTTGGCAGTTGCATGTAGCATGCTACCCATACTAGCATGAGAATAGGTACTTGTGATTATCTATTTATGTTTAATATTTTAAATAATAATAATAATAAAGAAAATATTGTAAAATGTATTAAATATAATATTATTTTATTATAATGATATAAATTAGTATTATGTAATATGATCATAATTTTATACATTCAAAATATTATTATAAAACAATATTAAATTTTTTTATCTCATTATAAAATAATATAATATCTAAATATTTAGATATATTTAGTAAATATTAAATTCTTACCTTCCCATTTAAAGAATTTGAGGGTACCTGTACGGGTATGTCCACGAGTACCTGTGGGTGTGAATATTTTTTATAACTAATATGATAGTTTAGTGGTAAGAAATTTATGAAGAAGAAAGACACTCGTGAGTTCAACTCTCATTAAACAAATTGACAATTTAATTGTTAACTTTGAGCTTATTCAAAACAACATCTATATAACATGAGGAACACTATAATGCCTTTGGTTCCTCAAGCAATGACGAAATGAAGGAAGTATGAGCAAAATCAAGGATCGAGGGAATAAAGAAGATATAAAGGAAGACAAGTAGATGAAAAGAGAATGGAGAGGAAAATATGTATGCAACCTTGGATCGGTTAGGCCAATAAAAAGTCATTTAAGATCAATGCAAAATAGTGCATTGACACCAAGTTGACACATAGATGCTTTTTCATCGGCTGTCATGGGTCAACGCTAATTTGAGACGTTAAATCATTGCATTCTAGTTGTGATAGTCTCTTTTAGTTACAAATACTTTTAGAAATACCTTGATCCAATATATTTTTAACATGTATGCATTTGTTAATCTAACATAATTTAGATTGTTGTTTATTAACATAATATAATTAAATTATTTGATAATTTGATACTATAATTTTAAAACACACATACACACTCATCTATCTAATCTAATCCAAATTGATAATTTGAAGTGAACTTGATAACATAATAATTTGTGAATTTTATTTCTCTCTTATAGATATATCATTCAATCTAATTCAACCCGATAAAACATAATTTAAAATGAATTTGATAAACCAATTATTTTTAATGTGTATGTTTTTAATGGTATTAAAAGGAGTGAATAAGCTTTATTTCGTTATCTATTTCATAATTTTTTTAATAAAACTCGATTTTGTATTAAACACATGCACATTGTATAGTATATAGAAATATGAGATAAAAAAATTAAACAACTTTAAATTAATTAAACATAAAAAAAGTTTAAAATATGTTGAAATAATGTTATATCTCTAAAAAATTAATTAAATATAATTTTAAAACTAAACAATAAAAAATTATTATAAAATTTTCATAAATAAAACTACATCATACATTAATTAATTAAATTTAACGAAAAATGTCTAGTATGCAAGGGTAGCTTATCTACCTCTCAACCTGTATAAATTCTCACTTTCATTTTGATATTAAGCGGGTCAGTGAGGAATCTGACATTTGAAAACACTGGCTTAGTGGAAGCGCAATGCCTTTAACCTAGGTGTCTGGGATTCTCTTTGCTCTTGCTCTGGAACAAATGTAGGTGGTATCTACAAAGATTCTCTGAAACTTAAGTTAGTATGATATAACAATATCGGAGCGTTTAGTGCGACATCCCTTTGTAAGTCTTCAGAGTTTACCTCGACGTTTTAGATAAAATTGAGTAATTTTTTTATGTTTGTTACTCCCAAAGATAGAAACCCAAGGGTGGTGCCAACATAAAACAACATAAAATATGCATATAGGGCCCAAGAATATTGCATCTACATTGAAACAATAAGAAAAGTCAAGTCTGGAGATCTCGCTCAAGCGACACCATTTAGCTTGAGCGAAAAAGCAACAAAACCCACCATCCTCGCTTGAGCGAGAAATAACTAGTAACCAAGCATTAAATTCTCGCTTAAGCGGGACCATACCTGCTCAAGCGAAAAATAAACAGAATCTAAACATTATACTATTGCTCGAGCGGGACCATCCTTGCTCAAGTCAGAAACGACCAGAATCCAACCCCTGCATCTCGCTCAGGCAGGGTCATCCTCGCTCAAGCGAGAATTGGGCAGTGACCAACCAAAACATACTCCTCAAGCGTAGCCACCCCCGCTTGAGCGAAAATGTTGAAATTCAAAGTTATCTAACTATTTCATTTCAAAGTTAATTGCTAACAAATTTTAACACATATACAATTATACCATTTATAACCTATATGAATTTCCCGAACTCAAAAATTTACAAAAAAAGAATGAGATATGTGAAATTATGCATAGGGGCCATTTTCATGCAATGTGCCTCACCAAAACATCCTATACAAGACCAAATGAAATCAAGGCACTTCGACACATTTTATATGATGCATTTAAGGTATGCAATAATTTCTCAAGCCATCAATAAAACTATGAGTAACTCAAACACACATCTACTACAATAATTTAGTTAATGACCATCCCTCGCATATACAACTTATACAAATGTAGTTCCATACTCTAAACCACTACAAGACTTCACCAAGCACTTAAATGTATTCATAATTCAAGACATCATTTCACATCTTAGCCTATTAGCCACACAAATACTAATTTCAAGCATAGCCTGGATATCAACACATCATATTCCAAACAACACTTCATCGTATTTATCTATATAAACTTTACTATGCTAATTCTCTTTAGAGTATCAAGTATCCAAACTCATCATCACTTCCACTCACAAAACACACACATACACACACACATATCTAAACACCAAACCATTGCAAGCCTTGCCAAAATAACATCTTGTGTATAGAAACATTAACTATGAGCTTTTCTCCCCATGGCATTGCACCAAGATCCACACTCCAATATCACTAGGTGGCATCTTCATCACTATTCTAAAAATTCACTAAAACCATAAGCAAGGGGTGAGTACCACTTAAAGTAGTAAATAGGAAATAACTTTTGGGATTTAAACCCATCATAGTACACACAACACTTTTAAGCACATTGTCAAATACTTAATCCATATGAAGAACATATAGATGCTTGTACATTCACAACTCACAAGGAAAAAGGATCATTTTAATCAACCATCATCAAGATCAATGAGCACAAGGCTCCTAATATCAAAATCATTCATAACTAATTATTTATATTCCATCATTAAATAATACAACTCTAGAGTTTTAAATGATATTATAATATGCCATGGACTTTGAAAATATTTCTTTTCAATTCATAAAAGCATGCTATGCGGATCTGTCTTTCCAATACAACAACAGTATCAAGGATAACTCATTCAATGAATCGTAGTACTATAATTGAAAGGCATCCGGTGATCACACAGTGAATCATAACACTATAAACGATGGCACCATGAGAAACCACAAAGTGAACCGTAGCACTATAAATAGTAACCTCATTGGTACTAGAGAACTGCTCAATTAATCGTAGCACTATAAGCGGCAATCTAATTGATAAATCGTAGTGTCGGGAGAATCCTAGTGCCAAATGCATATGATTTCATGAAAATACACAATGCATATAATGTGAATCTTATCACTTATAATCAAATTCAACTTGACATTATAGCTTACTCCTTCTAAACCATTTCAAAATATTCATTCCATAATCATCATCCATCAATGAGATATAACTCAATCATTAATAGTTCCTGACTCATAATTTACAATTTAAAAGACTCACCATCAGTCCATTGATGAAACAATCAAACATAACTCTTAACATCAATTATCATAGTTACACCACAAGGCTAATTATTATCAATTCACACCAATCTGCCATACTTTAATCGCGACTTTACACATAAAAGACATGATTATAGCTAAATCATCTTTTACATCAAGAATTTTCAGTAAATGCCAACAATAGTACAATTCCATATAACTCATGACAAGTATCAACATCTGATCCGTCCCCGACCGGGGTCTAGGATCCGGTGTCAGGACAGCCTCAAGAGTTAAAGATTGAATGAGATAGAAGATCGGCTGAGTGTATCCGGTCTCTCGGATCTGGCCTCTCAGCGTGTGGAGGTCGATCATGTTGTCCTGGAGATCTTTCACACCGACCTCTCGCGTTGGTGTGGGCGACAGGTGGTGTCACCTGTGAAGATTCTCCGACGCTCAAGTTAGGAGAGTGTAAGATGAACTCTGTAATACTTAAGCAGTATATAGTGAGAATGAGAGTAAGGACAACATCACCTTTGACATGTCTTGCAACATGTTATTTATAGTTGAGCGTGGAAGATGAATCGTTGGGTGTTAGTGGGCCCACTGGTTCTGATAACGTGTATCAAGAGTCATTCCGAGTGGGCCAGCATTCAGAGTGTGTTAGGAGGGTAGGTGAATTATCAGTGTACTTTTCTGCCACACGGATAGAAGATAATCACCTTTTCCATAAATTCCGTTGGTGATTGTACCCACATCTGTCGGTGAATGAAAGGGACATATTCCGCTGTGCAGAATGCCTTCCTTGTTATGATACTGAAGCAGTCGGTTAGAGTACGGATCAGCCACCCAGTGTAGGAGAACGGATAAGCCGATCGGTGTCTCAGATGTCACTTTGGACGACTAGTGTAAGAGAGGTTTGCCGAGTGTGTTACATACCGGATTGGTATTCTTGACACCGGCTGAACACTAGGGCGGCTATAATGATTTCACTTTAGGTGAGACCAGATCAACATGTTTATCGACTGGATCATTATCCTGGGATACCGGTTGACTTCTAGGAAGAATGAGTCAGCCTTTTGTCCTTAGAACCGATATCCAGACCGAATATCCTTGGGGTTGGTATCCAGACCGGATCATATGTCCCCTAGCTTATATAATGGACTTATGAAGTTGCTCATATGAGCTATACAACCTGCAAGAGGTCTGGATACTGGTGTAACCTGCAAAAATACACGTTGTGTTTTTACCTTAGTAATACTCGTTAATCGTCAAACATTGGCACCAAGCGTTATGAATTAATCGGCTCTGAGTGAGCGATTCTGAGTAGAGGTTTGACTTTGAATGAACAACTCCGAGTGAACATTTGATTCTGAGTGACCGATTCAGAGTGAGCACTTGACTCTGAGTGACCGACTCCGAGTGAAATTGGTTCTGGCCGTGTTACCTGGGAAGTTCCGAGTGATACTTCCGAGTGAAAACTCTCAGATTGATTCTTCCGGGAGGAAGCTTTCCGAGTGACCGTTCCCGTGTGGAAGATTTCCGACTGGTGCTTCAACGGTACTTGGTTTAATTGCTCCAACCACACTCAGAGTTCGGTTTAGTCCTACAATCCGAGTCTTCATTCGGGTTGGAGATTTCCGAGTGCAACTCTCCTGAGAAGGTGTCCCCGAGTGTGACATTTCTGAGCGGGATAAATACCGAGTGAGATATTTCTGATTCCCAGGTGGTATGGCACCGAGTAGAGCATTTTTCGGGTGAAACACTTCTGGACATATAGACTTTGACTTCGAAGGAGAATGTTTCGGGTAGAGACTTTCCCGAGTAAATAATTCCTGATTGAAACTCCGAAGTGAGATATTCTTGACTTAAAGAATTCACGAGTCGGACTTCAGTGAGATATTGCCGACTGAAGAATTTAAGAGTCCAGCATCGAATTTGAAGTGTTTCCGAGAAAGGAATACCAAGGGAGAATATTTTCGAGTGAGGAATTCCCAGGAGTACTTCTGAGTGAATTCGATAACGATTGATTCTTCAATAGCAACCGGCCAAGTCTAGAAGTCGTACTCGGAGTTCGGTTTAATCCTACAATCTGAGCCTTCAGTCGGTGTTGGATTTTACCCATTCACCATTTTTCTTCGGTCGGTGTTGGATTTTACCCATTCACCATTTTTCTTCACTCGGTGTTGGATTTTACCAATTCACCGGCCTTTGAATGGGGTTCGGTGCAATCCTCCAACCCATTTCCTGAGGTTCGGTTCAATCTTACAACCCAGGTCTTCAATGGCGTTCGGTTTTATCCTACTAGCTGTATCTTCAATCGGTGTTGGATTTTACCCATTCACCGTTCTTCTCCGACGTTCAGCCAAACCTACTAGTCGTACTCAGAGTTCGGTTTAATCCTACAATTCGAGCCTTCACCGGTGTTCAGCCAAACTTACTAACCGTACCTAGAGTTCGGTTTAATCCTACAATCTGGGCCTTCAATCGATGTTGGATTTTACCCATTCACCGTTCTTCACCGACGTTCGGCCAAACCTACTAGTCGTACTCAGAGTTCGGTTCAATCCTACAATCCGAGCCTTCACCGGTGTTCAGCCAAACTTACTAACCGTACCCAGAGTTCGGTTTAATCCTACAATCTGGGCCTTCAACCGGTGTTGGATTTTATCCATTCACCGGCCTTCAAATGGAGGCTTACCCCTTTGTACCTTCGAAGAGGTTCATCGCTAACAACAAACACATTGTTAGGATCATCCGTCCTGAAAGTATCTTGTCACAACAGGGTTGTGCATTTAAATAAAATCATAAAGACAGTGGGTGAGTCAAGGAAAGCTTCATTAACTATGAATTACAATCAATACAAAAGAGAAAAAGAGCCGAGTCGGGGTTATGCCTCGTTAAACCTTCTTGGTAAAACCGATCGGAAAAGCCCAAGTAAGGAGAAAGAGTGCACATCGTCTTACCGACTAGCTGTAATAGCAGAAGGTGCTCTTAATTTTGATGGCCTGATCCCTAATCAATGACCTCTTTGGGGCCCTGATGTTGTTGGGACATAACATCTTGCTATGCCGATTCGCCAATCATAACTCCCTTTTGCTTTTCAGAAGTAGCTTCTTTGAAAAGATACTGTTTGAGTTTACCCTCTCAGATTAAGGTCTCGATAGTATTCTTCAGAGCCTGACATTCATCTGTTGAGTGGCCCTCTTGCTCATGGAATTCACAGTATTTCTGAGGGTCTCCATGTTTGTGAAGCTGGGGCGGCATCCTGACCCCGTAAGCAGTAAGCGTTGGCCATCCGATCTCCCTCAAAATCTGAGAGCGCTTAGAATTTAACGGAGCATAATTGCAAAATGCATGCATCCGTTCTTCCTGACTCAGAGGTACAGGATTATCAAAGATGCTGCCTCGGGCCGGTCTCTCCATGCATTCCGATCTGGGACAGTTTTTATCTCTCCGTTGTTGATGTGGCGTTGGGGATTTCCTTTTGGCCGCTGTTGCCTCCAAGTGCATTTCTATGCCCATGTATTTCGAAGCTTTCCTTCGAAACTCCTCGAACGTCGTTGGAGGACTCTTTGCCAAAGACAAAGCAAAGGCGGATCCAGGCTGTAAGGCTTTGACAATGATGTGAAGCTGAATAGCCTCTGTGAGGTTAGGCACCAAAGCAGCTTCTTTGTAAAATCTCTTCAAAAACTCTTTGAGAGTTTCACTTTCCCCCTGCCTTATCTGGGCAGAGGTATGGGAAGTCCTTGGGATGTCCCTAGAGATGATGAAATGGCTCTCAAATGAAATCGCCATTTCTTCCCAAGACTCTATTGATTCCGAGGGTAAACTTTTGAACCAACCGAGAGCTTCCTCCGTTAAGGTTCGTGGGAACATCCTGCACATCACATCTTCATCAGCTCCCAAGTACATGGCTTCATACGTGTAAGCATCAAGGTGCTTAATGGGGTCAGTTTCTCCATTATACTTTCCGATGGAAAGTGGTTGAGTCGTTTGCAGGTGCTTTGGGATGATTACGTTCATGAGCCTCCTTGAGAAAGGGACGTTGAGTTGGTATGCCCCAGAAGCAATCACTGTCTGCCCCCTCTTCCTTGCACCGATCCTGTCCCCAGAATCTTGTGTTTGTTCTCTCCTCTCAAAGGTAGGGATCTTGGAATACTGGAGAGTTGTGGATCTTTCTCTCGCAGATGCATGGCGAGTATCATCCGCCTGAGACATCACTCTGTCCCCAGTTCCTCCCTTCTCCCTTCGCAACTTCATCAGCTCCTCCCTGAGTTGCCTGATAACTTCATCTCGAGGATCAGGGGTTACCACTGGTACCATTCTCCTTGAGTGGGTTGCTGGTGACTCAAAGACGAATCTCCCCTCAACTTGTTGATGGGTCACATCCTCCACATGACCATCCACAAAGTCGTGTCCATCTCCTTCCATGGTCGACTACTAACCTCTGCAGAAAGTGGGAATAACTCTACCGAGTCCCACCGGGCGTGCCAATGATCCGTCCCCGACCGGCGTCTAGGATCCGGTGTCAGGACAGCCTCAAGAGTTGAAGATTGAATGAGATAGAAGACCGACTGAGTGTATCCGGTCTCTCGGATCCGGCCTCTCAGCGTGTGGAGGTCGGTCTTGTTTTCCTGGAGATCCTTCACACCGATCTCTCGTGTTGGTGTGGGCGACAAGTGGTGTCACCTGTGAAGATTCTCCGACGCTCAAGTTAGGAGAGTGTAAGATGAACTCTGTAATACTTAAGCAGTATATAGTGAGAATGAGAGTAAGGACAACATCACCTTTGACATGTATTGCAACATGTTATTTATAGTTGAGCGGGGAAGATGAATCGTTGGGTGTTAGTGGGCCCACTAGTTCTGATAACGTGTATCAAGAGTTATTCCGAGTGGGCCAGCATTCAGAGTGTGTCAGGAGGGTAGGTGAATCATCAGTGTACTCTTCTGCCACATGGATGGAAGATAATCACCTTTTCCGTAAATTCCGCTGGTGATTGTACCCATGTCTGTCGGTGAATGAAAGGGACATATTCCGCTGTGCAGAATGCCTTCCTTGTTATGATACTAAAGCAGTCGGTTAGAGTACGGATCAGCCACCCGGTGTAGGAGAGCGGATAAGCCGATCGGTGTCTCGGATGTCACTTTGGACGACTAGTGTAAGAGAGGTTTACCGAGTGTGTTGCATACCGAATTGGTATTCTTGACACCGGCTGAACACTAGAGCGGCTATAATGATTTCACTTTAGGTGAGACCGGATCAACATGTTTACCGACTGGATCATTATCCTGGGATACCGGTTGACTTCTATGAAGGCTGAGTCGGCCTTTTGTCCTTAGAACCGGTATCCAGACCGGATATCCTTGGGGTCAGTATCCAGACCGGATCAACATCAATATATCAGGGTAACAATAAAACAAGAGTCATAAACATTTTTATTTGTTTCAATGATAAACTCGATCCCAAAACTCCTATTTACTACTTAAGCGATAAACTCCCCTCGTACATCGAAACGTACCTTACAACAAATCCGGCTTTCCAATATAATCATCCGAACGCCGGATAGCTTTCGAATTCCAATACGCCTTAACTCGAATTCCCTAAAAACTACCAACAATCATTCTGAAAATCTAGTTTAAGTAATCCAAAGGCAATCCCGTTATCTAAAAATAGTTTTGTTACAAGATGACTTACCAAAAAGTGTTATCGACACACCAAACACTTCCGAAGCCTCATGCAGTCGCTGTTTCCTTTTGAAATTAGTTCTATAGTAGTTGTTTGAGAATAACCCAAACATGGTTTACTAACCAAACACCATGGGTCCCAGGTTCATTAACCAAAATAGGATAAGGAGTGGAAAAGAAGGTTTGTGTCTTACCTTAAAACTTCAAAAGTGAAAAGATAGTGGTGGTTTTTCAAGCTTCACCAAACATTCCATTTTGCTGCCACAGTGTAAGATAATAAGGAGGAGAGGAAACCAAAATTAGATAACATGCATGTGGAGAATCCCATGAAGGAGAAGGAAGAAATAATTGAAATTAGTGCGAGCCATAGCCATACCCTTGATGGATTAAATGGAATGATGAAGAATTTGAAGAAGATGAGCTTTGATCATGGTGAGGGAGCTGCCGAAAGAAGAAAAGAGTTGTGCACAGTAAGGGAAAAAGAGGTGAAAGAAAGAAAGGAGAAAGAAATAGGAATTTGACAAAAAAAGGAATGACTAATTAAAATAAATTAGATTAAATAAAGAAAGGGTTAAGGAATAAAGTAAAATAGGTATAGTTGAGTGAATTTGACTGACTTGGAATAATTAATATGTCTAATCTTAAAGAAATTAATCTGACCAATATTTTTTTTAAAAATCAAGATGTTACATTTAGTGTAATAAATGACTTACTTAAATCATCATAAATGATGGTATTTTTAGCCTTCATAGAGGTCCAACTCATGATTTAACGCGTGTCTAAGCTACTTATGCAGTCAAGTTGTAACTTGTGTTCATAGATTCTAACTTGAATGTAGGCTTTTTGGTCGGTATCCATATAATTATCATACCAGTGATAGGGAAAGCCAGTTTATGTAAATTTTGTTAAATTCGTGCCTTTTAGTTTTACCTTTGGCACGTGTAATCCATTAGCTTGAGGACCGGTATCGATATTAGATCATTAAGACAACTGAATAAGTTTAAAAAATTATTAGATTAAAAATTAATCTAATTCAATTTAATAAAAAAATTACTATTTTTCTCTTCTTTTCAAAATTGCTGGTTTATTCAATTTGATTTTTCGGTTTAGTTTTCTTCTTTAATTTACATTGTATTGAATGAGTTTATATAAAGCGCACTACCTCTTATCTTTTAGTGCCTATTTGGATACGTGTTCCTTTTTCATTTTGTTTGTAAAAGCAAGGTTTTGAAAACCCTCTCCGCGGGACGTCATTTGGCCGGTTCCCATATTCTCTGTTGGCATTTGTGTACCTCTATTCGTGGGCTTTCAATGGCATTTGAGAGTGGCTCCCTCATAGCTCCCCTAAACCCACCTCCATTTCGTTGTCTCAAGTATGTAACGATTTTTCCCTTATTGTTTCCTTCTCTTTCAATTTTTTCTTTTCTAGGTTGTTGTGGATTTTTGGTGGTGGTCGGTTGTGAAAGGTGGTGGCCAAGGGGTTTTTGGTGAAGGGGTTTTAGTGGTGAGGGGTTTAGGTGATGAGGGTTTCAATGGCGAGGGGTTTGTGGGTGGTGAAAGGATTGGGTAGTGGGGGTCTGGGTCGTGGTGGGTGGTGGTTTTAAGGGAGCGTCATTTGTGGTGGCCGTGGGTGGTGGGTACATGTTAGGGAATCCCTCTTGGATATGCAGCGGGAAAAACAAGGATTCCCATAAGATTTGCAAAGCGCCGTGTTTCAAAGCATAAGATAAACAAAAAAGTTTACGTTTTAGGATTACCTCTTATAGAAAAAGAAGAAGCAGTTTTAGCCTCGCCCTTTAGGAGTCCACACGAGCACTCCCACCAGAATCGCTACACTTGCCAACTGCTAGTTTGACGGCGTGTAGCTCTTGCAACTTTTACGTATTTATGTCTTTTTTGGTGAACCACCTATGAGCATCTTATGCTCTATTTATAGGCTTAGGTTTGACCTAATTTGTTCTCTCTAAAGAGTTGGCTCTTTACTCATTCTGAATGAGTTAAGCCTAATAGCTTTATTTTAGTCCAACTAAAATAAAACAAAATATTTTCTGATGGGCTTACTCTATGTGTGTGACCCTATAGATAAAATACTTGGTCATATTAATAATAAATTATATCTGAATATTATTTAATATCAACATAACCTATAAGTGATAATTATTTTATATGTTTGTTCCTTTTGTCACGATATCCTAATTGGCCCCAAGGCATGGTCACGTCATCCTTGTACGGCTCAATTTATTTTACTTGATACTGGAGTAGACTTGATCCAAATAAATATCTAATATTTATTCTTTCTAGCATGGTCATGCATTTCCTTAGTCTCACTCCATCAAGTGCCCTATAGATATCACTCCTGTCACATAGGAGAGACAAATCCTATTTACATCACTCATATTCCTCTACATAATTTGTTCATTGCCTAATCATAACCTTTATAGTCCTTTTGTTACAGAAGATGTTTAATTGTATTAAAATAATAAACTCCTCATGTAGGAATCGTAGTGACTTCAGGTCGAAGGACTACATATACCATCATCACATTGAGAATCGTTTATGACATTCATGTAACGATCCATGCAACGTTCCCATGGTGGGTCTGTCTAGTACATCATTACTCTTAATGTGTACTTGTGTGAAGATTTGATATCATCTATATCTATGATCTGTGAGATCGGGTTATTAGTACACCTAAACACCAGTCTCAATGTATTTACATGTTCCCACGTAAATACTTGACTAGGGACATTTTAGGAATAACTTTCATATGACCTATTACCCAAGGATAAATACATTTTAAAATAATTTTAAACTAAAATACTTATTTTATTGATAAGAAGAAAAATTATACAAATGAAAAAAGCATAAAAGCTCATAGTGCATACACCAACAGTGAAAGGATTGGGTGGTGGGGGTCTGGGTCGTGGTGGGTGGTGGTTTTAAGGAAGGGTCATTTATGGTGGTCGTGAGTGGTAGGTACATGATGGATGGTGGGGAGGTGGTGGGTTTGGTGGATCACGAGGGGTAATGGTGGCCATGGGGAGGTGGTCGGATGGTGGATAATGGAGGTCGTGAGAGGTGGTTCATGGGAGGCCGTAGGTTTGGATGGTGATGTTGGTCATGGTGGAGCACGAGTGGGCATCAGTGGTTGGGGTGTATGGTAAAATTAGAGGAATTGATGGTGGATGATTGGTCTGGATGATAGATCAGGGGTGTGGATCAGGTTATGTAGTGTATGGTAAAGTTTATAGGAATTGATGGTGGATGGTTGGTTTAAATGATGGTGCATAGGTGTGGACGTACTAATATGGAGCATGTTATAACTCTGATTGTATTTAATTAAAAAAATATAAAAAATTTTATGGTTTATTTTTTTATGAGTGTTATTCGTGACTCAATTAGGGATCAAATTGTGCTTACTAAATTTACCGATTAGTATATTATAATAATGTAAATTGTTAATAATATATTTAATATTATTAAACCCAATGTATTTATTTATATATTTAATAAGATTAAATATTATTTACAGTATATATTATTATAATAAATAATATACTTATTATAACACCATAATATAGTAATTTAACTTTTTTTCATAATATATTTAATATAGTATTTTAATATATCTTTATTAATAATTATTATTGATATATATATTTTGTTCATATAATTTTTAATGAAATATTTTAATATGAAATTTAAATATTATTTATAATAAATACACTTTTAACTTCTTTTAACTAATACCCTTTTTGGTAATTTACACTCAATTCCATTTTCATAAACCAGGTTTACCAAAAAATTTTCAACCAAATACAATTGACTTTTACAACAAAATATTTAAACACAAATCACTAATTTCAAAACTCCCGTATTCATAACCATATTTTTTAAAACCTTAAGTCGTGTTTAGTTCGCAAGTTTTTTAAGAAAAATAGAAAACTATTATTGAAAAAGTTAGGAAAATAGAAAAAGTGTTTGTTTACAAAATATTCAAAGAAAACTTTTAGAAAACTGAAAACCAGCTTTTATATTTTTTTAAGAAAAATAGAGAAATATTTAAAGAAGTTTTCCAAGAAAACTGAAAAGCAGGAAATAAAAATTTTGGAAAACAAGTAGAAAACTTTTCCCAGAAAATTAGAATAATTTTCTATAACTAAACACAACCTTAATTTTCCAATCCTCATATTCACAAACTTTATACCCCAACTTTAAACCAAACGGGCCCTTAAACATCTTATAAAACCATTTAATTTGTGAATATGTTTTTTTAATTTCTGTTTATACCTTTTTAAAATATTTTTTTCATTGTTTCTTATACAAACTTTAAGAATAAAAAATAGAAAATAAAAAAATAAAAATAAAATAAAAATATTTTCTAAAACCAAACAACCCCTACCTACCTTATTTCCATATTATCTTTTTCCAAAGATGACCCTTTACCAAAAAAATATCCTTTTTATGACTTTTTCAATCTTATCAATTATATTATAAAGCTTTAACATGATTAAGAATAAAATATATTTATATGGAAATGATTAATAAATTTTATTTATTTATTTTCATGTGCAAGAATCCAAGGAAAATTCAAGTATGGTAAGTTATCAAATTATTTTAGTATTATTATAATATTTTTTCCTTGACTTGGGGTTATGTTTGATAAAGAACAAAAAAATAATAGACAAGAAAATGAGAGGAAAGAAAATTTTTAAAATTTGAATTGAAATGATAAATTTAAGTGCGTTTTCCTTTATAGGTCAAAATTTTATCTTTTTCTCTCAAGTCAAACAAAAATACATAAATATTCAAGTTGTTTCTCTCTCTGCCCCCTCTTTTTTTATTCTTTTCCAAACCTAGGATTGCGTGAAACTACATTCAAGGGTGTGAGCGACAAAGTAGTCTATATAAACACCTTAAAGATTTATAAATATAAACACAAAGAAAAACCCTAATACATTACAAGTTTAGTTTCTCACCACTAGTTGGAAAATGGATTCTTCAAAGGCCGGTGCTGGTGGGCCTGGTGATGAAGGTAACCCCATCTCACATAAGGGGAAAGGGAAAAAAACATGCTACAAACGACTTACTTCTGCTCAAACAGCTAAACTAGAGAAGTAAGATAATTATTTTCACCTAGCAAACTTTTATTTTTATTATTATTTCTATCATTTTGTTGGTTGAGAATAACATTGACATCATGCTGTGAAAATCTAGACCAAAACATTTGATTCAATTGGTTGAGAGAAAAATGATTGAATCAATTGGTTGAATCAATGCAATCAATAACCAATCAAACTACCAAAAACTTATGATTCATGAACCATTTTTAAGAAAATCATAGAAAGTGATAGAAATTTGGTGAATAAGGTTCAAACTTGCATGCCTCTTCCATTAATTCACAACACACCTTTTGCATAAGTATTTACTTTATGATTTCTCTCACACACACATAAACATATGTGTATGTAGTTCAAGTTGTTTGTTTTTTTTAGATACTCCATTTGAAATTGACTAAGATGATATTACTATGGTGATAAATCTTTCACCATTGTGATTTAACACAACTGTATTCAGGGACTCATTCAAGGCACTAGTTAAATTAAAATAGGCGTGATTAATAATTTTTTATTTTATTTTATACTATATAATAGAATTCTATTGTATCAATTTAAAGTTTCACTTAATTTTCTAGAATTTCATGTTAATTTATTATTTAACTCACTCATACAAATAGGAGAAGACTTGTGAAACATTCTCTTACAAGAGAGTAAGAGTAATAAATCTTGTTAATACAACCATTCATGAACCAGTAGGATTAAAAGTTAGTTTTTTTAATGTTGCATAATTGTATTTTTAAATCTAAATCATTCATTATAAGATTTAACAACCAAGTTATATATCACTCTTACATAAGAGTCTTTCTCATATGTATCTATTTTGTATGTTGTGTTAAGGCAAAACAACATTCTTGCGCTCTAAGAAATTGTTAGGCTAAGTTGTCTCAAAATTATCGTTGAAAGCGCGACAATGTATACAAAAAAAACACGTATATCGTAAGCCAAAACATTTACCACATTATTAATGAATACTATTTTAAAAAGATTGATTGAAACTAACCTATGATATAATTTATGTCGAATTATACTATCAGCTAACCGTTTGACTAACCTTTTTTTACCAAAAAAAGACATTTGGGTAACCATTCTCTATTTCTAATCAAGCTTAATGCATCTTTCTTTGCATTGACAATGATTGAATAATATTTTTTTATTTTCTCTTATTTTAACCTAATCTTCTTAATATTACAAATGTGTCTATACTTAAATTTGGCCTGATATTGCGACATCCATTGACATATACAGTTACGACCTCGAACCATATCTTACGCTTTAACCCTAGTATCATGAATTTAAATTTCCTCAACCTCACTCAATGGTTCTACATTAGCGAGAAACCCTATTATTCACGTAGAGATTACAAAGAGTTAGATCGGGTTTATAACCCTAAGTTTAAACTCGTATTTTCATTTTTATGGCAATGTATTATTTCCTTATTTTCACATCCCTTTAATTTGAGCAACAACTTTTATCATTCCCTCATTTGATATCATGAAAAGGATTTTTTTTGAATTATGATGGTGGTACTTTGGGCTTCATAATTTGCGATATCCGAAGGTCGCATATGTTTGCAGTTGACTTGGTGGATAAGATGTTAATCTAATTGACCTAGAGCTAACAATTAGTAATATTGATCCAACTAAAAACCTTTGCACATAGAGATTTCTTTTTGTAAAGCATATTCTAAATTACGAGTAAGTAGAGTGTATAACGACTGGTTGGATCCTTAATACTAGGCATTGTCACCCTACTATGAGGTCATCTGGGCTACCTCCCTCAATTATCATTTTTTCTTACCCTAAATAAAAATTAGCCTAGTGTCATTTTATTGTCTCTCAAATCTCCATCTCTGTAATATAAGTATCATTTTCAATGCACTTAAATTTTTCTTTAAAAAATGAAACAAATTTTTCTTTGTAAATATAAGTGCTTACGGGCTCGAACCATATCTTGTGCTTTAACCTTAGTATCATGAATTCAAATTCCCTCAACATCACTCAAGTTCTCCATATTGATGGGAAACCCTATTATTTGCATAAAGATTACAAAGAGTTAGATCGACTATATAACCCTAAATTTAAACTCATACTTTCATTTTTATGCTATTTGCCTTTCTTCCAATGTACTTTTTATCTATACATCTCCTTTGAGCAATAACTCTTATAATTCTTTCATTTGTTATCATGAAAAGGATCTTTTTTGAATTATGATGATGGTACTTTAGACTTAATAATCTACGATATCTGAAGGCCACACATGTTTGCAGTTGACTTAGTGTAACATGTTAATGTAGTTGACCTAGAACCAAGTTAGAAATATTGATCTAACTAAAAACCTTTGCACATGGAGATTTCTTTCTGCTAAGCCTATTCCAAATTGTGAGTAGCCTGTAGTGTATAATGATTTGTTGGATCCTCAATAGTAGGCATTGTCGCCCTACCTTGTGGTATCTTTGGGCTAGCTTCCTTAATTGCCGCTTTTTCTTATCCAAAATAAAAGTTGGTCTCATGTTGTTTTGCTGTCTCTCGAATCTCCATCTTTGTAAATATAAGTATCATTTTCAATGCACTTAAATTTTTCTTTGAAAGTGAAACAAAAAATTTAGCAATTTGGATATAGGAAAATTGTAAACCATTTGGAATGATCAAAATGTTTGACATAAACATCTATCAACCATATTCTTGCACAGGTTTGGGCCAAATTGAGAAATTGAAACCTGACCAATTAACTGATCAGTATGTGGTTTTTCGAATTTATTCTCTATTTTACTTTTAAATATGATAAAATATTTTGAAGAATTTTGAATGAGGGGACTAAATTTTGTCTTTTTGGTGAAAGACAAACATGCCCGCCCTCTACCCCAACACAACTTTTATAATATATGTATATTTTAATATATATATATATATATATATATATATATATATATATTTAATGATTATTTCTGTGTTTACTATTCAATTTTGATTGAACTAATACATTATAAATCAATACATTTATAGGTCTAATTTCAAAAACATTTTTCTGAACTAACCATAACTAATTTCTTTTATGTTTCTTGAAAATGCAGATTCATCAAGGAGTGCCCGCACCCTGATGAAGCCCAACGACGCCATTTAGCAGCAGAGGTTGGGCTTGAGCCTAAACAAATAAAGTTTTGGTTCCAGAACAAGAGGACACAAATTAAGGTGATTTGCTTTATTTAATTAGTCTAATACCTTTCTTTAAAGTAATCAGTCTAATACCTTTAGTTCAAATTATTATTTATCATTACTTAATGCTACTCATTTCATGTTTGTCATCTTAAGAATCAACACGAGAGAGCAGATAACACTGCTCTCCGTGTTGAAAATGATAGGATACTCAGTGAAAACCTTCTAATGAAAGAGGCATTGAAGAATATGCTTTGCCACACTTGTGGAGGACCACCCTTCCCTGAAGGAGAGCATGAACATTTTGTGCAAAAGATGAAACTTGAAAATGCTCAACTAAAGGAAGAGGTTAGTCAACTCGTTGGATTGATTCTCATTTAATTTCATATGTTTAATTAAGTTAGAAATGAAAAAATAATAAGGATGAATTCTGTTTTAACGAAAGTTGAAATATAATCCAAACTTTAATGGTTGACTTGATATAAATTGTTTGTTCCAATTCTCCCATTTACCTTTGTTTAGAGTGTGTTTAGATTTTTTATTTAATTAAAAGTTTATGAAATAAACCATTCTTATATGAGAACTGATACTAATTTTGATTATAAAATTTATTAAAATTAACTTATTTTAATAATTAAGTTATATCAAAAAATTTATTCATTAAAATAAATAAAAAATAAAGTTACAAGTTTTTTTTTTACTCACCAGAGGTCAGCCATATATAGTAAGATTAGCTGGTTAGAGTATTATTCTTTTTATCTCTCAAGAATATTTCAATTAAAATGTGTTTATTTATGAGTTGAATTTCAGCATGAGAAAGTGTCAAGCTTTCTTGCAAGGTACTTGGAGAAACAAATGTCACCCCCTGAATTGCAAGAGGCTCTTAATAATCCTATGGCATATGATCCAGCACTTGGAAGTTCAATGAAGCAAGTGATTAATGATGGAAGTGCAAGTGTGGATCGAAGTGTGAGGACACAACTTAACATGGACAATGACCTAGTATTGCCTAACACATTCATTGCAGGAAATTCACTCATGTTAGAGATTGCGGCTACTGCAATGGATGAATTATCTAGGCTTCTTCGCATTGCTGAGCCCATTTGGGTCAAGTCTTCAACTCCTGATGACAAGTATACTCTTAACCTTGAGAGTTATGCAAGATTGTTCCCAAGGAGCCCTCACTTCAAAGGGCCCAATGTGCGTGTGGAAGGAACAAGAGACACAGGGATTGTGAGCATTAATAGCATGCAACTAGTTGACATGTTTCTTGATCCGGTAAGCACTGTATTGGTCTGTTTTTTATTTGATTTTTCTAACATGTGTTTTAAGCTACGAAATGAAAAATAAGATGGAAGTATATAATATAGTTTTTTTTATGTGAGGTCACGTGTCTTCATTTATATGTGAAATCTAATATCATCTTAGAATTTGTGTGTGAATCTTATCCAATAATAAAAGAGAATGAATTACTAAACTTCCTCCTTAAATAAACCTAGTTGTCAATAAAAAGAAACTTGTTTATTCTTGGGTTCATACTCTCTTATTTTTCTATTATTGTATTTCATTCTAACCCAGTAATAACATGATAGTTATTTTCCAACAACACCATTGTTTAATCTCTCAGGAAAAATGGATGAATCTTTTTCCTACAATTGTTACTAAAGCAGAAACCATCAAAGTAATTGAAAGTGGTTTGATTGGAACTCGAAGTGGAGCCTTACAGCTGGTATATATTTTCTTGCCAACCTCGCTTTATGTATATAAGATTTTTTACTATAATATTTTTCTCAATTTCATGACAAAACTTTTATGGTAGATGTCCGAAGAAATGCACATTCTTTCACCTCTTGTGCAACCTCGAGAATATCGTTTTCTTCGCTATTGTCAACAAATTGAAGATAGCATGTGGGTGATTGCTGATGTGTCATTTGATGCCGTTAAGAACACCTCTCTTTCTAACTCTTGGAGGCATCCATCTGGATGCATGATTCAAGCAATGCCTAATGGATGTTCCATGGTTAGTAATTTACATATTTAGATTCTTTCATTAGCATATTAAATCTGTTAAGTAAATCAAGAAGGTTTAGTTCAGCTCACTTAATTAAATTTGATGTGTGACTTATTATAAATTCTTTTAACATATATTCAATTCCTAACTAAACATAAAAATCTATCCATTTAATTGTCAAATTATTAATGTCTTAAAACAAAATACATGTATTATTACTTATATTCAATAGTCTACATCTCACATTCTAAAACTTCAGCAGTGTAGTGAGTGTTATATATATATATATAGTGTTATAAGCAGGATTAGAATCTTAGTCTCAATTCTTATTCTTCTCTTATTTATCACAGCATAGAATTCATTTTCTTACTAATTTGAGAAAAAATATGTGTTGTATGTTTAATTAGGTTACTTGGGCGGAACATGTGGAAGTGGATGATGAGGTCCAAAGCCACCAACTCTTCAAAGATTTAGTTAGTGGTGGTGCTGCATATGGTGCACAGAGATGGGTTTTGGAACTTCAAAGAATGGGCGAGAGATTCTCTCGCTTTAATGTTGAAAGGACACCTAATCAGGACTCTGAAGGAGGAGGTTAAACTTTATAATAATTTACTCATTACTATGCTTAATAATTTGTTAAAATGTTTGTCCTAATGAATATATTTCTACCTTATTAATTTATTGTTCAGTGATCAACTCAGTTGAAGGAAAGAGGAGTTTAATGAATTTTACTCAACGAATGGTCAAGATATTTTGTGAAAGTTTAACCATGCGTGGTAAATTGGACTTTCCACATTTGACCACAGAGAATAATAATGGGGTTAGGGTCTCTATTCGCAAAAGCACAGAGGCTGGTCAACCCAAAGGCATGATTGTTGTGGCTTCTACCACCCTTTGGTTTCCCCTTCCTTATCTGAAAGTTTTTGAGTTCTTCACTGATGATAAAAGACGTCCTCAGGTTCACAATCTTTTGCTTTATTTGAATTACTTTTTACTAGTTTCTTGAATGAATAAAAGCAAAATATATGTCAACTACTATATATATCCTAATCGAAGGCACTAGATAAGGAATTAGAAGTAAAGATTTTGTTACTTAAACAGTTGTCTTGATATTAATTTCAATAAAAAAATCACTCCTGATTTGTAAGCAATGCCTTGGACAATTGATTAGCATAATGTTAATCATATTACTATAGAAAATGGTGTTCTTTGGTGTTTGAGAAATAGGAAAGAAAAGAAAATGAAGAGAGATATAGAAATCAAAAAGTAATGTTAAATGATTGATATATAAATATAAGTGTTTAGAAATTTAACCGTGTATGGTTGAATAAAAGTAGTTACAAGTTAATTATTTTCTTATATACAGTGGGATGTTCTTTGCGTTGGAGATGCAGCATCTAGGGTTGCTCACATCTCAAATGGAATTCATCCTGGCAACTGCATATCAATTCTTCAGGTATACTTACAATCTTTCTTCTGTTCTATATATGTTTCAATTGTTATATACAACAAATTTAGTCTTAGTCTTAGTACAATTATAATTTATAGAGAGTGGGTCTGGATATAGTTGTGGCCTGAAAAATCTTGAATTGATCAAAATATAACCTCTCTGGTTGCAATAGATTAAAACTGCGTAATCTGGTTGACAAATAAGTTAATGCAGTACAATGTACAATCATATATAGTCAATAGAGACTTGTTGACAACTAGAGGGTAGTAATTTTATGTGCTCAAATTTTGTAAACTTAATGTAATTACATCATCAAATTTATATGCTTAAAAACATGATTTAGGTTTTATAACTGCACTGAATTCACCTTTTGTGTATTCAATGTCATTTAACTTGATTAATTATTGTTACTTCAAGAAAACCTAATTAAATTAATATCATTTTGATTATTATGTGCAGCCATTCATTCCTACTGAGAACAACGCACTGATTATTCAAGAAAGTTTCACAAACCCTGCTGGATCATATATTGTATATGGTCCAACTGATGTAGCAACTATGGAATTGGTAATAAAGGGAGAAGACTCTTCAATGCTACAAATTCTTCCATCAGGTTTTGTCATATCTGCAGACGGAACTTCAAAGGGAGCATTTAATAATGATCCAAATGTTGGTACTAGAACTGAGGGCTCATTGTTGACTCTGGCATACCAAATCCTGGCTTGTAGCCCAGATGGAACCAATTTGCTTACTACAGAAACTGTGGCAGCTGTGAACTCCCTTCTCACCACAACTGTCCTCAAAGTGAAGGGTGCTTTGGGAAGCAACAACTAGCTTGGCGTAATGCTTTTGCTATGTTGTTTTCTTTTGATCTATAACAAGGTCTTGCTTTGTCTTCTTTCCATGACAAATTTGCTGCACCATGACATTGAAATTGAATAAAGCCTTGTTATTGTTTTTAGTTTTCTTTTTCTATTTATGTTGACTGGTGAATGTAATTTGAGTTTCATTGTGATGACATTTTTACTATGATGCATGGTTGTTATTTTATTAATCAATTAGAGAATATTTTGAATATAATTTTTAAACAAAATTAATACTGTCAATATGTTAGACTAAATTCATATAATTTTTTATGGAGCTAATTGTTCCTTCAGGAGGCTTTCATCAGATTAGCAACCAATCTCTGTAGTCTCTATTTTCATATACAATTTGTTTTTTATTAAAAAATAAATTTGGTTTTTGGTTTTTTCCCATTTTAAAAATTTATATAATCAAACTTGTGTAGGAATTAGGTAAAGAAAGGATTTTTAGAACATTGTTTTTGGTCGAATATAATTAGAAGCATAAATGAGCTACAAGCAGTTACATTTAATGCTCTTCACATGTTCCTGGTTTGCTCCAAACTCTCAAGGGATGACGAGGGTGTGTACATGTGACGGACTGATACCTATAGTTACCTGCTCGAGTAACCAAGGAAAAATTATTATTTTAAAAATAGAACCCCTAAATATTTTAAGTCCCAATATGATGAAAATGTTTCTGAAAAAACACAACCCCACACTTACTAAAACTAATAAATCTCTTCTTTTACTTTCACTTTATTAATTTCTTTGTCCCTTTATTATCCCTAAACCATTAACTCTAAATCTCAGTGGGTAACCCAAGATTATGAACAACTAAATTTGTCCAAAAGTTTTTTTTTGTTATTTTTATTTACATTTTATAATTAAGTATTAATCACCATAAGTCTTTTATTATTAAATAAGTAATTAGTATATCAATTTTGATTTTTATACTTGACACCTCCATAGAATAAACATAGGTGGGTGTGAATATGTTGCACTACTTATGATTATCTCATTCTTTTTTAACACTTAAAACTATATAAAAAGCACTACAGAGATACCCTTAAATATTCTTAATTACGTAATTTACAATAATATAAGAATGACTAATAGACCTAACTTTAGAGTTATCCTAACAAAAATGGTCAGGTGGCCAAAGTAACTTCAGTTTGACACTTATGATTTACCTTGTCAATCCATGTAGGCTGAGGTCAGTTGTTGGCAAATCAGCTCACCAACCCACGATGAGGTGGACTGAAATTTCCAACATACTCCTTAGCAGTTAATGATGTTTTTTCACTTTTCTTTCAAAACATGCTTTCTCTCACTCTATTTATCTCTCTTTTTTAATTCATAACCCTTGCTTTTATACTCTTAATCCCCCTCCCCCCTTGTTTTTATCCAAAGTGCGTATTTTGGTTGTAAATGACTTGCGAAGGCTGTGGGTTGTTGGTAGGGGTGACAAAATAGGTTTGACCCGTTAAAAATTATTTAGAAGATGTATTGGGAGCAATTTTTTAATCCTGTCATCTTATTTAGACTCGTAAAAAATGAGTTAGAGACGAATTGACTTGTTAAGCTCATCATATTAATATAAATAGATAAATAATTTATTATTTATTTTAATATTTTATATATTTTTTAATGGATCATAGGAAAAAATAGACCACTACAAAAAAAATTACCAAAAAATTTTATTTTTTAATTAAAAAATTTAAAAAAAGGAGAGGGAAAATGTGCTACCACAACACAATCACTACCCACTCCTATTTAATAATATGTAATAAATTTATGGTATTTAAATGTTGCATAATTAACTTCATTTGAATTAGGGATAAAAATAGGTCAGACCGTCCGTCGGGGACCTATGGCTCGGCTCGTTTAAAGCCTACATAGGTCAGGCTTGTCGGGCTAGAAGGTCAGACTTAGGCTTTTAAAAAGACCTTTTTAACTAAACAGGTCAGGCCACAGGCTTTCTGGAAAGCCTTTGAAGCCTAATAGGCCGACCTATTTAATTAGATTAATTATTAATTAGTTATATATATAATATATATTTATAACATAAAATAATATATATATATATATATATATTTACATTTATATAATATAAATTAATATTACAAGTTTACAATTAAAAAATTAGGAAGGAATGGAATACAATTTTTTTAAGGTTGGTTTTAGCATTTTAAAAGTTTCCCTATAAACAGACCTTTTAAACAGGTCAGACCTTCAAACAGGCCATACCAGACCTTAAAAAAAGGCTTATGACAGGCTAATAGGTCAGACTCGAGCCTTAAAAATTTGATGTAGGTCAGGCTTAGGCCTTTCAAAACCCGGCCTGACCTAGCTCATTTCTATCCCTAATTTGAATGGAGAGAATCATGGTAATTAAAAACAATACAGAAAAATATATTGTTTAGATAAATAAAAATAGAAGACAAAAAAGTAAGGGGAAAGAATTTTTTAATTATTTGGATGGATAAAAAAAGATAAATAAAAATTAATTAGTTATATGAAAAATAAATTACTTATATATATTAAATGTTTTTACTATAATTTATAAAATTTATTTTTGCATTTTTTACTAATAGTAAACAAACATTTCACCATATTTCTTTTCATTTCCTTCAATCTAAGGAAAGGATATGACGTAACTCGCTTGTTTATTTTCCTTCTCCATTTTTTTTCCTTAAAAGAACAAAAAAAATAGTTTCCGGT
This sequence comes from Clitoria ternatea, assembly GCA_037962975.1. NCBI lineage: Eukaryota > Viridiplantae > Streptophyta > Magnoliopsida > Fabales > Fabaceae > Clitoria > Clitoria ternatea. The sequence goes on from CM075671.1 coordinate 269,317,239, forward strand.
AACATTTCCTTCCCTTCCAATATTGGGCCTGTTTGTTTAAACTTATTTTTAAGTACTTTTTAAAAAAGCGTTTTTTATAATCATTTTTTTAATAAATATATCAGAATTGCTTCTTAAAATAAACAGAAATCAACTTATTTTTAACGTTTGTTTATTTTTAAAACTTTAAACCAACACATTAACATTTAAACTAAGTATTTTTTTAATTAAAAAAGTATTTATCTCTTATTATAAGCTTAAATAAACGAGCTCATTACCTCCTTCCCTTCCAATATATATAATTAAGATTAAATATTTATAATCAATATGCATACTTCCACAGAAGTCAGTATAATAATGGGAAAATACAAGTAACCTAATATAATATATGTTTAACTTAACTAATTTTTAATTTCTTTTTCTTATTTTAAGAAGAAGTTGAGCTAAATAATTTTTTAAGAATTATTAAAGAAAAAACTTTTGGTTTATGTAGAAAATTTAATCAGAAGATTTTAATCAAAAGTTACCCGTGTTATTAATTTCTAGCTTTTTCTGTTTTTTCTAGTAATTGCTTTTAATACTTTTTCTTTTCCCACCTTAATTTATTTATATTTTTTAAAAAAATTAATCACCAGAATATCATTATTTTAAACTATAATTTTCTCTTAAAACACATTTCATTCGAACACTCACTCCTTATCTCTTAAATACTCCAAATAAATAAATAAATCTAAAGCGTAAAAACTGAAGCATACAAGGGATGGTTTATATTGGACTAAGATTTATTATATTCACTAATTATCTCATCAACCAAGACGAATTTCACGATAATACGAAGAACAACCGATTAATCTTGAGGTCATTGATTTAAAAAAGTATAAACTAACAACTAAAAACAAAACTCAAATATTTCAAAAAGCAAACTATCGAGAATCATTATATATCTTCCTTTTACAATAAACCAAAATAAATCTCATGAGAAACTAGCTACCTAGCTAGTTTGGGTCATATAACCTAATCCTTGAACTTTTTTCTGTTTATAAAAATTTGTAATTTGAACGTATTACTCAAACTCTCAACAATTAAGTCAACCTCAATGAAGTAACTTAATCCCTAAATTTTAATTTAAAATATTTATTCCATTTCATATAATTTTATCGAAAATTGATGGGATCAATTACATTATTAGCATACCAATACTTAATTTTTAAAAGTAAACTTGAAAAAATATATGGATTTCGATTCATGTATTGTAAAATATTACACTAAGTCGGTGAAAATTTTACTTTTAAACTAATGAATTATTATTGTTATACATGTACTAAAAATCTTGAGATTAGAATACACTTTTACAATTTAAAAATTAACTTGTACATGTCCAAAAGTTTGAGACGTTAATTTGCATTTATTTTCCTAATCTCTTCCGAATTAAAGAAGTGTGATGGATAGAACTTTCGAGTTCCTCAAAAAATTGAAAGAAAAATAGTTAAATACCATTGCGTTCATGCATGTAAAAGTAAGTTCAAATTTCTATTTTGACTTGCTTTCGTGTCAAACGATATATATGTATGCTATATTGACTTGGGTTTACTATATACGTAAAGTAATGTTTCTTAACAAATTCAATATATAATACCGTTTTGCGATACAAATAAAAATATAAATATAAATTTAATGCCACTAGTGTAAAAATTGGATATAACAACGGGATATTATTCACGGGTAGAAGAGGATCAGTGATAAAAACATGCGCGGTGGCATTTTTGAAATTATAAGGTGAACGTTTTAATCAGAGAAAACTATATATCCACGGTTAACATCATAACCGTGAACGTACCCATCAATATATATTCACGGTTGAGGAGTCAACCGTGGATATATAGTACCTGAAATATATATCGACGGTTGTGTTCACAACAATGAATATATATTCCTGGGTACGATGACGGTTATGTTGTGAACCGTGGATATATATAGAAGTCAATATTCACGGTTGTATTTCCAACCGTGGATATATAGTTCAGGTTTTAGGGTTTAATCACTGGGTACTGTATGTCCACGGTTGTTTCTATAACTGTGATTATAGATTTCAATATATATCCACGGTTGGGATCATAACCGTGGATATATAGTTAACATTTATCCACGGTTGTTTGTTAAACCGTGAATATATGTGTAATATATTCACGGTTTCAAGGGGAACCGTGAATATACATCCTTTCTGAAACTTCAAAAGCCGCGCCTTTCACTCTTTTTTCACTTTCTCTTCTTCTGCGCGTTGGTTGTCGTCTTCTCCATTCTCTCTGAGCTTCGTGCCTTGAGCTTCGTGCCCTTCTCTCTGTTCAGCATCTTCTTCCTTTCTTCATTTAGGTAGGTTCCCTGAACCCCCATTGTCATGCGTGTTTGTCATTCGGTCACTTGCTGCTGAGAACCCTCTGTTCCCTGAACCCCCCATTAAAATGCGTATGTAGTAGAAGCTGAACCAATGTTGCCTCTGTGTGTGTCTTTTCATTGTTAATGTTACCTCTGTATCTATATTTGTTGGATGGCCTGCACGGAGGTCACCCGGCGTAGGAGCAGCGACGAACACTTCTTCTTCCTCTGTTTGTTATTTTGTGTTGTTTATGAATGGTCCTGTTTTGTTAGGTCGTAAGTACATAATAATTTCATTGTTCAATTATTGATTCTTTCTCTGTTGGTACATAATAATTTGATTCCTTGTTTCCTGTGACACGATAGTTATTGGTTCAAAAGCTTAAGTTATAGAGAAAATTACCAGGTTTAAACTCTGTTTATATATCACAGATAATCGATTTTGCAACAGTGAAATTTATCACCTATATATTCTAGAAAATTAAGATGGAAGCCTTATATTCATAGGATAACTAGTTACATTAACAATCTTTGGATGAACCAACCTATTGATTTGTAGTTGTAAGTTTAAATTGGGTGTATGAACTTTAGAAACATTATAAGATACCTCTTTTGGTTAAAATGTACTCCCTAAATTGAAAAGTTCTAAATGGTTGAGATTACTGTTCTCCTAGAACTTATATTGTTCTTCTTAAGTAGAATTTAACCAAATTCAACACCATGTCCATAAGCCGTAATCCATAAAATAAAAGTACAAATCTCAATTCTCATAATCCATAATCCATCATCTAACACCATAGTTCTACTTGAAAATAATAGAATTTAAAAATATCATATTAATTACTAAATAAAAGTCTAAAGTTTGAACCTGCATTATAAACCAACATCATAATCCATAATCCATAATCCATACTCCAACACCATACTTCTACTTCAAAATAACACAACAGACTTCTGGTGTGGCCACTTTCTGATGTGGCCCAACAGACTTCTGGTGATTGCCCCTGGACAGGTAAAAACCCTAAACACTAACTAGCTTTATTTCCTTGTCAATTATGGTACAAAATGTGATGGTTGTCAATTGTTCAACAGGAACAGACATTGAAGAAGCCAGACCCGGCCAAGGATCCCATCCAGATGCTATGGCGCATCGGGTATGAGCAAGCAGACGACACTGTTCAGGTCCCATGGCAGCCACTAGTGTTCGGCCGTCCCAGTGATTTTCCAGTTTACGTTACAAATTCTGACATTTGTGACATTATTTCGGGGACGTCGATGCTGAACGGCTCCATCTTTCAGATGTGGGAGCTGTAAGTATATCCTTGTTTTGTCCAATTTTTTCATTATACAAGTTATTTGTCGTTAACCATGTCTTAACTTGTTTAGGTTTCTCGCAAAACTCTGTGTGGACTTGGGTTTCCAAGGAACTTACGGTTTCTTAGAGCCCTCTCTCATACAGAGGCAAGGAAACACCTCGCAGAACACCCAGACATACATCCAGAATTGGATGTTTGAGTCTGGAAAGCCTATATACATGGGCCCCTATCATAAAGGGTAATATTCTATTCCATAATTATTGTCATGAATTTTTGCATTTTGAAGTCTCACTTATCACTGGTAACTGCAGGGCTCACTGGACGCTTCTGGTGATCTGTCCGAAGGACTATCTTGCTCTGTACTTTGATAGTTTGCATCGGACAGCTCCACAAGACCTGAAAGATATAGTAGACCGGTAAGTTCATCCCTAAAAAATAACCACAAATTCGATTACATCATTTTTAGAACTATACAATTCTAACTTATCTTGTGTTTTGTTTGACGTAGGGCGGTGGTTGGATACAATCTACTGATTGGAAACAAGCCTAAAGGAAAAACAGTTGTATGGGTGTACCCAAAAGTAAGTCAATCGTATTCATTCAAATCTTCAGTACATATTTTTTAAGTTGCGAATTCACTTATTCTATACTATATGTCCATTGTAGTCTTACAGGCAGAAGGGTACCTACGAGTGTGGCTATTTCGTCATGCACACTATACTGACCATTGTCCAACATCATTTAGTAGATGGATGGACAGAGGTAAGTCTCATCATTTGGACTACTTTTCTACCAATTTCATCAATTTCATGTAATAAATAAAGCTTTTGTTCTAATTGTTTTGTGCATTGTTTGCAGTACTTTAATGACCGGTCATTTTTTCCAAAGGAACTTGTAGATGATGTTAGAAGGCAATGGGCCTCACACTTCATTGAAGTTAGGCAAAGCTAGATATAGGATCTTTATTCTTTTATATATGTATCTAGTAGGATTTAGGGTTTACTTTTATTAGATTACATTCAACTTAATTGTATATACTTTCATTTTTTAGGTTGTTATGAATTGATATAGAAAATAAATTGTTATATATATACATACCATTCTTTTGATATAGTGTTGTTGTGGCATACTGTATACTGTACTGGTTGTCTGAATGCAGGGTTGGGAAACGATAAAACAGAATCCATTTTAAAAAAAAAACCTCAGTATTTATTCACGGTTATGGCAACAACCGTGAATATAGACTATATTTATACACGGTGACTACCATAACCGTGGATATAGATATATTTTATCCACGGTTGTCCATCATAACCGTGAATATAAGTATTAAAAGGTTTCAGTTACAAACTACTTATATTCACGGTTATGATGGACAACCGTGGATAAAATATATCTATATCCACGGTTGTCCATCATAACCGTGAATATAAGTGGATGTAACTGACACCTTTCAGTTCTTATATTCACGGTTGTGCTCGATAACCGTGAATATAAATAGTAAGTTATATTCACAGTTGTTCTTAACTGTGGTTAGATGTGATTTATTACCACGGTTGTTAATCGTGGTTAAAGACCATCATCTACTACCACGGATGCAACAACCACGGTTCTTTAACCGTGAATAAAGGCCTTTTTTAACCGTGATTATATCCATTTTTTCCACTAGTGTGCATATATTATACAAATAAAAGACATTTGTTTTTTTATAAAAAGTTTAGAATCACAATCAAGATATATATTTCAAGGCTTGATAGTCACATACAAATTATTTATTAACAAGATTATTATATTCATAAAATTTTCTCATAATACATTCAATAGTAACTCATAAGATATACTAACTGTGTTGACCAAAAGTTACATATTATTGGGAATAATCGGGGATCATATTTTATTAACGCTACATGAAAGAGAAGAGTTTTGTGTGGGCTAACAATAAAAACATATCCATACTACAACCATTTTTGTGTGGGAGTTAGGCCTTAGGCAAAAACCCTCATATAAGGTTTATGTAGGGGTCCGGTTCTCACATAAAGTCTTGCGTGGGAACATAAAGTCTCACATAGAAAATCATCTTTTCTACTTATTATTACTATTGACACATGCAAATAAAATTGACTAAACTGAAATAAATAAATATAAACATCTATATAAATTATGTTTAACAAAAAAGGAAAAAACAACAAATATGAAAAAAAATAACTAAGGTATAGTGGTGGTGATGATCACGTGCGGTCATCTAAGCAACATTACTTGTGTTGCTGATAGGGGTATTGGGGCTTAGGTTGGGTGTAACATCCCTTATATTAGAAATCAATTTATTTTGTCGCACGAAGTTAATTAAACATTACTAGAGATTAAACTAAGTTAATACAGATTAATTAGGAAAATTTCCTAAATTATAAATTAATTGAAAGTTGTTGATGAGGTAATAAAATTAGAGTACTTAATTTTGGAGATTAATTTGAAGAATTTAAAGTTGAATTAACTTATGGTGGTAAAATATAATTTACCATAAGGTAAAGGTACATCTTTATTTAAAGGAAATGAAACAAAAATATTAAAGAAATGAAAAAATTACTAAATTGCCCTTGAGGCAAAAATAAAGATTTTCATTTTCTTTCTCCCTCCACACGTGGTTGCCATTGAAAAGGAAACAGAAGCCATTTTCTCCATGCTTACTTCATGGTCGTGAGTTGGAAGCTTGATTGGAGCTCAATTCTTTGGTGAAAGTTAAAATTGATTGTATATTCAGGATCGTGGAAATGAGGTGAACATCAAAGTAGCTTTAATTTCTAGTTTCGGTCTACCTTCTCTCAAATCGAATTTCACCTAAGATAAGGGTTTTCCTTTTCATTGAGATTTTGCAATTTAAGCTTGTAAATGGAAGCCTTGGGCGATGGGCGCTGCCATTTTGTTTATAGGTTTTCATTTTAGTACCCGTAGGTTTGCAGAACAAGCGTTGACGAGGCGTTACTCGAAAAGGGGCTCAGAACTAAGAGCGAAATTAAGTGAGGTAAGCTTTGGAAGCCTTAAAAGTGTATTCGGAGTTGTTTCGGTAAAGTGGGCTTTGATTTCGGAGGTCGAAATACTAACCCATTTCCTAAACCCTTTTGAATTTTAGATATTGGGCGTATCTGACATCGAGAGAAAGTGTTGAAAGCTTAGAATCGAGGTAAAGGAGTTCAGAGTATTAATTAGTTTAGAAATATTATTCAATGTCGATTGGCGTTCAAAAAAGGAATATAATTAGCATTAATTGCTAATTTAATTATAACGTGTGATTGGTATAATTTTCTAATTATGAATTTGGACTAGACATGAGTTTAGAGGTATTGAGAATGGAAAATTAGGAATTATTGTATATAAATTATGTATAATAATGCATGAGGAGATGGATAACTAGTTTTGTTGAAATTTAGTGATAACATGTATATGTGAGTGTGTATTGGACTGATGTTCCAAAAATAGAATAATAAACTTCATACTGTATGAGAAATGATGAATGAAATTGTGATATTGAGTATAAGATTAGAAATTACTGTGTTGAAATTGGTTATATGATATATATTGATGTATATTTGATATATAGATATTTGTGTGTATTACTTTTATGATGAAAATAATTTTGCATGAGATATTGTTGAAATTACTTTTATGCTTATATATGTGGAATGGAACCTGAGTGGTTGATATGATATTAATTGAATATTATTATGCCTGAGGGGCTTTGTGTTGTATGATATGGATTGAATATTAATGATACTTGAATGGCTTTTGGTTGATGTAAAAATGAATGATGATGAGAAAAGAATAGAGAGATAGTGTGTGCCTGAGTGGTCGTCATTTTATTTAATATTGAAATCCTGAGTAGCTAGTGGTAGAATTGAATACTTGTGATGGCTTGAGTTATACTTATAGCTAGTGGTGCTAAATATTAAAGAGAACTGATTTAGTGAAAAAGATTAAAATTGAACATATGTGATTATGTGTAGTTTGGATGGTTGTGCGGTATATTTTACCTCTCATTTTAGCTCTAGTGGTCATGTATGACCTAGTTAAGCTACCCAAAGGCCAGGTAGGATCCAGTGGTGAGGTGGGGAGCCAGGTAGGGCTCGGTGGACTAGGTAGGGTTCACGGGTGATCAGGTAGGACCCTCAACTAGAGGTCGATCCATTTTTAGTATTTGGGCACTAGCAAGTCTAATTAAACCTTGAATGAGAGTCAGTGGTGCATTGTGTGTTTAATAATATGAAAATGAATTGATATACACACACACACCAATAGCAATATGTGTGTAAGAGAGAGCAGGTAGTAATGTGAGGCTAATGTTATGCCTTTTTCAATTTTGAGTTCTATATTAATTAATATGTTTGGCACTTATCCTTTCTGTTATTGCTTCTTTTTTAGTAACCAATGATAGGAATATGATGGATACCATGGAGGCAAGCATCAAATGAGTTAAGGATCCAAAGGATGAAGGGTGAATTTATGTTGTTTGTAATGATGTTGAATTAAGGGCATGCGTGGTTGGTATCTATATTTTGATATGTAAATATGTTTGAGCTGATAGTTGGTAGATGATGTTTAATATGGATAAAAATTGTCCTATATGTACGGCATTGAGCCAAAGTATTATGTGATCATAAGCAGGTGTTGCTATGTGTGTATGTCTTGTCATGGATGGCACTGACCTTGTGTCTTGTTGAATAATGTGATCACGGTATGTAAATATGGTAGTACAGTATATGTGTATATATTTACGTGTATGAATGCCATTGAGTCATGTGAATATTGATAATGATAGCGGGGATGATGACGTTGATTAGGATAGAAGATTGATAGCATCCTGAGTGAGGCGATTATAACTCATGTGTGGTTTTATAGGTGTGGTGAGACTTAGTGTAGCAATTAATGAGTACATATGCATTATGAATTGTATTTATGATTTGGATAGCATAGCGTATAACTTGTGGTTGGTAGAGATTAAGTTTAGAAGAGAACATGGCTAATTAAGCCAACTAGAAAGGTGATTTTAAGTTTCAGTGGGATTCGAAGTCCCCAAAAGGTACCAATAGATCCCTAGGCATATTTGTGACTTGAGTGTGAAGTGAGATTACCACTTAGATGAGATTTGATAGAGTTCTGGTGATGGAATTAAGAGAAAGTGACTTATTAACATCCTAAATTTAAATTTTTGAGATAAAATTAAGGAGCTGTGAATTAAATTACTTACTCCACCTAAGTTAGAATATAATTAACTAATTCCAATTACATCTTATTTCTTAAAATTCTTTTAATTGTATCTTTCTATTTTCTTTTCCCTAATTTCCTTCCTCACTTTTATTTTCTTCTCTAACTTTTACACCCTCTCCCATTCGTGCCTTCTTTCCCTCTCAACAGCTCTCTTTCTTTCTCATCTTCCTCTCCATTGTATTCCCCCTCTCATCTTTCTTTCTCCTCCTTCAATGTCACTCTAATTGTCCTCAAGGTAGTGTATGTTCTCATTTATTTTTCCCACCTTGCAAGTTTCATTGGATGCATGCATGTGATGGGAACTCTCCCTCCTCCTCTTAGCTTGAAGTCATGGCAGCCATAAGAGTTAGAAGATGCAGCTTGTAAAGCCATTCTATTTCACATTGTTTAATTGGTAAGATAAGGTCTAAGTTTTTTCCCTACTTCTCTTTCTTTTTGTTTAGGAAGGAATTATGGGTCATGGTGTTTAATTGGTTGATCGATCATGCTTGGGTTGTTGTCAATTGCTATTAGAAATTAATTTCAAAAGGAAATGACAAAAGGTTGAGGTATATAAGAGGCATTTGGGGTGACGTTGACATACTTCAGAAGTTCAAACTTAAGGTGTTTTAGGGATTCGGAAGCTAAAACGGTGCATGGAAGGATATATTGGGAATCAGACTCGTCGTGAGGTATATTTTGACGTACGAGGGGAGTTTATCGCTTGAGTAGCGAATAGGAAATTAGGTTCCAGTCAGGTTATTATTTAAAGTAACTTAACTTTGTTGATGATTCTTGTCTATGTTCATGATATTTGAAAAATGGTTATGTTATACCCCTTATAGTGTCATTATGAAATGAAGTTATGATTAAAAGCTATGAATTGATGATATATGGCCCTAGTGGCATGCAATAGTGCAAAAATTGGATATAACAACGGGATATAATCATGAGTTGAAGTGGATCAGTGATAAAAATATGCGTGGTGGTATTTTTGAAATTATAAGGAGAACGATATAATCAGGGAAAACTATATATCCACGGTTAACATCACAACTGTGATCGTACCCATCAATATATAATCACGGTTGAGGAGTCAACCGTGGATATATAGTACCTGAAATATATATCCACGGTTGACTACACAACCGTGACTATATATTGATGGGTATGATCACGGCTCTGATGTTATCTGTGAATATGATCCGGTCTCAATACCGGTATCCGATCTCCAGGACATATTTCAACGTCTTTGTCAAGATATCAACGTGTAACCGGTGTCAACGGTATACATCCGGACTGTAATTCCGTATCAGGCGTTCTCCCTATACCGGTTGTTCAGGATAACACCATGACACCGGATAACACACACGTCACTGTGCTAAAGACAAGGATCATTGCTACAGGGATCGATCACTAATTCCCTGCACTACGAGCCAAATTCTGCTCACGGGGATGGTCAACTTGTTCCCTAATCCTAGTCTATATTCTCCATGCTCAATATAAAATAGCCACTTGACCCAATCATGCTGGTAAGTGCGTAATAAAATAATGCTAATAGGAGTTAGTGGTTCCCCACTAACGAGTCCTCGTAAAATGAGCCAATCAGGTATATGAACTCATTTCATTAATGAAGACTGGGATCTTCAACTGGTTTCATGAACAATTACTCTCTGAAATACATTCCTTACTTGGAATATCATCACTGACTTGAGCGTCGGAGAATCTTTGCAGGTGACACCACCATTCGCCCACTTCAACGCGTTAGGTCGGTGTGAAGGACCTCTAGGACGCCCAATCCGCTCTCTTCGCTCAAGGACAACGGATACTTATACCGGATACTCATATATCCGGTCTCCTATACGGTATTTATATACTGTTTATGATTGACTTGAGTCCGGATCTCTAGACCCCGGTTCAGGACAGATCATTGGCACGCCCGGTGGGACACGATAAAGTTATTCCCATATCCATTGAAAGAGCAAGTAATCCACAATGGAAGGCGAAGCACAAGATTTCGTGGAGAATCAGCCTGAAGACAGAACTAACCCCAACGTCTTCAGGAAGCTCAACTTTGATTCTCATGGGGGCAGCTCAAAGAAGATAGTAACAGTGTCTAATCCTGATCCTCGTGATGAGCTGATCAGCCAACTTCAGAGGGAACTCGCTAAATTGCGAAGAGAAAAAAGGCAAAGCGAGGATAAAGAATCATCCCGCACACGAAACACTCCCCACACAACTGATGGTGAAAAGTCCACCACTCTCCAATACTCAAATATCCCTACGTTTGAAGGGGGAGAACAAACTCGTGATTCTGAAGATGAAGCTTCCCGAAGGAAGAGGGAGTCAACGACAGCACCCCCAGTGTCTTACAAGCTAAAAGTTCCTTTTTCAAGGAGACTTATGAGCATCCACATCCCCAAGCACCTTCAAACTACTCAGCCACTTTCCATCGGAAAATACAATGGAGAAACTGATCCTACTAAGCACCTTGATGCTTACGTATTTGAAGCCATGTACTTGGGGGCTGATGAAGATGTGATGTGTCGCATGTTCCCTCGAACATTATCTGAGGAGGCCCTCGAATGGTTTAAAGGTTTACCTTCTGGATCTATAGATTCTTGGGCTGAAATGGCAGTTACTTTTGAGACTCACTTTGTCATCTCTAGAGATGTACCCAGGACGTCTCATACCTTGGCTCAGATTAAGCAAGGTGAAAACGAAGGCTTAAAAGATTTCTTGAAGAGGTTCTACAAGGAAGCAGCCCTGGTTCCTAACCTCACAGAGTCTATTAAGCTATATATCGTTATTGAGGCGTTGCAGCCAGGATCAGCTTTTGCTCTCTCATTAGCGAAAAGCCCTCCTGTAACTTTTGAGGAGTTCAGGAAAAAAGCCTCAAAATACGTGAGTATAGAGATGCACTTGGAGGCCATAGCTGCAAAGAAAAAGCCATCAACACCACCTCCCCAAACCCAGAAGGGTAAGGAGAAAATGAGGTCAGAACGCATGGAGAGGCCATTCACCAATCCCAGAGTTAATAACCACTCTCCTCGACCTCGAGAAAGGCATGTTAATTCCTTCAGCCATTATGCACAACTATCTGCCAAACCATCTCAGATTTTGAGAGAGGTCAGATGGCCAGCTTTCAGCATATATGGCATCAGAAGACCAGCTCCCATGAAAAGACCAGGAAATCCCCGTAAGTACTGCGATTTTCATGAACAGAATGGTCATTCCACTGATGAATGCCAAGCTCTAAAGAACGCAGTTGAAACACTTATTAGAGAAGGCAAGTTAAAACAATACCTGTTCAAAGAGAAATCTTTTGACAGAGTAGAGCGGAATGAGAAAAGAGAAAGGGATCCAGATGACGGAGATGACAATAACCGTAATCCGGTCAGAAAATTCTATGCTTCGGAGAAACAAAAGGGTGTTATGACTGATGAAATAGCGCACAAAGACGGCGTGCCTCAGCAACAGCGTCAAGGTCGGCGTGAAGTCATTGACATGATTGCTGGAGGATTCGCTGGAGGAGGAGCTTCAATTACAGCTCGTAAGAATCATCATAGAATGATTCTATCTGTGCAAGGGAAAGTCAAAGACAATCGCCCTTATAGAGGTGGGATTGAGGCTCCAACAATCTCTTTCTCCGATGAGGATTTTGGCCCAACCATTCCTGGTGGTGATGATGCTGTGGTCATCACAGCAGTGATAGCCAACAAGGACGTCCGAAGAATCCTTGTTGACCAGGGAAGTTCCTGCGATGTTATTTTCTATAATTGCTTTGAAAGAATGGGTTTTAAGGACTCAGACTTACAGCCTTATACGCAGGAACTAACAGCTTTCAACGGAGCAAAGCAATTGACTAAAGGGTATCTTGATACCCTTATTTCATTTGAAGGTGAACCAGGGGCCAGGACGGTTAAATCCCGAGTGCTAGTGATTGATGTCAAATCACCATTTAATGGCATCATAGGCCGCCCCACACTAAATGCAATGGAGGCAGTTGTATCAACCCCACATCTCCTTATCAAGTTCATTGACAAGGATAATTCTGTTTCATCTATCCGGGGTGATCAAGAGATGGCTAGGTACTGCTACAACTTAAGCCTCAACATGACAAAGCTGGATGCCTCCAATAAAAAGAGGAAACTTAATGATGCTGGAGCAGCCGCTGGATCTGTAAGTCTTGTCGACCTGGACCCTAGGGCGGATTTGAACATTGATCCGTCCAACCCATTAAAGCCCACACCGAATGGAAGTTCCAGGGACATCGTCTTGGGAGATTCTCCAGAAAAGATCACCCATATTAATGACAAGCTAGATACAGAAATGGAACAGCGACTACTGACGCTCCTGCAAGAATTTAAAGACCTCTTTGCATGGACCGCAGCCGATATGCCTGGCATAGACCCTACTTTCTGCTGTCATAAATTATCCGTCTATCCAGAGACGAGACCGGTAGCCCAGAAGAAAAGGAGATTGGGCCCAGAGAAACAGAAGGCAGCTTGCCAGCAAACTGAGGAATTGCTGAAGGCCGGATTTATCAAAGAAATCCGTTGTTCCTCTTGGCTCTCGAATGTGGTGATGGTCCGTAAGTCCAATGGTAAATGGAGAATGTGTATTGACTATGTGGACCTCAACCGCTGCTGTCCAAAGGACCCTTATCCTCTTCCTAATATAGATCGGATGGTAGATGATTCCTCTGGTTATCAATACCTGAGCTTCATGGATGCTTATTCAGGTTACAACCAGATTCTGATGTGCGAAGAGGATCAAGAAAAGACAGCTTTTATAAATGATCGTGGTGTCTTTTGCTATACAGTTATGCCCTTTGGCCTGAAAAATGCTGGGGCAACATATCAGCGCATGATCAACAAGGTTTTTGAAGGTATGCATACCAAGCTTGTTGAAGTATACATTGATGACATAATAGCCAAGACACCGGTTGGAGGTGATCATATTGAAGACCTACGCCAAGTATTCACCCGTTTGAGAGAATTTAACATGAGGCTAAACCCGATGAAATACACCTTCGCTGTCCCTGCTGGGAAGTTCTTGGGTTTCATGTTAACTCAACGCGGTATTGAAGCCAATCCAGGGAAATGCCAAACGATTCTAGACATGCAAAGTCCAAAGAATCTCAGAGAAGTCCAATCCCTGAATGGCAAAGTGGCAGCTTTGGCACGGTTCATGCCAAAGATGGCTCATAGATCCCTCCCTTTGTATAAGATACTGAAAAAGCCAAGAAGTTCGAGTGGGGACAGGAACAAGAGAAAGCATTCCAAGAGCTTAAGGAGGTGTTATCCAAACCTCCCATTCTCACAAAGCCTGACCCTGAAGACACACTCATCCTATACTTGGCTATTTCAGATGAAGCTTTGGGCGTTGCCTTGATAAAAGAAACTCCCGATGGACAGAGACCGGTCTATTTCACTAGCAAGACCTTACAAGGTGCTGAGATCCGGTATCAAAAAATCGAAAAGGCCGCCCTCGCTGTTGTTTGGGCCTCTCGACGGCTGCGTCCGTACTTTCACGCCCATCCAATCATAGTGAGAACGGATTTACCACTCCGCTCTGTATTAATCAGGCCCGATCTCGCTGGGAGGATGATCAAATGGTCTATTGAACTCTCTGAGTTTGATATATCCTATGAACCCCGAAGCGCTATTAAAGCTCAAGTCCTGGCTGATTTTATTGTGGAAATGACGGGGACTGATCCAGATTCCCCTCGTGTCCATTGGACCATTTATGTTGATGGTTCATCAAACCAAAGAGGCTCTGGAGCAGGTGTAGTTCTAGAAAGTGATGACGGAGTGCACCTGGAAATCTCCCTTCGCTTTAATTTCAAAACATCCAACAACCAAGCTGAGTATGAAGCTTGTTTGGCCGGACTGAGAGCTGCAATTGACATCGGAGCTTCTGAGGCAACGCTCTGTAGTGATTCACAACTGGTGATTTCACAAATCTTAGGAGATTATCAGGCTCGCGAACCTCAACTCCAATTATACTTGAACTGTGTCAACGAGTTGAGAGAGAAATTCTCGAAAATGGAATTCAAGCACGTTCCACGCGAAGAGAATACTAGAGTGGATATACTCTCCAGATTAGCAAGCACCAAACGACCAGGTAGCATAACTACGCTGGTTCAAAGCACATTAACGTCGCCCAGCATTCCTCTTTTCCCTTCTCTAAATGCCATAATGACAAACTCTCTTTATCGAGACACATGGATGGCCCCCTACATCCGTTATCTGGCCGATGGACAGCTACCTACGGATGAGAAGGAAAAGACGAGGATAAGGAGGGAATTACCATACTTCACTATGATCGATGGTAATCTTCACAGAAGGGCGCTCTCCGTGCCCTATTTGATTTGTCTCAAAGAGAATGAGGTGCAAGACGTAATGGAGGAAGTGCATGAAGGACAATGTGGACACCACGCCGGAGGAAGAAGCTTAATGCGAAAAATCCTCATGGCTGGATACTGGTGGCCCACGATAAAGCAGGACTCCATTGACTTCGTTAAAAAATGCGACGCTTGCCAAAAATTCTCTAATCTTTACCACACACCGGCGGAAGAACTCTTTACATCCGCTGTTCCATGGCCCTTCTACCAATGAGGATTGGATATTCTGGGCCCCTTTCCAACTGCTCCTGGGGGCATCAAATATCTCATTGTAGGGGTCGACTATTTCACTAAGTGGATAGAAGCAGAGCCGGTGGTACATATTACTTCAGCCCGAACTCGTCGTTTCATGTATGAAAACATTATAACACGGTTCGGGGTCCCAGCACGGATTGTCACAGATAATGGCACCCAATTCACGGATAGAAAATTCACAGATTTACTCGAAGGGTTAGGAATAACCCAGATATTCTCATCCGTTGAACATCCCCAAACTAACGGCCAAGCTGAAGTGGCCAACAGGGAAGTGCTGAAAGGACTAAAGAAACGCCTTGGTGAAGCCAAGGGCGGATGGACAGACCAGCTATGCCACGTCCTGTGGGCATACCGGACAACGCCTCATTCATCTACTAACGAATCCCCATATCGCTTGACATACGGGGTAGAGGCAATGATACCCGTGGAACTGCAGATTGCTTCCACAAGGGTCAAATACTTATCTGAAAAGTCTAATAATGCTAATTTGGCGTCAGAAATGGATGTCATACAAGAACTCAGAGAAGATGCATTCGTCAGAGACCAAGCTATCAAAGCCAAAGTTGCTCTCCGATACAACAAGCGAGTTCAATCAAGGACTTTCAACGTCGGAGATTTGGTTTTGAGAAAAGCAAGTATAGGGAACAAATTTGCTCATCAAGGCAAACTAGCCCCAAACTGGGAAGGCCCATACAGGGTATCTGAGGTTACTGGCAAAGGCTCTTACCGCCTTGAAAACCTTGATGGCACTCCAATCCGAAATAAGTGGAACACCCAAAACTTGCGCATCTACTATAGCTAGCTGTTGGAGCAATACATATTCTCCTATCCTCATTTTGGATTGAATACTGGAGAAATTATTTTCCAGCTACGCTTTCATTGTAATTCTTATTTTTGATTTAATAAGAATCCCTCACAACAATTTAACTCTTTCGAGTTTTTCTTATGCTGTGATTTTCAGTTTATCCGGCGTACAGAAACATATTCAGGGCGGATCATCTCAACTACTTATTCTGTGGTTGACGATGCAACTCCTCGAATATGTGTAGCGCACAAGAGCATACTCAGGACGGATGATCTCAATTACCCATTCTGTAATTGACGATGTAACTCCTCGAGTGTGTCTAAGTAACTGAAGGCCCGGATTGTAGGATTAAACCGAACTCTGGGTACGGTTAGTAAGTTTGGCTGAACACCGGTGAAGACCTGGGCTGTAGGATTAAACCGAACCTCAGGAAATGGGTTGTAGGATTGAACCGAACCCCATTCTAAGAATGGTAAAAGGGTAGAACCCAACACCGTATTGAAGGCTTGGGCGCAGTAAGCTGGCTCTTCTTCAAGACCACGCTGAACCCCAAGTAACGGGCGCAGTAGGTTCAGGATTAGCCCTGATCTGAACCCCGTATTGAAGGCTCGGATTGTAGGATTAAACCGAACTCTGAGTACGACTAGTAGGATTGACCGAACGTCGGTGAAGAATCGTCATTGGGTAAAACCAAAAACCGATTGGAGAACGGTTAGTAGGATTAAACTGAACATCAAATACGATATGGATTGTAGGATCAAACCGAACTCCAAACGCAACAAGTAAGTTGTACTGAACTCCGAATTAATACTCTCTCTTGAAGTTCCTTATTTGGAAGTTTTATAGCTTTAAATTCTGAGTCATCAATTCTTCAATTGAAGTCTGACTCATAAACTCCGACCCAGAAATAATTCATTCAGGTACGCCACAATCCGAGGCATATTCACCCGAAACCTTTCAGTCGGAAATTTTTGAAATATTTTAAATCCTC
Source organism: Clitoria ternatea (assembly GCA_037962975.1). NCBI lineage: Eukaryota > Viridiplantae > Streptophyta > Magnoliopsida > Fabales > Fabaceae > Clitoria > Clitoria ternatea. The sequence goes on from CM075671.1 coordinate 269,334,605, forward strand.
ACTCTTAAGAATTCTCACGTGAAAGTCTCACTCAGAGTTTGTGCAAAGTACTGCTCACCCAATAATACTAGGGGACAGTATTAATAGTTTAACGAATATCTTGGGGAATGAACTCTTGATGAAACGATCTCATCACCATTTTCCCTCAAGATTAACATTACAAGCCGTTCTCATGACAATAACATGTTTACCCACAACGGCTATTCTTATCATGATATTTACGACCAAAAGGCCTGACCTTCGAAAAACAAAATATGATTTCTACCAGGCTTTTATATATATCAAGTTACTCATATTTGACAAAAAGATACTCTATCTCTCCTGTCAAATCAAGTCTTTGGCTATCAAAACGCCTATACATGAAAAACGATAGTTATATACTCCTATCCGTTCTTCATCTTGCATGTACAAATCCGGAATGAAGATTTTATATTATCCGATATTCATTACTTAAATCCGGAATGACTCGATACACATGCGTATAAAGGCAAATCGCTTTTTTATTGGTCAAATGAATATTACATGGAGAAATTCGTTTAATAATCCGGAGCTGATCCCGGAACACAGCGAATTTGAATCAATAAAAAGAAAAAAGAAAAAAGGAAGGCACTAGTTTTTGCGACTTGTATCTCCTTCCTTCCCTTTGCCTTTATCCCCGGTCTTGCCTTTATCTACGCTAGGGCCTGTTCCTGTACTTTTGAGCTTTAGAAGAGAAGGTCCCATTGATTGGCCTTCAGGTAAAGGAGCAAACTCGTATGGCGTGTCTGGCGGACTCTCATGATGGTTTTCAACAATGGCCACCAGTTTCCCTTGATGAAACTCATAGAACGGATCAATACCATTCAAATTAAGTTTCACCTTGGGATTCCGGTATTGAACTTGACGAACAGCCAACCCGAAGGATTCCTTGACTGCTTGATCACACATATCTACAGCCTCATCCAATTCTGCTTTCGAATCCGCCAACTTTGAGAGCAGCTCCTTCTCCTTACACGACCAATCTTCTGCTCCTTGAGAGTAGACAATCTTGGCTTCCTTAAGCTCTTTCTCCAGCTTTGAAGAGCGTTCCTTCTCCGTACAAAGACCGGAATGGAGGTCGGAATTGATTTTCTTTTGGTCAAGTACTTGGACCTCCAACTCCTTGGCAAGATACATCAGTCTGGCAATTTCTTCATCCTTCTTATATCCTTCCTCTCTGGAAGCTTCTAATCTACCTTCTAAATGGAGGATGTTTGCCTTATCCTTAGCAGCAGCAACGCTAAGATCGTTAACCTTGCCAACCAACAAGCTGAGCCTCTCATTCTCTTCTGAAAGTTCGCGAACCGATCTCAGGAGCCCGGATAATTCTGCCAGGTGCTTCTGTCCGGCATCGCAAGCTTTGGTTACTTCTTCACTCTTCAATGAAGACTTCAGCTTGTACGGAGTTTCAGGAACGCCCTCAGGAACAGAACCCTCATATACCAAATATTGAGCAAGACCGGAGCTACTTTCAAGAGGGCGAGGAACTTTGGGTGCAAAATAAGTCGTTATTGGCTTTGCACCATAAGTGATCCCGTCGCCTGGGGCATCTGGAGTGGATCCTGCATCCGGAGTGGACCCTTCCACTTTCTTTCCCTTAGAAAGCTCCGGATCCGCAGCCCCTCTTGAAATTTTTGGTTTCTTGGGAGAAGGTTGACGATCCGAGGTCTTGGAGGAACTGCGTTTTGTCCTTTTCTTCTTCTCTCCGACCTTCTCAACCGCAACCCCCTCGGATCTGCCCTCAAGCAAGGGGATATCGTCACCAGCAGATGAGGTTAAAATTATAGTCTCAGCTGTAGCTTTCTTCGAATTCCGTTTTGCTTGGATGTTATTTTCAGCTGCTACGGAATTCACTCCAGCTTTGAGCCCTTTCAGCTTTTCCATCTCTGGTGACACAGTTTCAATTTCAATTGCAAAACCAAACAACATGGTTAGAAATCAAAGACTTCAAGGCATGATACGATAAAACATGAAAAATAGCAGGAAAATTACGCAAATACTCCTCGCGGGTGGACCACGATCCTAATAAGCGCCTGCAAGAGAAAAATTGGTGCGAGGCGGTGTAGGATTGAAGGGCTGAAAGAACAGAAACTGAAGATGGGCTCAGTTCGTCCTCCTCAGTGTAGTACGCCTGGGAGGTCAATAAAAAGTGTTCATGCGTCCAAGCCACTGGGAACTTCGGAATCCCATCTTCAGTTAACCAAAAAATTGGTTCATCAGGATGGACACTGATCTTCGTGAAGTAAGACTTGAATGAATGACCATCAACTTTGGCGAAGTCAATGTACGCCTCGAAGTTGATAACCTTGGAGAGAGTCCGGAGGGATATCAAGCTCACTCCCCCCTTCTCCTTATTTGCACGACGGACCACTTGAGCAAAGTAGAAAAGCATGGCCACCGTCGGTTTGAAGTTGAAGTGCTCCCCAAGCACTTCAAGAGAACGGACTAACCCCCATCCGTTAGGGTGAAGCTGCGAAGGGGCGCAGTCTAAGAATCTCAAAACCCCCATCTAAAACTTTGTAAGGGGAAAGCGCATGCTAAGATTCAAAAATAAAAAATCATACATATACAGGGACCTTTCGTCCGGAGTATGACAAATCCGATCGGATGGCAGCGGAGCTAACACCATAAAGCACCTTTTGTACTTATCCTTCTTGAAGACCGTAAAACGCGGTTCCAGTTCCGCTCCGTCCTCTCGAGCGTGGACTAATGCTGTCTCACGAAATTCCTCAGCCACCCAGCTGAATGGGCGCTTCTTTTGGAATTTCACCCAGTCGATCCGGTGTGCAACCACGTTACACAGCCCGGAAGCTGTCTTCAATATATACTGCTGAGAGGGTGCTTCCCCTCCAGATGATCTTCCCCCAGTTGCTTTCTTCACCACCATTGTGAAAGCTTTTACGCTGCGGTAAAAATCCACATCGTCAGAAAGATACAAATCACCACTCTCAGCACTCTCACTAGAGGAGGATTCTGAAGAGGGTATAATCGCCCTTCGCCTCTGATACGGCAACGCCTCCCTCTCTGAGCATAGTGGCTTCGATTGGAAGACCACTGGAATCCTCCCACCACGAACTGTGGGGTTTCGAGTTAAGGCCCTTCCTCCTCTTCCTCTAGGGCTAAAACCACTAAGACTAACACCTTTCCTAGACATTTTCAGATATTGAAACAAGACACAAAAAATGGAAAGAAAGTGGTTACCTAAGGATGGATGAGGATAGTGAATTAAGATTCACAGAGGCAGACACGATAATCTTCTCGAAACTTTTACAGAGGTGCGTCAAGAGAGTAAGAAGAAATGATAACTGAGATTGCCAAATATGCCTTTTTCAGGGCATGAGAATTCAAATACCGACTCAAGGCAACCTGTCGTTTACCCTCAAACGACTCTCCGTTTAGTGGATTAAAATTGTCGTTTCTAACCCAAAGGCGCCAAAATGCCATTGTTTTGTCACAGAGTTTTCTAAATGGGCCTATTAAATCCAAATTCTAGGCCCAACAAGCCCCTGCGTGACGGTTATTAAGATATGCGCATTTAACACAATAATGGCTCGCCCACGTGATTAAAGGCATTAAATGTCCAATCATGAGAAACGTGGCCACCATTACCCGAATACCAAGGGTTGCGAAATTCGATAAACTTCTAAGATTCTCATTGTCCTAATCCACCCTCAAGCGATCCGTCACAACGGAACCTTGTTCCCAGAGCGGATATTTACACACCAGTACAATTCCGAAATCCAGACGTACTATGATCGACATAGCTTATATAAGCAAATCTACTAATTCTTCACATAAGCTAGGGGGCTAGTAGAATACTGATGGTCTCTGATTTCAGATACGAAAATTGAATCCATACGATTGAGAAGCATCCACCTCAATCCGCATTCTTATGATTGGAAAAATGTCTCTAGGACGGATGATCTCAGTCACCTATTCTGTGATTCGATGATGCAACTCCTGGTACGAACAATTCCGATCATCACTCCAGGACGGATGATCTCAATCACCTATTCTGTGATTCGATGATGCAACTCCTGGTATGAACAATTCTCATCATCATTCTTACGATGGAGGCTTTTTAAAACTGAGAACTATTCATTCAATCCGTACTCCTACGATTAAAAAGCGTCTCCAGGACGGATTATCTAAATCACTTAATCTGTGATCTGACGATGTAACTCTTGGCGTTGTGTACTTTTCCAGAACGGATAACCTCAGTCACCCATTATGTGATATGACGATGTAACTCCTGACGTTGTGTACTTGCCCAGGACGGATGATCTCAATCACCCATTCTGTGATCTGACGATGTAACTCCCGGCGCTATACACACCCCAAGGACGGATGATCTCAATCACCTACTATGTAACCTGACGATGTAATTCCTGGTGTCGTACACATCCCCAAGACGGATGATCTCAATCACCTATGAAGTGATTCGACGATAAAACTCCTGGTACGAACAATTCCCATAATCATTCCTATGATGGAAATCTCTGAAAGTCAATCCGCACTTTCACTCTCAAGTGGTATTCTCCCAGGACGGATATTCTTTATCACCTATTCTGTGATGCAATGACATAACTCCTGGCGTAGAAAAACTCCCATCATTATCCTTATGATGGAGGACTCAAAACACCACTTTCTTACACCCTTACAGTTCCCCAAACTTGGAACAATACTCTTACAATGGGCGACATAGTTTTCTCCAGTGAGAATAACATGAATAAAGTACAGTCATCCGTCTTGTCACACTATTTTACTAAACAACGGATCGACTCCTCTTTTCCCCAAAAGAATTAAGGATCATGCCCCAAAGACAGGCACCTTCTTCTTAATACGCACTTGGGGACATGTATATATTTATCCATTTTAAATTTATTTGTTGTTTAATCTTCCGAGGCAATTATTTCAATCCGACCTCAAGGTTAACCATACAAAACGGATTAGCAACGATTTAAGTATACATGAAACGATGAAGACAAATTTCTTAAATCAAAACTTATTCATTGAAAGCGAGATTACACATAATTGTTTAAAGCCGGAGTTGATCCCGGCACACAACTATACATTTAAATGAAAATACAACTATGAAGGAGGAATCTGTTCTTCAGTTTTCTGTGCCTCCTCAGCACTAGGCCCCTGTGTCCCTTCCTTCGGGACTTCTACAGGAATCTCCCCTCCGGGAGCCTCAGTTCTTTCTTCAGACGAAGGAACCTCAGACACGGGAAGGACGAAACCCGGTCCCATAGTTTGACCCTCAGGAAGAGGAGGCAAACCATACAGGGACGTCAGAGGATCTTCGTGGCGACCATCAACCACTGTGACTAACTTTCCTCCATGGAATTCATAGTACGGACTCATTCCATAGAGATTAAATTTCACAGTGGGGTTGCGGTAGAAAACTTGGCGTATAGCTAAGCCGAAGGACTCTTCAACAGCCTGGCTGCATATGTCAATTGCTTCTTCTTTCTCAGCTTTCGCTATGGCCAATTCTTCCCGCAACTTGGACAGCTCCCCACTAGATCCTTCAGATTCCGTTCTCCTAGCCTTCAGTCCTTCGATCTCAAGAAGGAGCTTCTTCTCCCTTTGGGACCACTCCTCCGCAGCAGCTTTGCTTTTATCCTGGCTGCTACGGAGTTCTTCCTCCTTCTCTGCCAGCTTGCCTTCCAAGTCTTTGAAGTCACCTTTAAGCTTGAGATTCTCTTTATTCATGATATCTCTGAACTCCTTAGACTTGGCAAGACGATCTTCCATTAGTTTTATGGTGGCTTTGTCTTTCCCCGATGAAAGGTTGAGTTGTTCCAATTTGTCACTCAATTCTTCAACCTTATCGACGTTGTCAGCCAACTCGCTAACTGAATAAAGCATTCCAGCAAGTTCGGCTAACTGCCACCTTCCGGCCTCACATGCTTCTTTAATTTCTTTAGCGCTGAGCGTAGGCCAGAGTTTGTACATCGGCTGTGGAAGAGTAGCTGGAGTAGATCCCTCGTATGAGAGGAAGGGGGTGAGGAACGAGGTGGTTGGGTAAGAGGTCGGCTTCGCCCCAGAGACCCCGGCAGCAATTCCTTTATTAAGTCCGGAGGAAGCAACAGCTGCTTCCGAGGTTTTGACAGGTTTATCCTCCGAAGTCTTACGCTTCTTGGAGGGACCCCCCACAGAGTCATTCTTAATTTTTCTCCTTCTCTCAGTGACTGAGGGCTGACCTGTGGCTGCGCCAACATTGGATGAACCGCCCTCAGCCAGTGGAATGTCCCCTTCAGCATCTGAGGTCAGGATGATTAACTCAGGACGATCCTTTGTGGAGGGCTTAGGCTTAATCTCATTTTCGCGGGCAACGGATCTACCCGCCGCCTTAAATCCCTTCAACTTATTCATTTCCGGAGTTTCTTGTTCTATTTCACCTGCATGAACAAGCACAAGAGATTAGCAACTGCAAAATGTTCGATATATTTAACAAAGGAGAAAAAGTGAAATAAAATGAGTATTACGCAGATAATCATCCCGGACTCCGCTTGAACTACTTAAAAGACGCCTACACGAAAATACGTTGCGACGTGTAGTATATGCTTCAAGTGCGAACAACACTTTTGATGACTCGGGAGACAGCTCAGATTGATCAGTGTAATATGCGTGGGAGCTCATGAGAAAATGCTTATGGGTCCAACTCAGAGGAAATTTGTTAACACCCTCTTCATCCTTCCAAAATATCGGTTTGCTCTTCTTAATGGAGATCCGGGTGAAGTAGGTCTTAAACGACTTTCCGTCAACTTTGGCTGAATCGGTGTAAGACTCAAAGTTCACAAAAGAACAGAGAGTCTGGAGTGTCACCAAACCAACACCGCCTTGCTTATTTGCCCTCCGAACTACTTGGGTGTAGTAAAATAGCATTGCCACAGTAGGTGTGAAGTTGAAATGTTCACCCAAGACCTCCAAAGCACGAATGAGGCCCCAGCCGTTGGGATGAAGTTGGGAGGGTGCACAGTTTAAAAACCTCAACACTCCCATCTGAAGCTCGGTTAGAGGGAAATGAACTCCCAAGTAATGAAAGATAAATCATACATATACACAGAACGGTCGTTTGTTACGACGTGGCATATCCGTTCTGTAGGGAGCGGTGCATAAACCCTAAACCAATTCTTCGTTTCCTCTTCCGCATGGAGCGTGAACCTTGGCTGAATCTTGGCTCCATCCTCATCTGCATGACGGGAAGCCAAGTCCTTGAATTCACTGGACACCCAACAGAAAGGCCATTTGGCCTGAAGCTCTTCCCAATTCAGCCTGGAAACAGCGACGCTGTAGAGACCTTCAGCTATCTTCGAAATGGCACTATCTCCAGAAGATCCTTCTCCAGTTGCCATTTGAATTATCTAGACCGAACTCCTTAATCTACGATAAGAAATTATGTCGTCAGAAAGTTGATAACCATTACTCACTTCATCTTCTATAAAGCGACTACAATCAGAGGACGACTCTGAGAAGGGAAAAGTCACTTTCCACAGTGAGTAAGATCCCCTTTCTGAGCGACATGACTCAACCCTAGAAAGAATCACAAGGATTCTTCCCCATGACTATTAGGGTTGCGAGAAATTATTCTCCCCCTAAATAAACTACATTCTCTTCAAGCAAGAATAACAGACCCAAAATAAGACGAGGTTTGCAGGGGAAGAAGAAATAGTTACCTCAGGTAATGACGATGAAGGAGAAGAATGAACAAAGTCTCATAGAGTAAGCAACGAACTTCCTTGCGGGATTTTTGCAGAGTTTTGTTAAGAAAACAGAAGCAAGTGGAACTCAGAATCCACTAAGTGTTTCTTTTATAAGAAACGAAGAGGTTCGGTTACTCACTCTGGAAGTTGTGTCGTTCTCGATTAAACGCATTGGTTCACAAGCGAAACGACACAACCGTTCCAAATTCATGGGCACCAAAACAATAGCAATTCGACAAAGGGCCTATCTACTAGGCCCAAAAGTTTTGAAAATTTCAGGCCCATTAAGCCCAAAACGACGGTTAATGAGATTTCCATCTCAGGCGCAATAATTGCTTGCCCACGTGATTAAAAGCATTAATGTCTAATCATGCAACGCAATTCGCGCTTTACAGCCGTTACACGAACTTCAAGAGCTTTCAATTCCAATAAACTCTTGAAATTCTCATACAACGAATCTTTGTCTGAATCCGTTGTGACGACACCAACAAACCAGATCTCTTAATTTGAGAACAGTTCTTTACGAATAAATGCTAAGGAAAAATTTTACGCGTAAGTTCACCGGTATTCAGACCTCTCACAGGTTGAGTAGCTTATGTGAACAACCACTCAGTCCCTCACACAAGCTAGGGGACATATGATCCGGTCTCAATACTGGTATCCGATCTCCAGGACATATTTCAACGTCTTTGTCAAGATATCAACGTGTAACCGGTGTCAACGGTATACATCCAGACTGTAATTCCGTATCAGGCGTTCTCCCTATACCGGTTGTTCAGGATAACACCATGACACCGGATAACACACACGTCACTGTGCTAAAGACAAGGATCATTGCTACAGGGATCGATCAATAATTCCCTGCACTACGAGCCAAATTCTGCTCACGGGGATGGTCAACTTGTTCCCTAATCCTAGTCTATATTCTCCATGCTCAATATAAAATAGCCACTTGACCCAATCATGCTGGTAAGTGCGCAATAAAATAATGCTAATGGGAGTTAGTGGTTCCCCACTAACGAGTCCTCGTAAAACGAGCCAATCAGGTATATGAACTCATTTCATTAATGAAGACTTGGATCTTCAACTGGTTTCATGAACAATTACTCTCTGAAATACATTCCTTACTTGGAATATCATCACTGACTTGAGCGTCGGAGAATCTTTGTAGGTGACACCACCATTCGCCCACTTCAACGCGTTAGGTCGGTGTGAAGGACCTCCAGGACGCCCAATCCGCTCTCTTCGCTCAAGGACAACGGATACTTATACCGGATACTCATATATCCAGTCTCCTATACGGTATTTATATACTGTTTGTGATTGACTTGAGTCCGGATCTCTAGACCCCGGTTCAGGACAGATCAGAATATATATTGATGTCTATAATCACGGTTGTATTTTCAACCGTGGATATATAGTTCAGGTTTTAGGGTTTAATCACTGGGTACTGTATGTCCATGGTTGTTTCTATAACTGTGATTATAGATTTAATATTTATCCACGGTTGTGGGCTTAACCGTGGTGATAGAGTTAATATTTATCCATAGGTGTTTGTTCAACTGTGAATATATGTGTAACATATTCACAGTTTAGAGGGGAACCGTGATTATACATCTTTTTTGAAACTTCAAAAGCCACGCCAGATACTCTTTTTCACTTTCTGGTTCTCCTCTCGCGCTCATCTTTGGCGATTTTCTCCAGCTTGCGCTCTCTACTTGTCGTCGTCTACGTCGTTCACTCTGACCTTTCTTCCTTCTTTGGTTTCGATTCGTCTTCTTTGCAGCATTGTCTGGTATGTACCCCATTTGCTTATATTATACTGTGTATGTTGTATCTATGCTCTGTTTAGTTTAACTCTATTAGTCGAAGCTTGCATCTGTGTCTCTGTGTCTGTTTGGTTTAGTTTGCTGGTAATATCAGTATATCCCTCTGTGTGTGTGTGTTTTCACTTGGCTTATCGAAGCTTGTCTGTGTGTGTGTATGTTTTCACTTGGCTTATTGAAGCTTGTCTGTATGTGTGTATGTTTTCAACTGTCTCTGTTTATTTGTTCAGCAACCAGTTCAGTATTTTATTTAGTATGGTTAGGTAGTAGTTGTTTATTTTGTATGGTTATGTACTAGAAATGCCTATGATACTAGTTTGTTGAACTGTATGAAGCTGTTAGAAAAGATATATAGGTTGTGTTTGGAAAGAGGTTACTTGCATAAACTAGGTAAGATAATCTGAACCAAGAAGTGAAAGAAATATGAGGTTATGGAATCAAGAAGGAAAAGTTGTTGTCGTCGACAAAGATAGTAGGGGTGGGATGGTTTAAATGAGGTAGAGGCATGGTGGTTTAATAGGAAAAGGTTTGCTTAAGGAAGAGAGAACGAGAATTTTTTTTTACAAAGACTAAAAACATATTATCAAATACTAAAAACATAATCATTAGGACATATCCCTTAATATTAAATAAAAGTTGAACTAGAACAACAATTTATTTTAAGGACCGAAATCAAAAGAAATCATATTTACAAACACTAAAAACTTATTCAAATCTATAAAATAGACAAGTGCTTATAAAAAGGGATAAGTAGAAAGTGCTCCCTTGCTTCAAGATTTCCAAAATTTAAATACAAAAGAGTAATTCAACATCAAAGAATTACAACAAAACCATGGTACTATATACTTTAACCTTTGAACTTCACTTGGCTAAACCCATCAACGCTTACTCCTGTGGCTAGAACTAACAAACTTTATTATGAAAAGTCTTATAATCTAACACCATAATCCATAATCCACAATCCAATCTAACATCATACTTATACTTCAAAATAACACATATTAAAAAGATTATACAAATTTGGGAGAAAAGTTGACTAAATTATTGTCCATTTTAAAGTATTATTTTTAATCAAAATTTACATTGATTATACAATATATAATGTTATTTCTGTTGTTGTTTGTTGCTCTTAAATAATGTTATTTATGTTGCTGTTGTATGTGTGTGGTTGTCAATCCTATGAACTCGTTGGCTTATACTAGTTAACTAGTATGAAAGTTGTTGTGCATGAGTGAAACGTAGTTCCCCATTTGAGATTCGACACAAATGGTCATTAAATTAATTAATTTCATCGTTTGTGTTGAATCTTGAATTGTCTGTTTGGACAGTTTGGGATGAACAATTATTTTTTATACATCATTAGTATGTACAATTATTTTTATACATCATTTTGTGTTGTTCTCTGGGTGCATATTTAGTTGTGGTTGAATTTGATTTAACCACTCTCATTTTGTGTACTTAGAGACCAATGCGAAATGCTGTCGAAATTTGTTCAAATTTTAAAATAACTCCTAACCTGTATATATCAATGACGTATGAAAACAATTGTCATCCAGAATGGGTATAAGACCACCACCTTTGTAAGAAAAGTGAGATTGATCATAACACCTTGTAAACAGTTGGTATGGATCGGAGTTGGATAACTGCATCACGCATAAGTCTAGAGTACGAGGGGGGAGTGGAATCATTTATAGAATTCGTCGCGAGGAATGCTGAGGAGGTGAATGGAAGGTATTTTTGCCCTTGTGTTAAATGCTTAAACCTGCGTTGGCTAGACTTGGAAGAGGTGCGAGAGCATCTACTATGTGATGGTTTTCTACGTAGTTATACGCGTTGGATATGGCATGGTGAAGATGTGGTGGTGCCAAGTAATAGCTCTCAAACTGAAAATCAAAGCCCGATGCATGACACTGATGTCGATATGGATGACTAACTCGAGGATATGATCCGTGATGTGGGGGTAAAAGGTTTTAAGAAAGCTCATGTATATACGACTCTGTGTGAGGATTCTGAGCAGCCGTTGTATCCAAACTGCATCAATTTTATGAGGTTATCAGCAGTTTTGCGATTGTTTAATTTGAAGGCCATAAATGGGTGGACGGATAAATGTTTCACTGACTTACTGAAGTTGTTGAAAGAAATGCTCCCAGCTGGAAACACCTTGTCGAATCGTAACTGTGAGGCCAAAAAGGTGTTGTGTCCTATGGGTTTAGAGTATGAGAAAATACATGCATGCCCAAATGATTGTGTATTATTCCGGGGTGAGTTAGAAATACTGCATTGATGTCCTAGGTGTGGGGTATCACGGTATAAGAAGAAAGAGACGGACTCTGATGAGGTCTGCACTAAAGGGTCTCCTGTAAAGGTGTTGTGATATTTGCCTATAGTTCCAAGACTAAAGCGTCTGTTTGCTAATACAGATGAACCAAGAAATGTTAGGCTTGCACTAGCCACAGACGGCATGAACCCATTTGGGAACCTGAGCACAAACCATAGTTCATGGCCTGTTTTGTTGTTTGTTTATAACTTGCCACCATGACTGTGCATGAAGCGGAAATATGTCATGTTATCAATGATGATTTCTGGTCCACGACAATCGGGGAACAACATTGATGTATATTTAACTCCATTACTTGAAGACCTCAAAATATTATGGGAAGACGGGGTTGATGTGTTTAACGGGTTTACTAGGCAATCATTCAAATTACGTGCCATGCTATTTTGCACCATCAATGACTTTCCAGCGTATGGTAACTTATCCGGGTACAACATGAAGGGTCATAAAGCTTGTCCTATGTGTGAGGAGGGAACTAGTTCTGTGCGGCTGCACCATGGTAGGAAAAATGTTTATCTTCGACATCGAAGGTTTCTTAAAATGAATTATCCGTTTCGGAGGTTAAAGAAGTCGTTCAACGGTGCCCAAGATTTTGAAATGGCTCCTTCACCACTGTCTGTTCGCGAGACATATGAAAAGATGAAAGACGTCAACGTGGTGTTTGGGAAGTGTGAAAAACATTCCCTAACACACAACAACTAGAAGAAGAAGTTAGTGTTTTTTGACCTGCCATATTGGAGGGAGCTTGATGTAAGACACTGCATTGATGTAATGCATGAGGAGAAAAATATGTACGACAGTTTGGTTGGTACACTCTTTAACATACCCAGGAAGACTAAGGATGGCCTAAATTCACTTATGGACTTGGAGCTGATGGGTATACGTCAGGAGTTGCATCCACAATCAAAGGGAAAATGAATATATTTGCCCCCAGCATGTCATACATTGTCCAGAAAAGAAAAGAAAAGTCTGTGTGAATCGTTATGTAGTGTGAAAGTTTCGTCTAGTTATGGTTCAAACATCAACACATGTTTCCATGAAAGATTTGAAGTTAGTTGTGTTGAAGTCTTACGATTGTCATATGTTGATGCAACAGTTTCTGCCTATCGCCATTCGTGACATTCTTCCTAAAAATATGAGAAATGTCATAACAAGGTTATGTATGTTTTTCAATGCCATATGTTGTAAAGTAATCGTGCCCGACAAATTGGATGTGTTGGAACAGGAAGCATCACTTATACTATGTCAGCTTGAAATACATTTCCCCCCTCTTTTTTTGGCATAATGGTCCACTTAATTATCCATTTGGTGAGAGAGGTTTGTTTGTGTGTTCCAGTGTTCTTGCAGTGGATGTATCCCGTTGAGCGATATATAAAGATATTGAAAGGGTATATGAAGAATCAACGTCGTTCCGAAGCTTCAATTGTGGAAAGATATATTGCAGAGGAAGCAATTGAGTTTTGCACTGATTACATGTCATATGCTGCAAGCATTGGGATTCCAAAGACTCGTCAAGATGGGCGATTAGATGGGAAAGGTACGATCGGTAAAAAAATAAAGAGCATGCCACGTGATGATGTCCTTCAAGCGCACTTGTATATTTTAAACAACACAGACGACGTACAACCGTACTTAACCACTCACAAAGAGCTAGTAAAAAGAAACAACCCTAGAATGACTGAAAAGTGGGTGTTGAATGAACACAATAAGACATTCATGCAGTGGTTCCAAAAGACCGTTTTGAAAGATACATGTGCATCCTTGACATTACATTGACTAGCACAGGGCCCGAACTTTGATGTCTTCACCTTTTGTGGGTATGACATAAACAACTATTTGTTTTATACAAGGACACAGGATGAGAAGAGTACAAATCAAAATAGTGGAGTGATGGTTGTGGCTCAGTCAATGCATTTCTCAACTTCAAAGGACAACAACCCTGTCATGGCCGAGTCATGCTACTTTGGTGTGATAGAAGATATATGGAAAGTTGATTACGGTCCCTTTACCGCTCCTGTGTTTAAATGCAAATGGTTGACAATAAGAACAATGTCAAAACTAATGATTTTGGAGTTACATTGGTGGACCTCAACAAGATAGGGCATAAGGAGGAACCATTCATCATGGCACGCAAGTGAAATAAGTTTTTTATGTTGCTGACCCAGCTGACAAATGGTGGTCAATTGTTATCCAAGGTAGACACAGCATTGGAGACCTCAATCTTGATATTATGGAAATTCCATCCACCATAACACATATTCCGACATCTATCATGGAACATGACATAGATGATGTAGTTGCCAGTCGTCATGACCACCATGAAGGCTTGTGGGAAAATATTTCAACTTCATAGGGTATTAAACATGTTAATGAGTCATTGTATTAAATGTTATATTAATTATTCATTGTATTAAATGTTATATTAAATATTTGACAATTGTGTTTCCTTGTTTGGATAGATACTCATGGCTGACCAGGATCCACGTTTTAGGTCCGACTCACAGGCTACTGATTCCTCTACTCGGAAGAGTAGAGGTGTTACCCGGATGCCAGACGTTGCACTTAGGCGTTACCGGGGGAGAGAGGTTGCGTACTTAACACTGGTAGATTTGGAGGACCACATGCCGCGAAGTTTAGCAGTTATTTGGGAGTTGTGGCTCGGTCGAAGGTGTCCGTTATTATCCCCGACTGGGATAATGTCGAGGAGGTGGTGAAGAACCAGATTTGGAGTGATATTCTGGTAGATATCATTTAAGTTTTATTTTAGTGTATTATTTCATGTAATTCATAATAAGGACTCTTTTATGGACTAACTCCTTTCATGTAGGATTCTTTTGAGATGCCAGCACATGACACAGCGAGGAGGAAGATCCTCGGTATTATTTTTGAGTGATGGAGGTTATTCAAATCCACACTCACCAGGAGGTATATTTAGACTTTAAATTCTTAATCAACACTTTGCCAAATTGTACCAATCCTTAGTGTAAAAGTATATAAATTGTAGGTACGTATTCGGGAAGGACCGAGGACAGTTCCCCGGAGAGAAATATGCCTTCATTGATCAGGAGACTTGGGATGCTTTCGTTGCATCTAGGTATTCTTACCAGTTTCAGGTACGTTGGTTTTTAAATGCTTAAATTATGTATAATTTAAAAGTCTAATTCTAAATAATTTTCTTTCTTGTTGTAGGCAGTCAGATTGAAAGTACAAAACATTAGGAAGTTGAATGACTGCCCCCACAAATTGTCACATAGGGGTTACCGTAGATTGGAGGAGCAGATGGCCCAGGAGAGGCTGAGTTAGTGTAAGACTAGCCATCCTAACATTGGTATTGTGGATCCCCCTTCCCCACCTGCACGCCACGAGAAATGGAAGCGGGCCAGGATCAGGAAGAGTGGGGAATACACTTCCTCACAAGCTCAGGAGGCCGTCTCACGGATAGTAAGTATTCCCCTTGTAAATGTGTCAGTTTTTTTGTTTACGTGAAGCAAGTAAGTACTAACTTATTTGGTTTTAGGGTTCCTTGGTTGAGTAATCAACCCAAGGGTCTTTTGTAGCCCATGGTAGGCAGGATATTTTGACTACCGCCATCGGCAGGCCAGAGCACCCAGGAAGGGTGCGTGCTGTTGGTCAAGGTGTAGGTAAGTTGTAAATAACTATATCCTTTCATTTTGTTATCTATTAAACAATTATGGGCTAATTATTCACATTTCACAGGCCTCCAGAGCTATTACGGTGCTCCCGACCCTGTCCCCTCCGTTGAGCAGTTGGTGGAGCAGAAGGTTAAGTCGAGGGTGGCTGTTGTGAAGGCTGAGTATCAGGAGGAGATTACAAAGCTACAACAGGAGATGGCCTGATTCAAGGAGGAGATGAAGGCCTCACTCAGCCACCACCAGGAGACTACTGCACCAGCTACCGACCCACAGGTTAGATTCCTTATACTATTTAACTGTTCGTTGTTTGTAATCACTTTCTTTCATTGTTGAATAACTTCTGCTTGATGTATAAATATGTAGGTACGGAGGGTTAGCACTAAGGGATCGTGCGCTGCAGCTGACCCTGACAATGATGGGGTCAAGCCTGCAGATACCCGTTAATATGACCTATTCATTAATGGGTCAGAGGAGCCAGTTGTCACTGGCATGGTCTACAACTTAGTCCCTGTGGTTCACCATCAGTCATCACCTGATAGTATGTCCAGGGTCTCTGTTGTGCTTGTCCTCGAGGAGGATGCTACTATGCTAGTGACAACTCCAGAGGTGAAGACCGTCGGTCAGGTGGTGGGCCACTTTCTTATGTGGCCCAACAGACTCCTGTCGGTTGCTCCTATACAGGTAA
This sequence comes from Clitoria ternatea, assembly GCA_037962975.1. NCBI lineage: Eukaryota > Viridiplantae > Streptophyta > Magnoliopsida > Fabales > Fabaceae > Clitoria > Clitoria ternatea. The sequence goes on from CM075671.1 coordinate 269,350,834, forward strand.
AAACCTGAAACACTAACTGATTTTGTTATATTGTCAATTATGGTACAAACTGTGATGGTTGTCAATTGTTCAACAGGAACCAGCAATGAAGAAGCCAGACCCCGTCGATGATCCGATCCGGATGCTATGACAGATCGGGGCTGAGCTAGGAGAGGACGCTCTTCAGGTCCCATGGCGGCCACTGGTGTTTGGCCGTCCAAGTTCACTATCGGTTTACATTACATGGAGTGACTTGTGTGAGATTATGATGGGGTCGACGATGCTGAACATCTCTATCATTCAGCTATGGGAGCTGTAAGTATATCATTTTATATATAATTTTTCATTATATAAGTTATTTGTCGCTAACCATGTCTTAACTTGTTTAGGTTTCTGCATAAAATCTGTATGGACTTGGGTTTCAATGGAACTTTTGGTTTCTTAGAGCCCTCTTTCTTACAGAGGAAAGGAAATAGCAAGGAGGACACCCAGGCATACATCCAAAATTGGATGTTTGAGTCTAGGAAGGGTGTATACCTGGCCCCGTATCGTAAAGGGTAAGATTCTATTCCATAATTATTGTCCATTAATTTTTGCATTTTGAAGTCTCACTTATCACTGGTAACTGCAGCGCTCATTGGACGCTTGTGGTGATCTGTCCCCGGGCTTATGTTGCTTTGTACTTTGATTCTGTGCACGGGACAGTTCCACAAGACTTGAAAAGTATAGTAGACGGGTAAGTTAATCCTTAAAAAATAAGTACAAATTTGATTACATCATTTTTGGTCTTATACGACTCTAACTTATTTTGTGTTTTATTTGACGTAGAGCGGTGGTTGGATACAGTTGACTTCTTGGAAGTAAGTCCAACGGAAGAAAACTTGCGTGGGTGCACCCAAAAGTAAGTCAATTGTATTCATTCAAATCTTTAATATATATTTTTTAAGTTGCGAATTCACTTATTCTATATTTTATGTCCATTGTAGTCTTACAAGTAGGAGGGTAGCTTCGAGTGTGGCTATTACGTCATGCACACCATGCTGACCATCGTCCAACAACATTTAGTAGATGGATGGACAAAGTCTCATCACTTGGACTAGCTTTCTACCAATTTCATCAAATTCATGTAATAAATATAGCTTTTGTTCTAATTGTTTTGTGCATTGTTTGCAGTACTTTCAGGACTGATCATACTTCCCTAGGACACTTGTAGATAATGTTAGAAAGCAATGGGCCGCATACTTCATTGAAGTCAGGAAAGGACTTAGCTAGATATAGGATCTTTATTCTCTTATATATGTATCTAGTGTAGGACTTAGGGTTTATATTTTATTAGGTTACATTCATCTGAATTGTATATAGTTTCATTTTTTAGGTTGTTATGAATTGATAGCAAATTAATGTTATATATATACCATTCTTTTTATATATTGTTGCTGGATATACTAGGATATACTGTATATTGTGCTGGTTGTCTGATTGTAGGTTTGGAAAAAAATAAAAAAGAACCCATATTAAAAAAACTCATTATTTAATCACGGTTATGGTAACAACCGTGATTATAGACCACCTTTATTCACAGTTAGTACCATAACCGTGATTATACATAATCTATAAGTGAAGTTTTATGACTACTTATATTCATAGTTATGCTCGATAACCGTGATTATAGACTCTCTTTATTTACAGTTGCTACCATAATCGTGATTATACATAGTCTGTAAATGCAAGTTTTATGAACCTGTGTTCACGGTTATGATTGACAACCATGATTAAATAGGTTCTTATTTAATCATGATTAATAGCAACCGTGATTAGATGTGATTTATAACCACGATTGTGAACCGTGGTTAAAGAACCTCATCTACTACCATGGCTGCAACAACCACGGTTGATTAACTGTGATTAAAGGCCAATTTTAACTGTGATTATATCCATTTTTTCCACTAGTGATGTTATATGTGATAATGATAATTATTAGGCCTTATGGCAAATTATAATGAATGATGATTGTTGAATTGACACTATAGAATGGTTTGGAGGAGTAGGCTATGATGTCAATATTGGTATTATTTATACGCTAAGAATCGTATCATATGTATTGTGTATTTTTATGACATCATATGCATTTGGCGCTACGATTCATCCAACACTACGATTTACCGATGAGACTACTGCTTATAGTGCTACAATTTACTAAGCAGTTCCTTAGTACCAATGAGACTACCACTTATAGTGCTATGATTCACTGTGTAGTGCTCGAGCACAACCGCTTATAGTGCTACGATTTACTGTGTGGTTGCTTAAGGTGCCCTGTATATAGTGCTACAATTCACTGAGTGGGTTATCCTTGGTACTGTTATTGTATTGAAAAGACGGATTTGTATAGCATGCTATCACGCATTGAAAAGAAATATTTTCGAAGTCCATAGCATATTATAATATCATTTGAAACTCTAGAGTTGTATAATTTAGTAATGGAGTTATGGTGGAATGTAAATAATTAGTGATGAATGATTTGGAATATTAGGATCCTTGTGTCCATTAATCTTGGTGATGGTTAATTTAAATGATATTTCTTTGTAATTTGTGAATGTACAAGTGTATACATGTTCTCTGTGTAGATAGAGTATTTGACAATGTGTTTAAATTGTTAATTATATTATCATGGGTTTAAATCTCAGGCGTTCCTTTCTATTTACCGCTTTAAGTGGTACTTACCCCCTCTACTTATGGTTTTCAGTGAACTTTCAGGAGGGTGATGAGGATGTCACTTGGTGACGTTAAAGTGTGGAGCTTGATGCAATGCCATGGGAACAACCTTACATTTGGATGATAGTGATGGATATAATATAACTATAAATAGTTCTGTGCTGATTTGTGTATATATGTTATTATATGTGTATTTAGATGTATCACTAACTTTTGAACATGGAGTTTTGATAGATATATATGTCTTCTACATGTATTGTAATGCATTTATTGGGATGTGATAGATGTCTATATCAATTGGAGTACCTAGTTTCATGGAATTGGGTTGGTATTGATGGATTCTTTGGCTTGGAATGGCCTTTATGCATAATTTTATGTATATCATTCATTTTTGAAAATTCTGGAGTCTGGGCAATTCATATAGGTCAAAAATGATGTAAATGCTTTTGTGTTACGGATTGATGGCAATTGGAGTTGTATTGTTCAAGTTAAGTGACTTTGAATTTCACCATTTTTGCCATTTCTGAATAACTCGCTTGAGCGAGATTATTCTCACTTAAGCGAGCCCTCTATGAGCCTTAGATGCTGGTTGTGTGAGTTTCTCGCCTGAGCGAGTTATGTCTTACTTGAGCGAGACTAAAAATGAGTGACTCTGAATTTCACTTGAGTGAGTAACGCCTCACTCAAATGAGTCTGAATTGGTTAGCTACTATGAATTTCTTGCCCAAGCGAGGAAGACCTCGCTTGAGCGAGAATGACTTGGGTAGTTTCTGTTTGTTTCTCGCTTGAGCGAGTGTGACCTCGCTTAAAGGAGAATGCCTTGGTTGGTTACTGCCTAATTCTCGCTTGAGCGTGGATGACACCGCTTGAGCGAGTGTAGGGGCTAGATTCTATTTGTTTCTCGCTTGAGTGAAGATGGTCTCACTTGAGTGAGAGGTTAATGGTTGGATTCTAGTTGTTTTTCGCTTATGCGAGGAGGGTCTCGCTCGAGCGAGTGAGTGATATTGGTTTCTTCTTGTTTCTCGCTTAAGCGAGTATGGTCTCGCTTGAGTGAAAAACAATGTTTGGATTCTGTTTGTTTCTTGCTTAAGCGAGGGTGGTCTCACTTAAGTGAGGCATCGATGTCTAGTCTCTGTTGCTTTTTCGCTAAAGCGAGGTGGTGTCACTTGAGCGAGATCTCCATGCTTAGCTTTTCTTGTCATTTTGTCATGAACGTAAAATTTATGGGCCTTCTATGCGCATTTTGTGTCATTTTATTTTTGGCACCACCCTTGGGTTTCCATTGTATGGCTTTGGGTGAGATAAACGTGAAAAATTTACTCCATTTTATTAATACACTGAGGTAAACTCTGGAAACTTACAAGGGGATGTCACAATTTAAATGCATTTTTCCATATAACTTTGCGATATAGAGGAATTTTTTAGCATAGACTACGGTAGCAAATCCATAATAAGTCATAGATAGTGTCCGTAAAGTTTCATAGTAATCAAAGTTAAAACGGTCAAGATAGGGGGTGTGGAAGTTGGCTCGCACTACAAAAAAATGGTAAATCGAGGAGGTTTTATTAAGGAAGTTTCAAAAACCTCCTCAAATTAATGTACATTGGGGAGTTTTTTATAACCTTCTAAAATAAAATGAATAATGGAGGTTCTGTATTTTGTTTTAAGGAGTTTCTTATAACCTCCCCAAATAAATTATTTTAAGGAAGGTTTCTAATATAATTAATGGGATTTATCTTAAACCTCCTAAAATTTTTATGTTTCTTTTTTTTCTCCTAAAATTATGTTATTTCTTTCTATAACCAAATTATTTTATTTCCTAATTAAAATTCAATGTTAAATTAACTTTATGACATATTTTTTCAGAAATTCCCTTTTAAACGTTTCTACCCAAAACCCCTCAATTAAAATCAAAAACTTTTTTTTGAATTTCTTTTTTCCATTATGCATCCAAAGAGTTCCAATTCCGCTTGAAGAATTCCATCGCTTGAAGAGCACGCATTCCATTGATTGATGTGTGTTCCAGTTTGAGCACCACTTCAAGAGTTTCCCCTCGTTTCAATTTTCTTCACTCCATAGCTTCTCATACAGCGTGCGCATTCCATTTGTTCAGGGGATTAAATTTTTTTGCACATATAGCTTGCACATTCCACTCCTCATGTCAGGTTTAAGATTTAATTTTTTATGCTTTGTGTTATTGTTTAGCAGCTATATAAATTCCTTTACCTTTTCTTCTAGTCTATATTCAATTTTAATGATTTAGGGGTTAGGGTTTGCATCATATAATGTTTTTTTATGGAATGGGTCTTGAGTAAAATGTGAGGTTTTATTGTTGGAATGAGGATCAAATCCATTATTGTGCAATGATTTTTATTTTTGCCTCTATTTTATCTTGTTATTGATTGGGTTAAATGAATAATATGTTATTTGTAAGTTAGCAGGGTATGTTTTAGTGAAACATTTTTTCATGAATAGAAAATACATAGTATGTCATTTTGAGCAAGAAGTTCAAGAGATGGTAAGCTTGGAATTCTTTTTAAAATTAGTTGTAATTGTGCTTTTTTTTGGGCCTTGGTTGTAATTTGGTTATCTAGTTTGAAACACTTTAAATTCCTGGTCTTTAGTTGCTATTATTTTGCTAACATTATTTGAAATTGAGGTGATTGTGTTCTCTTCAGACTGCCCTTAAATCAATGGCAATTGAGATAATGTTAATTTGTGTTATATAATAAAGAATATAGCCATATTATGAAAGAAAAACACAAGGATAGATGCCTTCTATTTCCATATGAACAAAATAAGGGTCATGTCACCTCAATTGGACAATAAAGTGACAAAGGAACATAATTAAATCAATAAATGAAAGTTTAGAACCCCGTGTGGCCGAGTTGACTGAGTTTTGGAATAAGGGCATGGAAACTTTTGATTTATCATTAAATGAAAGTTTTACCATGAGGGAAGCATTAATGTGGGAAATTAGTGGCTTTCCTAGACTAGGTAATCTATCTGATTGGAATTTATATACAATTTATATACAGCTTCAGCTTGCCCCACATGTAATTTTGACACAGCGCCTCTATAATAGTGGTAAATGGTATTTTATGGTTCATCTTCATTTTTTAAGCAAAGACCATGGATTTAGATTGAAACGTCTTCGCTTTGATGGAACAAAAGAGAAACGAAATCCACCATTGAAATTAACGGGGTTTGATATCTTTACCCACGTGGAGAACATTGAAGTTACATTTGGGAAAAAGAAGATAGAGAATGTTATAGGGAAAAGAGTCAGAGAAGAACTTACTCAACGGAAGAAAAGAAGCATATTCTTTCGACTTCCTTATTAGAAGTCCAACTTGCTACGTCACAATTTGAATTTTATGCATATTGAAAAGAATGTTTGTGATAATATCATATATACTTTGCTTAATGACAATCCCAAATCAAAAGATAATCTTAATGCAAGAAAGGATCTACAAGATATGGGGATACGATGTGAGCTCTGGCCAAACCATAACGAAAGATAACACCTTGCTTCATTTTCATTGACTCGTGAAACAAAGAAGTTATTTCTTTCAACACTGAAGAATGTCATAGTACCTGATGGCTATTCAAGCAATATTTCTAGATGTGTTGATGAGGTACAGAAGAAAATTTCTGGCTTAAAAAGTCATGATTGCCATATTATTATAGAGCAGTTACTTCCTTTAGCAATTGTTGTTGCCTTTAGCAATTATTGCTAAATCCCATTATTGCAGTCTTGGTGGAGTTTTGCTCATTTTTTAGAGTCCTTAGTGGTAAATGCTTGACTCTTGTAGACCTTGATAAGCTCCAAGATTGCATTGTGGTTACACTTTGTCATCTAAAGATGATATTTCCCCCCACCTTCTTTACAGTAATGGTTCATTTAACTGTTCGTCTTGTAGAAAAAGAAAAATTTAGTGGTTCTATGCATTATCGATACATGTATCCCTTGGAGAGGTAAAATAATATCATTTTTAATTCAACAAATCTAATTTTTATAGGACTTCATAGTTGTTTAGATATTTGTATTTATTTTTTATAGAGAATTGGGTCATTTAAAGTCCCCTATAAGGAACAAGGCACGACCAAAAGGCTCTACCACTGAGGGTTACATAGCTGAAGAGTCTCTAACCTTTTGTTAACGGTACATTGAGGATATAGAAACTAGGTTCAATAGACCTAAGCGTGCTAATGGTGACCCAAGTGAGAATGACCCTTTTATCTATATTCCCTCAATTAGGTAAACCAGTTGAAGCTTTCACAATGTTCAAGTTAACTCCTATGCAACGGTTACAAGCTCATCGATATGTATTGTTGAATTACGTACTTGTCATCCCATTTGTGGAGTAAGTATATTAGATAGTTATTTTTGTAGTTTATTACCTAAATTATATTATTCATGTTTATTAATTACTATATTATTTTACATAGTGAATTTAGAGACTTTATTAAAAGGAGTTCAAAGGGAAAAAGACCTTCAGCTCTTGATATAGAAAAGAGAGATAATAAAGAGTTTGTTGATTGGTTTGTAGGCGGGTAAGTAGCACAATAATCTTATATATATGTATTTATTATGGTTAAATTATAATGAGAAACTTACTAAAGTTAAGTTATTTATATAGATTACAAATCCAAATGTTATTAACACAAGGTCAATGGAATTGAAGTTTTTAGCACGAGGCCCATTGAATAATGCAAAAAGATTTACTACATATAATGTGAATAAGTTCAAAATTCGAACTTAAGCTCGAGAAGAAGGATTGAAAACATAGAATAATGAAGTTTTTCTAACCTTTAACACAACTTGTGTTTCAAGTGGTGTTGATAGGAATATAAGACAAGCCGACCTACCATATTATGGAAAATTAGAAGATATAATTAAGTTAAACTATTATGGTTAGTTTAGGGTGGTTCTTTCAAATGTAAGTGGCAGACACTACACGAGATAAAGGGTATAGAAAAGATCCACGAAATTTCAATTGTGTTAATTTTGAAAGGTGTATTCATAGCGGTGAGCGTGAAGAACATAAACCTTACATTGAAGCATCACAAGCACAAATGGTGTATTATGTTGACAATGTAGTTAATAAAGGATGGAGTGTTGTTGTGCATCTTCAGCCAAGATATTTGTATGAAATGGGAGAAGAAGTAGAAGAAATATATGAAAATGTGCCATACCAGGAGCAAGAGCTAGAGAAAATTTCCAGTGTGGATGATGACAATATGCAACTAGCTACAAACTATGTAAATGATGACATGGTTGTCTCAAACATTGATCCTAATTTGGAAACAAATGCCTAAATGTATGAATAAACAAATATAATTGATTGGTGTTTCTTATGTAGGTAATCGTTTTACAAAATTATTTGTTTGACTATATTGTTTGTTTCTTTCAAGGCACATTTAAAAAGTATAACATTACATTATTTATATAACATTCCAATATTTTGTAGCTGTTCAATATTTTAACTTAATTTCTTTTTAAAAATTACAGCCACGCCAAAGTTCAGGCATTACCAAAACCCCTAGAAGTCAACATCAGTTGCATTGCAACCACATCAGGTTGCCCATCCTTCCCCACAAAATATGACCCATTTTGAACCAATAGAGCCTTCAACATCAATGCACATCCCACTAGATGACTTTGATATTCCTTCACCACCCTATACACCTCCTATAAATTTAGAAGAGCTTTCAATACCCAAATAGTGTGTTGGTCAGGAAAGTTCACATTATTGAGATATGGACGTGATAGGTATTTGTACTATATAATTGTTGTTGTTGTTGTTATTGTTGTTGTTGTTATTATTATTATTATAGAAAATTATACATTTTTAGTTATCGTGTTTTAATAAGATGTTTTGTTGTTGTAAGACTTGGAAGGAGTTATAAAGAAGGCGAAGATCAAGGTTAAAGAATTCAATCACTTACCCAATAGAGAACAATCATTGTTGATTTTGATAATAAAGGCTCGACGATTGGTCATGGATAAAGTGTGTTGGCTGGATTTTGTGGCATACTAGCAACTAATTGCAAATTTTTTCCTATTAATTTTGAAAGATGGTCTGGGCCAAAAGGGATTCGCAAAGTTTATTTTGATGAATGTTTTGACACAATTATAAAGGTACAAGCATTATGCATATATGAATCTTTCATTATTATGTCTATATATGAGAGCTAAAGATTCATCATGTTTTCTTTCAGGCTCGATTTTCTTTTAAAGTTGATGAACTTATAGAAAAATGATATTTTAACCTTAGTCTTTGTAAGAAATGGGGTGCACATAGGCAAATCTTATGGAATGAGTTCTATGACACAACAAAAACTAGAGATGAAGTCATTGATAACGTGCAAACTGGTATTGAGAGGGATCAATGGGCTAATTTTGTTCATTATTGTCTAAGTCCTGCAATATTAGTACACATTGGTTTGATTAGTTTCTTGGAAATAACATTAGTTTATTAGCATTTTCATTGATTATATTGATCGATTATTATTCTTGTAGGAGCTTTACAAATGAAACAAAGAAATTCAAACGAAGCAAGTCATTCCTCATCTAGATGGTTCTAAAGCTAATTCAAAAAGAAGACATGAAATGGTAATGGCTTTAGCTTTATGTCATGTTTGATTTATTAAAATGAAGTTATGAGCATTGTTTTCTTAACATTTTTAATTTTATCTTAGTGACGGGAAAAGGAGAAAAACCAAGTCGAGCAAAATTATACATTGAAACTCATAAGAGAAAGGATGGATCTTTTGTAAATGATGCAATAAGGAACATAGTTGTAAGATTTTTTTGTATATTTTGCATCCGTTATTATTAAACCGATAATATGATATTGTTATGTTCTTGTAGGAAAAATTTAAGTGGTTATGAGTGATGCTAAATCTCCGAGTCATTAATTTGGTTGGAAAATCTTGAATTAATATTGACTTATTGTATGACTCTCAGAGGATTTATTCTTTGGCAAGCGCACCAATCGTTAAATTTGTAATATATTTGATCGTTCCCACAGGGATTATGGTAATTACCTCAATCTTAGACTGATACAAACTGAACCAACGCAATGCAGATAGAGTTCATTCTATTTTTGTTGTTTTTATGCTTTCGATGTTTTTGTATTTTCAGAGACAGTATGAAAGGTGAAATGTGAGTAATGGAAGATAGGTTAGGATTGCTTCAATTTACAATTTCATCAAGAAACATGCAATGAAGGTTTAATCAAGCTTCAGACTCAAGAGGACAATCCACAGATGGTTACTCCCTAATTCCTTAGGTGAATAACACTGATTCCTAAGCATTAAACCCTAATCCCTTAGGTGCTCAATTAACAGAGAAATCTAATGCGAAATTGGGGGTTGAACCCTAACTATTCACCTAATTACTAGGCCTGAATTAGTTAGGAAGTGAGAAGTTACCTAAGCCTCAACCATGATTCCTTACTGGTGAGTTTCTTCATCAGATCTGGATTTGTCAATACAGCAAAATAGATCCACTCCTCGCTTGTTCTCCTCTTGATTTAGAAGTTGACTTCCTTAATACACTTTCAAGAATTCATTGCCAACCTTCGCAATCCCAACCCTAGGGACTTAGAAACCCACAGACATGGATTCTATCGAAGGAATGTGGAGAGACATGGATGAGAGAATTTAGAGAGAGAAAGGAACTAGAGTGAGATTGGAAATAGAAAAATGAATCGTGTTCTGCATTCTACCGTCTCCTACTCCTTTTACAGAGAGTATGTACAAGTATATATATAGGCAAATAACTAACTAACTTAATTAATTACAAAGAAACCTTAATTAATAATTAAACTAACTAAACTAATTACATAATTAGAAATAAATAATTAATTACAAACATTACTTAAATTATTAAAGTACAGCAGGCGAAACAGAAACAGCAATGGTGCAGAGCTTCTTTTTGGAGGGAAAGCATCAGCTTTAAATAACCACCTTCACGCTTGAGCGTGAAGGGCTCTCGCTTGAGCGAGGTTGAATTATTCAATGTACTGTTGGAGTCACGCTTGAGCGTGAGCTTGGAAACCTGAGCGTGAATGGTGTTTTGGACTCACGCTTGAGCGTGATGTACTCGCGCTTGAGCGTGCTCGAAAAATTCACTGCACTATGTCTTCACGCTTGAGCGTGAATGAGCCACGCTTGAGCGTGGTCGAGTTTCCTTTTCCTCATGCAATGTTCTCTCCTTTTACGTAGCTACATGTATCCTTGTACGCTTGAGCTTGGGTCTTTCCTGCTTGAGCGTGAAACTTATATTACAGCACCTGTACATGTAAACAAATAATTCCTAGCGTTTGTACACTGGTTGTCCAGTATATGTACGCTGGGTTAGTGAATTTATAAATAAACAAATTTCTTTAACTAATTATTATTTTTAATCATTTTCTTGCATAAATTAAACACTTTTAAAATAAATAAATAAAATAAGAATTATTGACAATTTATTAAATAATAGTGCTAAACTAAACAATATTTAATGGATTATGTTAAATAAAAGATGAAATAATTAAGTCTTTTCAAGACTTATCACATCCCGAAACTTAAAACTTGCTTGTCCTCAAGCAAATACTCAGATTAATTAAATCAACAGCACTTACTCAAATCAATCAACCTTTCCTTAACTTAGTTCATACCATAATTATTGAATACCAATCATGCTTTCGTTTCGCAAATTCTAAAAATATAATAACTCACACCTCCTTTGGGAAACAAGCTGGTGATACTTTCCTTACTGGATTAGTGTTTCACTCTTCTCTCAGTGTATAAGGTTCAATAACATGCACTCATCACCTGCATAATTGTTAGATCAACATAGGCTTGCAACAGTTCTAAACATCATGACATATGCTAGCACAATTGGATCAGTAAGGGCTTTTTAAGCTTGTAATGGGGTTAGGCTACAGGCTCTATTTTGTTTTTCTAGTCAATGTTGGGTTAAAGGATGTGGCCACTGATGCCTTGCCTCAATCTTAACTTAAATGCCTTAACTAACTAGCTATTTTATTTACATTATTTTTTTTCACATGAATGGTAACTCAATAATTTGTGATGCTTTGCACCTTCTTCTCTTTCAGTCCTTTGGACTCTTTCTTTTCTTTCTTTTCTCTTTTTTAATTTTTTTTTCCAATACCATTTTTTTTCTTGTGGTGCTTTGCACCTTCTTTCTTTGCTGATTTTTCACTTTTCTTTTACTTTTACTGTTCTTCCTTTCATTTCTCTTCTCTTTTTTTTTCAAAACCCACATCTATAATTAAGGTCAGAGTGTGTCCTTTAATTGTTGTTATGCACACTCTTCATCCCCAAACTTAGAACTTGCTAGTCCTTAGCAATAAGTAAGACTCGGCAATTCATCAGTGGAACATCCAGGGATAATTCTCTTGGTTTTTCTCAGATAAATAGGTTTATAAAGTTAGGTACATAATAAGAATGAAAGGGTCTCAGGCTCAAAATATAATTATTGGGTCAAAGGATAATTAATAAAATTAGGATGGCTAAATTTGGCCCTGGCTAAATTAACAAAGAAGGCCTTCATCATTTCTAATTGGCAAACAAATAACCATTTAGCAAGCACTGAAGCAAATTCTGTCTCACTAAACAAGAATGCAAGCTCACTTAGAAAAGAATTAATAAAGGCTCAAAAGCTAATAATAACAGGTAATCAGCCAATCATGTCCCCAAACTTTATCCAAGATTATAAATTCAGATTGCTAACTAGCATGCTGAATAAACAAATAATATAGGATTGAAATAGTTATGGATGGGGATCATGAATCAAGCAATGCAAATTAATTAATTTATCCAATGGATGCCTGAGAATCAGCAAGATTTAAATAATTAAGATGGATTCTAAATTAAACATAATTAACATAGTTTATCAATTAATGAGATGAAAGGATAGAAAACTTCCCTTTTTACCTGAATGGTAGTGCATGGTGAGAAATTGTTTGGAATAGAGTGCATGGATTTAACTATACAATTGAGAAAAGAAATAACAACAAACAACTTAACATAGAAATAAAGTTCCATTACAACTGAAAAAGGAAATACATTGTTCAAGAAAAAATCTAAACAAAGTCATTACAAAGTAGCAACATAACATAAACACAAAGTAAAAGATCAGTCATCCTCTTCTTCACTTTCTTCATTCATAGATTCATCATCTTCTTGCTATGGATAAGGTGGAAATTCAGCTGCTAAAGGTGTGTCATCAAGGGGAATGATGAATCCAATGGAAGCCAACCATGAATCTCTGTCAGGTTGAACTCCCATTTCTTCAGCATGATCCATATTTAATTTGGTGGTAATCTTTCTCAGCATGAGATCATGGTTCAGGACCAGATCATAGGTTCCTAGCTGCATCTTCTTCATAACCTGCAGTTCCTGCATTATCATGGAAATATCAGAAGAAGGACCTGCTCCTGTTAGAGGTGGTGGTGCAAAAGATGTTGGTTGAGGTTGCCTTGGATGCTTGGACTCTTGAGGCATAAAATTGTCAATGTGGTTTATCACCCATTGCTTATCAATAATCCTCTCAGGCTTTACCTTTGTCAGTTCAGCATAATTCACCATAGCCTGATTCTTTTGGGCCAACAGGGTGATAACAGAGCAATATGGCAGTTGAAGATTCTTTTCAAGGTTCTTCATCATCTCTTCCAATATCAACTCACCCAAATTTACATACAAACCTCTCATTACGCAATAAATCAATACCAACCTCTTAATGGTAATCTCAGTAGCATGCAGCACAGGTTGCAAAGATGATAGGACATAGTGGCACCATAAAAAGGGAAGGTGATTCAGACAATTCTTCCTGATATTTTTTGGTACACCATTGACCCGTGTCAAATATGCAGCTCCCTGTTCACAGCATTCCTCTAATATTTCTTTCCAAAGATTTTCATTTTCAGCCCTATGAAAAATATCCACTTTCCATGTATAGTGACATCCTTCTTCCTCCAGTATAGGTACTTTTAACAGCTTGTTCAGAATATTACTAGTTAGAGGAATGGTGACTCCTCTCAAGAAGGAAGAAAAAGGAAACTTATCCTCCATAGAATGAGTTCTCAGATTGGCATAAAATTCTCTAGTGAGTTCCTGGTAACCATTGCCTAAGTTCTCATTAAAGAACTGCCATCCCCTTTCAATCATAGCAGCTTGCACATTAAGGTCAGCATATTTTTCTCCCTTAAGAACCAGAGCTCTATCCCTTATTACTCCTCTGGTTTTAAACTTTTGTTCATAATCTTGGGCGGCCTTAAAATCTCTAAACCTATGCCCATCAAAACTTTCAATTGCCTGGGATTTATTTCTCTCACTCTGACTTTGACTTGGTTTAGGTAGTGGAGAATCAGAGATACTGACAGTAACCACCCCCTTTCCCTTATCTTTGGGGGTTTTCTTCACATTTTCCACTTCCACTATTTCTTTAGGTTTTTTCAAGAATCTTTGTGATCTTCTTCTCATTGTGAGTGGTAAAAATGGTGGTTAACAAGCCTAAATGAAAATAAAGACAAAAACCAAACAATCACAGCAAACCGAAAAAAATGTAAGATGAATGGTTATGAAAAATGAAAGAATTCTGACAATGAAACAGTAAAATATTATGTAACTAAGAATTTGAAAGTGAAAAGTGAAAAGATGGTACCTTTCTCAAGAATTATAAGTTATGCCTTTTCCTCTTCGAAAACCCCAGTTTCAGCGTAAGAATTTAGGGTTTGTACACTGAGGGGGGGGTTTATACTGTGGAATCCGTTACCTGAGATGCGCGTAGTTACGCTGCAATCACAGCAAACCGAAAAAAATGTAAGATGAATGGTTATGAAAAATGAAAGAATTCTGACAATGAAACATTAAAATATTATGTAACTAAGAATTTGAAAGTAAAAAGTGAAAAGATGGTACCTTTCTCAAGAATTATAAGTTATGCCTTTTCCTCTTCGAAAACCCAAGTTTCAGCGTAAGAATTTAGGGTTTGTACACTGAGGGGGGGTTTTATACTGTGGAATCTGTTACCTGAGATGCGCGTAGTTACGCTGCAATCTTGGCGTACCAGCGCCTAAATTAAATCACATAGAAAGCATCAGGTATAAAACTCGCTCAAGCGTGTCATACTACGCTCAAGCGCCAAAGAAATAGCATCAGGTGGCTTCAATATGGCACTCTCGCTTAAGCTCACTTCATCACGCTTGAGCGAGAAAATAAACAGTACATCCTTTCTTCTCGATCGCGCTCAAGCGAGAGCTTGAGGCGCTTAAGCGTGGGAGTTATCTACCAGGCACGCTCAAAGCGTGAAACTCTAAGCTACAAGCGTGGATATTTTCTTTTAGGTACCCATGGTTATGCTCAAAGTGCGTTGAATCACGCTCAGGCGTGAAATACACAATATTAGATGGCTTCAAAATTGGGACTCTCGCTCAAGCTCATAGCAGCACGCTTAAGCGAGAACATGAAACAGTATAACCTCAGCCCCGATCACGCTCAAGCGAGAACTGGGGGCGCTTAAGTGTGGCACTTATTTATAAAGCACGCTCAAAGCGTGATCAGCACGGGTCAAGCGCGAGCATCAGTCACTTATAAACGAGCTCACGCTCAGGCGAGAATAATATGCGCTCAAGCGCAGTGTAACAGGGGGGAACATCATGATCATGCTTAAGCTTGATGAGCCAGGCTCAAGCGTGACATTACTATGCATCACGCTACAAGCGTGAATGAAGGACGCTCAAGCGTGAAAGTATGTTATCAGGTACCAGGGGTCACGCTTTGAGCGTGCAGGCATACGCTCAAGCGTGCAAAACAAACAGAAGTCATGCATTACGATCATGCTTAAAGCGTGAAGAATGACGCTTAAGCGTGATATGCAATCAGGAAGTAGTTTGCTCGAGCGATGGCAAGGCACGCTCAAGCACGAGGAAAACGCTCAAGCGTGAGACGGTTCGCTCAAGCGTGAGAATCAGTGGCTCATAGGTGAGCTCACGCTCAGGCGAGAATAATGTGCGCTCAAGCGCAAGTTGCAAACAGGGGTACAAAGTTCGATCATGCTCAAGCTCAATAAGTTTTCGCTTAAGCGTGGAGGAACAACAGGAGCTTCTCGCTTAAGCTTAAATGGTTTCGCTTGAGCAAGCAGAACAGACTTTGGTAATTTTACATTCTGTATAAACTTCGCTTAAGCGAAAGATGCTTCGCCTGAGTGAAATAAAAAGAATGGATGCACTCGCTTAAGCTCACAGTGTATTCGCTTGAGCGAATAGAAAGATCACACCTGGAACAGTTCTCACTTAAGCGTGAATAAATCACGCTCGAGCGACTAGTTCAGCAAAACAGGTCTCGCTCAGGCGCAAATAGATTTTATCCAAGCGACTGGACAAACAGGAGGTCACGCTTAAGCGCTATTAGATTCGCTCAAGTGAACAAGATACCTGATTCTAATTCTAACTAATGAATTTTCAAGGATGCACACTGAAAATTTGAGTGTGTGAATACTCGGACCTTATTAAAAATTTTACAATTTTATTCACACTTTATTCACAAACATTTTAGTTTTCTTTTATTATTTCCAACACAAAAATTCAACAATCATAATGTAGGGTTGCCTCCCTAAAGCGCTTCTTTAAGGTCACTAGCTTGACCTTCTGACATCTAAGAAGATGCCTGCAACAACATGGAGGTTTTCTGCCTATCAAACTCTCCTCCAAAGTAGAGTTTGAGTCTTTGGCCATTCACTTTAAAAGTTCTACCAGTGGCTGGTTCTTTTAATTCAATTGCACCATGAGGGAAAACCTCATTCACAATAAAAGGTCTAGACCACTTGGATCTTAGTTTTCCTGGAAAGAGTCTCAGTCTAGAGTTAAACAACAAAACTTTATCATCTTTTTGAAACTCTTTTCTATGTATCCATTTATCATGCCACCTCTTAGTTTTCTCTTTATAAATGGAGGCACTCTGATAAGCATTGAGTCTAAACTCCTCAAGTTCATGGAGTTTTAGGACTCTCTCTTCCCGAGATTGGTCAAAATCCATATTTAACAGCTTTGTGGCCCACCATGCCTTATGTTCTAACTCCACAGGAAGATGGCAAGCCTTACCATAAACTAACTGATAAGGAGACATGCCAATGGGAGTTTTAAATGCTGTCCTATAGGCCCACAATGCATCATCAAGTCTTACAAACCAATCTTTCCTAGACTTCCCTACCACTTTCTCTAAAATTCTTTTAATTTCTCTATTAGACAGCTCAACTTGTCCACAAGTTTGTGGATGGTATGGAGTAGATACCTTATGCAGTACCTCATAGTGTCTCAGGGCTTTTTCCAGAAGTCTATTGCAGAAATGTGACCCTCCATCACTAATGAGGACTCTAGGGACTCCAAATCTAGAAAAAATGTTCTTCTTTATGTACCTAAGCACCACATGTGCATCATTGGTTCTGGTAGGGATTGCCTCTACCCACTTAAAGACATAATCCACAGCAACAAGGATATATTCACTGGAGAATGACTTGGGAAATGGTCCTATGAAGTCGATGCCCCAAACATCAAATAACTCCAAAACTAAAATATTTGTCAAAGGCATGCCAGCTTTAGCAGACAGACCTCCACTTCTTTGACACTTATTACACCTTTGAACATACACTTTAGCATCCTGAAAAATGGTTGGCCAATAAAAGCCACTTTGCAAAACTTTTGCTGCTATTCTGGAGGCACCATGGTGTCCTTTATAATAGGAGTCATAGCAATGCCACAAGAGTCTTTCTTACTCAGATTCAGGCACACATCACTTGATAATTCCATCTACTCCTATCTTTTAAAGAAATGGATGATCCCAAAGAAAGGTTTTACTATCATGAAAGAATTTTTTCTTCATTTGAGATGTCCAATCTTCGGGTACCACAGAGGCACTTTTGAAGTTGGCTATATCAGCATACCATGGCCCTGTGATAATTGCCATCAACCTCTCATCTGGAAATTCTTCTTTAATTGAAATAGAATCAGATTCACCTTCCAGACGAGATAATTGATCAGCAACTGAGTTTTCTACTCCCTTTTTGTCTCTTATTTCTAAATCAAACTCTTGGAGTAAAAGAACCCACCTGATCAACCTTGGCTTAGATTCTTTTTTAGCTAGCAAGTACTTAATTGCTGAATGATCTGTATACACAATGACCTTAGCACCAATTAAGTAAGCTCTGAATTTATCAAATGCATACACCATAGCAAGCATTTCTTTTTCAGTGGTGGTGTAATTTATTTGATTCTCATTCAATACTTTGCTAGCATAATGGATCACATGTGTTAATTTTTCTTTCTTTTGACCCAGCACAACTCCTACAGCAAAATCACTTGCATCACACATTAATTCAAATGGTAAAGACCAATCAGGTGCTGCAAGGATTAGAGCTGAAATTAATTTTTGTTTCAAATTTTCAAAAGCCTCGACACATTTTTCATCAAAAATAAAAACATGGTCTTTCACAAGCAACTCAGTCAAAGGCTTTGCTATTTTTGAAAAGTCTTTTATAAATCTCCTATAGAAGCCAGCACATCCTAAGAAACTCCTCACTTCTTTCACATTGATTGGAGGAGGAAGTTTTTCAATGATATCAATCTTGGCTCTATCTACCTGAATGCCCTCAGCAGAGATTTTGTGGCCAAGAACTATCCCTCCTTTAACCATAAAATGACACTTTTCCCAGTTAAGGACAAGATTAGTCTCTTGACATCTCACCAGCACCTTAGATAAGTTGCTGAGGCATATATCAAAACTACTTCCAAACACAGAGAAGTCATCCATGAATACTTCAATGAACTTCTCTACCATGTCCCCAAAAATTGCCAGCATACACCTTTGAAAGGTTGCTGGTGCATTGCACAAACCAAATGGCATGCGCCTATAAGCAAAGATTCCATAGGGACAGGTGAAGGCTATCTTCTCTTGATCTTTTGGGTCAACCACAATTTGGTTGTAACCAGAATATCCATCAAGGAAGCAGTAATACTTATGACCTGATAGTCTTTCAAGCATTTGAACTACAAATGGTAAAGGAAAGTGGTCTTTTCTAGTGGAGTCATTAAGCCTTCTATAATCTATGCACATTCTCCAACCTGTAGTTAGTCTAGTGGCAATGACTTCACCTTTCTCATTTTTAACAGTGGTCATCCCTCCTTTCTTAGGCACCACTTGGACTGGACTGATCCAAGCACTGTTTGAGATAGGACAGATAATTCCTACATCAAGAAGTTTAACCACTTCTTTCCTTACAGCTTCTTTCATTATGGGGTTTAATCTTCTTTGTGGCTGAACAACAGGGGAATAGTCATCTTCCATTAAAATTTTATGCATATAAAATGATGGACTAATTCCCTTTAAATCAGAAATGTTCCAGCCAATAGCAGATTCATATTTCCTTAAAACCCCTATCAATTTTTCTACATCCTTATCTTTTAAATCAGCATTAATGATTACAGGATGTGATTCATCATCTCCTAAGAAAATATGTTTCAAGTGAGAAGGCAAGGGTTTTAATTCATGTTTTTCTTCAGACACTTCCTTACCTTTCTCAAGTTCAGTATTATTCAAATTCTCTTTCTTTTCATTTTCCAAATCACCTACTTCACGTGCTTCAAGTAGGTTCAGTAACTCAATATGTGAGTCATTTAACTCCTCAGTCTACGAGTCAAAATCATCCTCAAGAAAGGCTTGTAAAACCTCTTCTTCCGTTTTTAACAGCATAGGAGTCTTATAACTTTTAATTTCTTCAATCATAAAACAATCCATCTTCTCAGCTGGATGTTTCATAGCATTAAAGACATTAAAAGTTACTTGCTCCTCTTGAACTCTCAGTATGAGTTCTCCTTTTTCTACATCAATTAAAGCTCTACCTATAGCTAAAAAGGGTCTTCCTAAAATCAATGGAATTTCTCTATCAGCCTCCATATCCAAAACTATAAAATCTGCTGGGAAGATAAACTTATCTACCTTAACTAACAGATCTTCCAGCATCCCATGAGGATATTTAATGGACCTATCAGCCAACTGCAAAGACATGCGAGTTAGTTGCAGGTCATTAATTCCTAACTTCTTCATTAAAGATAAAGGCATCAAGTTTATGCTAGCTCCTAGATCACATAAGGCACTTCCTACATGAACATCCCCTATTGCACAAGGTATAGTAAAAGATCCAGGATCTTCCAGCTTCTGAGGGAGTTTCTTTTGAATAATTACACTACACTCTTGAGTGAGAGCAATCATCTCATCTCCTTTAAGCTTCCTCTTCTTAGACAGAAGTTCTTTAAAAAATTTAGCATATAAAGGCATCTCCTGCAATGCCTCAGCAAAGGGAATATTTATGTGAAGTTTTTTAAACACATCTAAAAACTTAGCAAACTTTTGCTCCTCTATTTGTTTTTTAAATCTATAAGGAAATGGAGCATTCTTTAATTTTTCAGGAGTTAGCTTAGAAGCTTCCTCCAAGATCAAATCAGCCTTTTTCTTTTTCTTCTGATGAACTTGGTTTTCTTTTACTTGGTTTTCTTTTTCTGCTTCTGTTTCTACTTCACTTTCAATTCTATTATTATCTTGCTCACTTTCCTGCTCTTTTTCTTTTTCAGCATCTTTTTCTAAACTCACTTCATGACTTGGAGGTGGAATAAGAACTTTCCCACTCCTAGTAGTTATTACTTTGCAATGTTCCCTTGGATTTACCTCAGTATCTCCAGGAAAGTTGCCAGACTGTCTCTCAACTAATTGTTTTGATAGCTGTCCAACCTGATTCTCTAAATTTTGAATGGACGCTTCTTGATTTTTAAAACTAGCCTGAGTGGCCTAAATGAACTGAGACAGCACATTCTCAAGTTCTGATTTTTCTTTAGAAGGAGGGGGAGAAGGTTGTTGTGATCTGATTGTGGTTTGATTTTGTGGCATGTTCTGATTCAAATGTGGACCTTTCTGCCATGAAAAATTGGGGTGATTCCTATAGTTAGGATTAAAGGAATTAGAGGGATAATTCCTTTGAAATTGTTGCTGCCCCATATAATTCACTTGCTCAGTAGGCATATTTGGATCACACATGCCATTTTCGTGATCTCCACCATAAAATTCACAACTCATCATACAAACTTGACTAGGCTTTTGAAGTTCTGAAATCTGTACACTTAATTTTTCTAAAGCCTAAGTCATCAACTTACTTTGAGCCAAATAAGCATCCTGTGCTTCTAATTCTAATATCCCTCTCTTAGGGATTTGGCTCCTCTCACTTACTAGACATTCATTAGAAGCCATAACATCTATCAGCTCTATAGCTTCTTCTACAAGTTTGGTGGTTAATGAACCTCCAGCTGAGGCATCAATCAAGACCCTAGTAGCTAGTCTTACACCATTATAGAATATAGTAACTTGCTACACATCAGTGATTTGATGATGAGGACATTTCCTCAAACTCTCTTTATATCTATCCCATGCTTCCATTAGAGATTCACCCTCTCTCTGTTGGAAACAAGTGATTTCAGTGAACAACTTAGCATACTTGGAATGAGGGAAATACTTAATCAAAAATTTTCTTTGTAAATCCTCCCAAGTAGAGATACTACCTCTTGGTTGGCTCTGCAACCAGGCTTTTGCTCTGTCCCTTAAAAAAAATGAAATAATCTCAGTCTTATTGCCTCTTCAGGGACTCTATTCATTTTCACAGTATCACAGATTTGGAGGAAGGTTGCTAGATGTAAATTTGGATCCTCAACCTCACTTCCTCCGAATTGATCATTTCTAACCAATTACAACAAAGCCGGTTTGAGTTCAAAGTTATTAACCGTAATTGGAGGCCTAAGGATGCTAGATTGCGATCCTTCTTCAGTAGGCCTAGAGTAGTCACCTAGTGTAACTCTTCTTTGTTCCATTTCTTTCTGCTCTTTTTGCTTTTTCTCCTTTCTAAGCTTACGCTCTAACAAATCAATATCAGGATCAAAGAAGAAAGTCTCTCCTCTGTTCCTTGACTGTATACACCAAATGTTAGACACAAACAATATTAAAGCTACTGCTACAGCTACACAAAAATAAACTACTACTATACTAAAAACAAGAATTAACTACTTACTAAATGTAAAAACAAAATTAAACGGTTCAGTCTAGTATCGGTCCAAGGATTGTTGATATTACTCAACAATCCCCGGCAACGGCGCCATTAACTTAATGCTAAATCTCCGAGTCATTAATTTGGTTGGAAAATCTTGAATTAATATTGACTTATTGTATGACTCTCAGAGGATTTATTCTTTGGCAAGCGCACCAATCGTTAAATTTATAATATATTTGATCGTTCCCACAGGGATTGTGGTAATTACCTCAATCTTAGACTGATACAAGCTGAACCATGAAATGCAGATAGAGTTCATTCTATTTTTATTGTTTTTATGCTTTCGATGTTTTTGTATTTTTAGAGACAGTATGAAAGGTGAAATGTGAGTAATGGAAGATAGGTTAGGATTGCTTCAATTTACAATTTCATCAAGAAATATGCAATGAAGGTTTAATCAAGCTTTAGACTCAAGAGGACAATCCACAGATGGTTACTCCTTAATTCCTTAGGTGAATAACACTGATTCCTAAGCATTAAACCCTAATCCCTTAGGTGCTCAATTAACAGAGAAATCTAATGCAAAATTAGGGGTTGAACCCTAACTATTCACCTAATTACTAGGCCTGAATTAGTTAGGAAGCGAGAAGTTACCTAAGTCTCAACCATGATTCCTCACTGGTGAGTTTCTTCATCAGATTTGGATTTGTCAATCCAGCAAAATAGATCCACTCCTCGCTTGTTCTCCTCTTGATTTAGAAGTTGACTTCCTTAATACACTTTCAAGAATTCATTGCCAACCTTCGCAATCCCAACCCTAGGGACTTAGAAACCCACAGACATGGGTTCTATCGAAGGAATATGGAGAGACATGGATGAGAGAATTTAGAGAGAGAAAGGAACTAGAGTGAGATTGGAAATGGAAAAATGAATCGTGTTCTGCATTCTACCGTCTCCTACTCCTTTTACAGAGAGTATGTACAAGTATATATATAGGCAAATAACTAACTAACTTAATTAATTACAAAGAAACCTTAATTAATAATTAAACTAACTAAACTAATTACATAATTAGAAATAATTAATTAGTTACAAACATTACTTAAATTATTAAAGTACAGCAGGCGAAACAGAAATAGCAACGGTGCAGAGCTTCTTTTTGGAGGGAAAGCATCAACTTTAAATAACCACCTTCACGCTTGAGCGTGAAGGGATCTCGCTTGAGCGAGGTCGAATTATTCAATGTACTGTTGGAGTCACACTTGAGCGTGAGCTTGGAAACCTGAGCGTGAATGGTGTTTTGGACTCACGCTTGAGCGTGATGTACTCGCGCTTGAGCGTGCTCGAAAAATTCACTACACTATGTCTTCACGCTTGAGCGTGATTGAGCCACGCTTGAGCATGAATGAGCCAGGCTTGAGTGTGGTCGAGTTTCCTTTTCCTTATGCAATGTTCTCTCCTTTTACGTAGCTGCATGTATCCTTGTACGCTTGAGCTTGGGTCTTTCCCGCTTGAGCGTGAAACTTATATTACTGCACCTGTACATGTAAACAAATAATTCCTAGCGTTTGTACACTGGCTATCCAGCGTATGTACGTTGGGTTAGTGAATTTATAAATAAACAAATTTCTTTAACTAATTATTATTTTTAATCATTTTCTTGCATAAATTAAACACTTTTAAAATAAATAAATAAAATAAGAATTATTGACAATTTATGAAATAATAGTGCTAAACTAAACAATATTTAATGGATTATGTTAAATAAAAGATGAAATAATTAAGTCTTTTCAAGACTTATCAATGAGTGAGAGAGCAATTAAGGAAGATGAAATTTCACCTAATGATGTTCTGGGTAAAATGTTAGGGCCAGAACATTCTGGTAAAGTGCGATGCATGGGTATGAAAGTAACACCTACTACTGCATTTAGAAACATTAAAATGTGACTTTCATATTTGAGTTTTTCTTCATCAAGCAATGGAACTCCATCCTTATCTAGAAACCAGTGGCAAGAGAAGTACAAAATTTATCTCAAGTGCAAGGCACCTTAAATGCTCTTAAGGCCTACATGATAATGAAGGAAAGAAAGATCTCAGATGAATTAGCTAGTTTTTTTCCCTTAAGAAGTAAGTGTTAATTTTTATTTATTAGTTTGTTAAGTGAATTACACTTTACAATGTTCATGACTTCAATGGCACAAGTTATCAACATTATTTTCTATTAGTACTTTCATTCAATTCTCTCTATATTTAGTTATATGCACTTGAAATAAGTATATATTACAAGCTATTGTCAAGTACTATATATATTATTAATATTGATAGTGATACTGCCCAACTAAATTTTTTTGGTGTGCAAGACTAACTAGCTTTTTACATAAACCAACTTTGCTTTGAAATATGTTTTAACTTTGTCAACTCATATGAGACGTATTTTATCTATTGATTTTAATTATAGAAAATTCTTTGATTGATAGAGTTAACTAATGATACATTTTAATTATAACTCATGTATGGTTTATAGGTGTATTGAGACTTAGTTGAGCAATTAATGAGTACATATACATTATGAATAGTATTTATGATTTGGGATAACATAATGTATAAGTTGTGGTTGGTAGAGATTAAGTTTAGAAGAGAACATGGCTAATTAAGCCAACTAGAAAGCTAATTTTGAGTTCCAGTGGGAATCGAAGTCTTTGAAAGGTACCAATAGATCTTTAGATTTGTGACTTGAGTGTGAAGTGAGATCACCACTTGGATGAGATTTAATAGAGTTTTGGTGATGGAATTACAACAAAGTGGTTTAAATATATTTTTCCATATAACTTCATGATATGAAGGATTTTTTAGCATAAACTGCCACAACATGTCCAAAATAAGTCATAGATAGTGCCTATAAAGTTTTGTAGCAATCGACGTTAAAATAGGCAGGTTAGGGGGTGTAAAAGTTAGCCCGAAGGCTAAAATCTGTAAAATTCTACAATTTGGTCTGTTAGTATCGATTACCTGAGAGCAAATCCTGAAAACCTACCCAGGTTGCTCGTGGGTAATCAATTACAATAATTGATTACCTGTAATCGATTATAAGGATTTTGTAATTGATTACCAGAGTGAAAAGGGGAGTCTTCGAGTTATTCTAAGTCACGTATCGCTTAGATTATGAGGGTTTATTGTGAGAGGCATACTCAATGCAAAAAATTTTCTCTAATTTTATTAGACCTTGGGGTAAATTCTAGGAATTTAGGCGGGGATGTTACATTATGGGCCACTACTGGCATGCTAGGCATGTTGTTAAGGCGACGTTGTTTGACACACTAAGGGGCATGTGGAGGGGGATGATGTTGCTATTGATGACAATGACACAACTCAAGCTGAGGGTATTGCTCATCCTCAAAAATAGATTGATCGTCTAGTCTAATATCATAATGAGACTTATGGCTTCCCCTAGACGATCATGTATGCTAAACACGCTAAAGTTAGGCCACCTAGTCCCTCAGCTCATTTATTTATGCTAGTTGTGCCTTAATTTGGTTCAAATCTACCATTATGCATTCATACCCTCCATCTTAAATTGGAGGTGTTCCACCTTGGGATCTGGCTATGATAAGGAAGGACCAACGAGTGACCTAACACTCATCTAGGTCATCAACATAACCCCTCAGTATGCATTGGTGACCAAGTCCAGTGCCATAAACACATCCTTCAACCATACTTATTTAGAGTTTGATTCTCATATGCAAGTCCACTAACTCACTATTGATTCTAAGATATCTTGGAAATGACACTGGTAATTGCTCAGTAACACATATTAAAAATCATTATGAATGTAAATAATTATAAAGTTAATTAAATTTGAAATTAAATTAAGGCTAATAAAAACTTATTGACCCTCTAACCATTGAGCGTTCAAAAGTTACCCTAAATAGCTCATCTGATGTGATAGGTCAACCAGTTGTCACCTCCTAAAAAAATAGATAAATAATATTTAATTGGTTAAATACTTTATAAAAAAATAAATAACTATGTTAGGGTTTAAACTAAACTTACCATCTCTCAGGTAATATCAGCATGTGCCCTCCTCCCCATGGTGTGCAGTACTACATTCTTGGTGCTCCTCCAGTTACACCTACTGCGCTCTCAGGCAACAACATATACTCTTGCTTATCTCACTCATCAAGCCAACCTATGCCTCTTTTCTATCCACTTCCAATTAGAATGTAACATTATTCTATAGTTGAAAGAAAATATAAAACATTAAAAGACAATATAAACAATTAAATAATTAAGTTGGAACATCTACCCAAAGCTTTAGGCAACTTACTAGTCACTTGTCTCACTAAAGCTTTTAGTCTCCTTTAGAATGTCTGCTCACTCCTTCCATGGGCCACAATCTACTAGTGAGAGTGGATCGCATTGGTGAGTGCCTCAATTAAAACATCCAAACCTTAATTCAATAATAATAATAAATAAATAAATAATATGGGAAATTTTTTAAAAAAAATAACCACACCGATCCTAGGATGTCCCTATATGACTCAATGGGTCCCCTATAACATATCCTAGGATTTAGAGCTCACAAATGGCCCAAAGAAAATTTTTCAGCACGTCGGCTCCTTGCGCACCACTCGATAAACTGAGTCAAATCGGAGTTATATAACTCCAATCAGGATGAATCTAGTTTGTAAACATCTGCAACTAAAATACCTGCAATTGTTATGAAGAAGTCAAGGGCCAATTATGCCCTGAAGATTGCCCAATTCACAAATTTATAAAATCATCCCTGTTGAAATTTTTAGCATGAACACCCTTTAGTATTTTGGGCATAACTTAGGCTACCAAACTCCGATTGATGCAAATTGGATATCAAAACGACGACAACAAAATTATCTACAACTTTCATGTAGCGAACAAAAGCTGAATCATCACGTGTGAGCAAGATTTTGGGCTCTTAAGAGAAATTTTCACTCAGGCTCTCGCTTGAGCGAAAATGCAACAGCATCAAACCCCATCAGCTCGCTTGAGCGAAATTGGCAATGGCTTGAGCGAAAATGACACTTGCTTGAGAAAAATTGTGCTTTCTTGAGCAAGATTTGACCAGAATGCACGCCCAAACTCATATAATGGCTCACTCAAGCAAAATTTGACTCGCTTGAGCGAGATTGACAATTTTAAATATCTAAATTGACTTTCTACCTACCTATTTTGCCCGTTTCAACTCCGATTACTATGAAACATCACGGGCAATATATTTTCACCATTCCGGAGCTATTGGCGCTATCCGTTTGCCAAAATTCGGACATATGACCAACTTATGCACAAAAATGCACTATGGTCTAATTATGCAACTTAAATGCATCACACCCATCAAATTCATTTCAAATACATCAAAACCTATAGGAACAACTCGCATTCGATATAGGGAATCTATTGATCCCTTCCGATGACTCAAAAACTCATCGGATCTCAATTTCACTCTTTCAATTCCTAAATTTCCTTTTTATGCATATGCTTAATTTCAAATTATATGAAATCAACTCATATCTCATATCATATCATATGAACATATATCATATACATATTCAACTTCAAATTTTAAGCTTCCAAATGAAGCTATCCATTATTCAAAACTTTAAATCCTTTATACATATCATAAAACATCATGTAGAGCCGGCCAAGGCACAATATACTACTATACATACTATGTACACATACATGTACATAATACTTCAATCTCCACTGAATGCCATCTCATATGCCTTCACTACATCCTATATCCACTAAAAAACAATCATAAATAAGGGTGAGCATACTACATGTTAAATGACAGTTATTGAATCGGATCAAGTGTCCAATTCATAATTATATATAAATCATAATCATATCACATAATCTCATTACATTTCATTTATTCACAATGATCATATAATCATGATGTTCTTAACAACATATATCAATGCAATCACATGCTCAATCAAATGGATTCATTATTAAGTTTTTTATTTATGTTGCAACACTGGCTCTCAACCATTACTTATCTCTCAGCTGATCCGGCCATTTTACTGGTACCAAACCATTTGCCCTCACACGTGACACAATCACTCTCAGCGACAACGGTAGTGTCACAGGCTTAACCCCGAGCTCCGCTCAAGAGGTTTGCCTTGAGTCCCACCCAAGGTCTTTTTGTGGAATCCTCGAAACCACATAATATTTCATGTTTGTTTATCACATAAGCATCCCATGCTTTATCAATTGCATCTCATGCATTCATATATCATGAAAATTTCATGAATATCATCCATATATAAATATAGCATCTCATGCATATACACATATCATCATCACATATCCTATTGCATCTCATGCATAGGAATCACAACCAATTCATTACATCACATACAATTGATATCTCATACCAATTCAATATCTCAATATCAATAGTTTATGAACAGAAAACATCATCACACAAATGTCACATATATTTTATATATTCGGGATTTCTTATTAAATATAACAATATTATCCCGAATCCGTTCAGAAACTATACATTTAAAATGTAAACGCTCCCCCTACCTGGAATAAATGATTCCAGAAGTTCCTCGAGCTATCGAATATTATCTGCTCGCTTTCACAAGTTCCAAATTGAACTTTTAGCTCCGAAAACTTTCGAAGCTACCTAGTTTATTGAAACATCATTCATCAAACCTCAATTCTATAGAACTAGCATCAAGAAGCTGTTTCTATTGTCTTTTTCTCATGAGAAGATCATAACTCTAGAAAACCTAAGCTCTTTCTCCATTTCCATGGATTCCAATTTCTTCTGAATTCTATAAAACTTAAAAAATTAAAGGGTTTTAAAAGATTAAACCATAGTTCTATACAAGATTTCATCATCTTAGCTTGGATTGGAGAATTCAAGCTCTCTCTTTAATCCAACCACAACTTGAAGAGAAGAGTGGAAAAGATGATGGAGTTCTTCTTTAATTTGATGTTTCTCACTAGAAATTGGAAAGAAATGGATTAGAGATGATGATTTAGGATGAGAAGAAGAATTTAGAAGTAAACCCTTTCAATCTGTCAAGCTTACAAAAGTTCGAATGGAAAGGAGAAGGGATTTTTGAATTTAAAAGATCAAGGGACGCGTCCGTTATTACGGTAAATGTTAGGGATGTATCCGTTATTTTGGCAATTGTTCAAATTAATTTTTCATTTTCCTTTAAATCCCTCTTTAAACCTCGTTTTAATAATAAATCTTATTTTTAGGATGTTACACCTCAATCCCCTTGTATTCCTTCACTTTGAAAACCCTAAATTCAAACCACATATTTCTAAGTCCAAAATTCAAAATACATATAAACTTTCTAAATTGAAAAGACACTAACCTAAAGATGAATTGATACTTTCCATCTTTCTTAATATATAATCCATTTCCCAACATTGTCCTCCAGTAGAGAATTATCGTATGCATAGCTCCTTTAACCAGCCTGGGCATTTGGGGTAGGATGCTCTTCCCATGTGACACCTAACACCTTTGTTTAATCTAGGCCCCACACCCGATAATTAACATATATAAAATCTAAGCTCTTATTTGTTACATGCAGGTTTTTTCACGCATAATTTTTATATGGAATCTCAAATCCCATTGTAAAATTTTCAAACTAAAATGTATTTTTCTAATAGAGTAAAGATATTTAGATTGACAAACATTTTAGAAAATATATAGGAAATCTACCTACAAGAGCTCTATTACATTTACAAAAGAAAAAGAACTGACACAAAATTTGGACACTCACTATAATGTCCCGCCTAATTATTAGACCCTTAAACATGAAATTAAACTCAATTTAAGTTAAATTGACTTTAAATAATATGATAAATACCAAAAACTCAACCCATGGTAAGAGGGAGTTTTAAGAAAAAAAATTTCAGCACGTTCATTTCTTACGCGTTGCCCATTAATGACGTCCAATTGGAGCTACAAAATTCCAATCGAGATGAATCTAATTGGTATGTCTCTATGACTCAATTATCTTTAAGAGTTATGAAGGGGCCGAAGGCCAACTATGCCCCTAAGACTATCCAATTCACAGAAAACTGAAATCAGCCCACCCAAAATTTCAGCTTGAACACCTTGTAGTAATTTGGGCATAACTCGTGCTACAGACCTCCGATCGACTAGATTCTAGCAAAAAAATGACCGTGGCAAAATTATCTATAATTTTTGTAAAAGAAGCAAAAACTGAATCAGTCTTGCTTGAGTAAAAATTGGCTAGATTGAGTGAGATTTTTGCTTAAGCTCTCGCTTGAGCGAGAATTCGACAGTAACAACACCAGGGAGGCTCGCTCAAGCAAAAATTTGGCAGAGACCAATTATTTAACTCTTGCTTAAGCAAGGTTAACCTTACTTGAGCGAGATTTGCCTAGAAAACACCTCCAAAATCACCCTCAAGCAAGCTAATTCTCGCCATTTTAACCTCTAAACTAACTTCTTCGCACCCTATCTTGGCCGTTTTAACTCCAAATGCTATGAAAATTCATGGACACTATGTTTTCACCATTCTAGAATTGTTGGGGCAACCGGTTTGCCAAAATTCCATTATATGTGCAAGATATACATAAAAATGCATTTAAACCAAAAGTAATACAAACCAATGTGCAAAACCTATCAAATGGACTTTAAACTTGGTGAGGCCTATATGAACAAGTTCTAATTGAGGTAGGGAACCTATTGGTCCCTTCTAGGGGTCCAAAAATCCATCAGGTCATAAAATCACCACTCCAATTATGTGTTTAGCCTATAATTTGCCTAATATGCAACATGTGGTATTACCTATATCCATTCATCGATTCTCACTAATAAACTAATCTAATATCACATTCAATTATAATCACATATCACACGTATATTCATCACAATTCACCTGCCTATATCTAGTCACACATGAATCATCATTCAAACACAATGGCTTCATGCCATTAACACAAACAAACATCCATCATTCATTACACTCTACACACTTATACTATAACATATCTTACTTCTACAAATAGATACCTGCCCATCATAATTTTATTAATAAAATAGCTTTTGACATATAACACACATACACATTAAACACACACTTCATATCTAATCACATGTTCCACAACCTTAAAGCATAAAACATAACCAAAACATAATAAGTATCACAATACCACGACCATTAAATTTTAAGCTACACCATATAATCAAACTATCTTAACATCATCTATATTATTTGCATTAATTCTAATTCTTCCTTGGCATCTACGCATCACTTGGCACTTCCCTCTAGTGTATTTGTCACTTCCCTGTCATTAGTTACAAAAAAGAAAAGCAAGGGTGAGTGTTTAAAAATCATAATTAATATAAAACGGTAGTATAACTAAAGGATATTAATCATTTTTTTGACGCCATACAAGCTCACTACACTTCTTAAGGATCCAATATACACCATTATAATTTATTTACTTTAATCTATATAATACTATTTATATAAATATCTTAACAATTATGAAATCACGTAAATCATTCACCAACATAATTTCTCATTCACTCCAATATTTCAATCATCACATACACGCCAATGTAAACATCACATTAAGTCAAGGCATGTAAAATATAACTGACTCTTAAACAGATAATATGACGCCCTAGTATCTGGATACTAAAAGGATCGACCTTTAGTTGGGGGTCCTACTTGACAACCTGTGAACCTGATTTGGTCCACCAAGCTCGACTTGGCTCCCCACCTCAACCACTAGGTCCTACTTGACCACTAGGTAACTCAACTGGGCCTTGCTTGACTAGGGGAGCCAAAAATGAGAGGTAACATATACCGTCGATTATCCTCAACCACATAAATCATATAATTTCATTTCAAATTCTCTTTCTCTTCATTAAATGACATAAAGTCTCATTTCAAATAAACAGGATGGTCACACAAATCCGACCCACGTTCTAACACCAGGGCGGCCATACAGACTCGGCCGCAATCACATCGCCTTAAGTCATCAAATCATCATCAAGCATTAAATTTTAACAATAACAGGGCGGCCACTCAGACCAGGCCCAAATTACATACACCAATTCATATTTTATCACACAATCACCATATAGTAACCAACACCAATCGTATACTTTCAATACATTGATTAAAACACACCATGACACTAATTATCACATAATTGTTTACCATTATAAACACCCATTATAATTCCATAACCACATCTCTTTTATAAATTATAAATTATAAATTCAAGATTTAAAATCGTCATACAGTTTTAGTGTGCCAACACCAAAATAGTATACCCATTACTAATCAATTAACTCCATATAGTTCCAAAGTCGTCAATTTTTTTTATCCATCCATTAACACCATATTCATGCATATATTACCTAATCATGCTTCATAGTAAATAATTATGTATATTCTATTTGAACCTAATTAGACATGAATCGATTCTAATTAATAATCATCATAATCAGCCAATCCATCTTACATTCCCACAAAAGCTTATAAACACAAATATCATAGTTGACTCCACAATCTTATTTCATTAATATGTAATTTAACTCAAGGAGATTATAGACATCAATTTATCATACATCACAATCAATCACGATTTTCGTATTATTTTAGAATCACTTTCACTCATTTCATTAATTAATTATCAATTCACATACCTTTACACTCTTATCTAATATAATTTCTTATTTTACCAATTTAGCTTAATTCCTTTATTTCACTAACTATCGCAAACTCTACCGGTACACCATTTAATCACCACATAATTTAAGTAGTAAATTATATCATATAAGTTACATCTATAACTCGTGTCATTCAATTTATCGCACACCATTAACTAATTAACCCCACTTCATATATTCTATAATCTCCATTTTCATATTGCTTCAATCAAGTTCACTTTGTATATGTCATATGAATATATTCTTTATTCACTAATTATCTTACACATAATATCATTTCCCCTTTGCATAAACATACTTTGAACCTCTAACGTTCCACCATTTATGTGACTATCTCTGCGGACTTCCATAGGCGACAATCATTCTAATTAATTATAACCCGAACACCCCCTTACCTCGATTTCAAGCTTCTACGAGCTGTCCATTGTGTCGGTCACGACCCATGATCAAATTGTTTGCTGCTCCGCCTCCGCTTCTGATACCCACTTCGCTTTAACGATCCTCCGACGTCGTTTCACCATCTACGAACACCGAAACACAAAACTCATCAACACATTGCCATACGCACTGTCATGGAAGTCAATTTCAAACCCTAATTTAGCTTCAAAATGCAAAATGACATCATCCCCATGCATGGGTATATTTGGCCAAGGAGAGGGAGAGTAAGGAATTGCATATACGGAATCACCACTTGTCACAATAGTCATTTCCAAGCTTTAACTTACTAAGGAAATACAAAAATCGAACCCCCACATGCAAACCCATTTTCGGCCATAGAGAGGGAAAAAGGAAAGGAGAAAAAGAACTCGAATGGGGGTATCAATAGGCGCATCTCATTGTCGAGATTCCAAATACACAATCAATTTGAAGTTACGTCGCAAAATCGCCCTCCAATTGATGCTTGAAGCTCGCGGCAATGGAGAGTGAAAATGAAGAAGAAAGGCTCATGTGAATCCTGGAGGAAGAAGATGGAAACATATTTTTATTTCCTTAAGGGTATATTAGTCATTTATCTTTTTTTCTATTTTCTTTTATAACTTAAATTAAAACTTATCGTTTAACCTGTTGGTAACTAAAAATTTACCACCACCAATTTAAACTTTATTTAAATTTTAATAATCAACCAATCAAATAAATTTATTTAATTACTTAGAATTTAATTATTTAAATTTTTAATTATATTAATTAATAAAGATTTTTCCAAAATCTGAAATTTATCTAAAATAATTATTTATAATTTTCAGCCAATCACTGATTTTTAAACTAATTATCTAGGATGTTACATTCACGAATTAATATATCTAATTAACTATATATAGAGAGTTAATTATTATTATTAACTGTGTATATATATATATATATATATATATATATATATATAACTTTTATTTCTCTTACTTTAAATAGAAGTGAAAGTTGAACCTAGTCATGTATGCTCAAAGGACGACATTTAGTTCGCGGGTGACCAGAATATGTTTTTCTCCATTTCAAATATTAATTAATCAAATTCCTTTAACCTAACAATAAAGGTGAGAATATTTTTATAATATAATGCTTGCCTGTAAAGGGTGATATATACTTGATAACTTTGTTAACAAGTTAGGTATATATATATAGTACCAATTTTAAAGGATATCTATGGCAATCATTGGTATGGTATATGTTTGCATGTTTTCAAGGCAGAGTTATAGTTTACAAATTACAACCCTCGAGTGTTTGAGGGGCAGATTGTTTTGAACTTTAATTTCCTTGAGTTCCAAACTGTTGATGATCACCGAAAAGAATTGTAACATTGAAAAATTTTATCATCCTACTTTAATAAGAATTCATATTTATATATATTCAATCCAAAAAAACTATTTTGTTTATATCACTAAATGTATCATGTCCGTGTACAATTTTTTCCCTTTTTCTTTCCTTTGTGTTTCAAGAGATCTGTTCAGGCATCATTTTTCTTTTATAACGAGACAGATATGAGGAGTGAAAGGGAAGGATAATATATAACAATTATGACAATTGATTATAGGATTTATCAAAAAAAATACGAGAAATTACTTGATTTGCGATATGCTTTAAAAACATGATTTCCATATATTTTTAAATGCAAAATTTAAGTATTGAGAAGAAAAAAACTTATATTTACCAAGAAGTTCAGTTAGGAATGATCAGTACATGATTAGTATATTTTTTATAAGGTTTATTCTATAATATCAAGAGTTAGCTTTTTAAAATTAGTTAAATTCATTATTTTTAATATGATATCATACTGATTAGCTTTGAATTAATGATGGACTTGTTATGTTGAAATTATGAATATTATATTTTTAAGGAGTGAGTGATGTGTAGTGGTAAATGAACCGAGAATTATGAAAAAAGTTGTGGGATTAACTCCCCTTTTGCTACAATCTATCAAATTAATTCTTAATTTTGTCCTATTAAAAAAGATACTTGAACTTTTAAACAATTTATTTTTAAGAAATTAGATTATTTCTTAGTAATACAAAATTCTCATGAAAATTCAATAATTCTGTTTGATTATATTTTATCTCTTCTAGAAATATTATATTTATTGTGAGTGAAAATGGAAATTTTAATAATTTAATATATATTTTTTAAAGGAATTTAATTTAAATATAGTTAATAATTACTGGAAATTTTTAATCACACCCTTGGAGAGGTGGAAAAACTATATAATCCTACTTATTTTACAAATTTATATTTCAGAAAACTTTTTTATGTTTAGAAATTATTTATTTTATCTACCAATAGAAAACTTGTATATATTCATATATGTTACTTATCTACCAAATATCAAAACATATCTTTTATACTAAACATCACCTAGAAAAATCATATATGACCCAGTTGAAGTTCTGTTAAATCTAATTAATTTCATGCCATTAATTTTATTATGACCATCAAGATGACAATCCCTGATTGGCAAGTATTTTTTATTCAACATGCATGTTAATTGTCCCCGCATATTCAAGAGTGACCATATGTGTACATTAAATGAACATACATGGAGATCAATTATACAACGGCTCATTCACATAACTAGCACAACCTTAGTATTGCCCACCTCAACCTTAAGAAGAAAATTGCCCTTTTGTGGTGCAATATCCTTCCTTCATGTTAAAGTGATGCCATGTTCACTTTTGAAGTTCAATGCAATAGAAGCAAGCAGCCTTGTCATTCTACATAGAACCGAAAAGTGACTTCAGCTTTTCTTAAGGAAATGCAAAATGATAATGCTTCTAAAAAGAAAATTAAGATATATATTCCAAAAAATGTGAGAATTATAGCCATGTGGACAGCTGGTCAAATCATGTTCTTGATTCTCTTCTTGGCTATAAAAGACAATGCTCTTGGGATGATATTCTCACTCTCATCAAACGATCGAATTCAATAACTAAAAGCTACTTTGAATCCAAAAAATTGTTCACTTATACATTGAATTCATGGCTCAAAAAATTGTTCAAGTTTTGGTGCCATTGTTCCTACTAGTGCTGGTGGTAGGGGCAGGGGCTACTCCACCTGGAATTGCTAAAAATCCTAGCCATGCAAGTTGTAAGATAAAGAAGTACAAGCATTGCTATAATTTAGTGCATGTATGTCCTAAATTTTGCCCTGATGAATGTACAGTGGAGTGTGCTTCTTGTAAACCTATATGTGTTGGAAGTGCAAACCCCCCTCCAGATACTCCAACCCCTTCAACACCACCTATTCCTCCTCCTACACCAGAAAACCCACCACCTTCATCCTCACCTCCTACACCTACTCCTGAGAACCCACCACCAACATCTTCTATCCCTCCATCATCTACTCCTCTAAATCCACCACCAACACCTTCTCCAATAATTCCATCACCATCTACACCTCCTAACACTAATCCACCTTCTCCTACCCCTCCTTCAACACCAACACCATCATCCACACCTCCCAACACCACTCCACCTTCTACACCTCCTTCAACACCTTCTCCATCACCATCCACACCACCAAGCACTAAGCCTTCTCCTACACCACCATCACCATCAACACCTTCTCCAAAAACGCCATCACCAAGAACAGCAAGATGCAAGGACAAGAACTACCCAAGCTGTTATTTCACAGAACATGTTTGTCCCAGTGCCTGCCCTACTGGATGTGAAGTTGATTGCAAAACTTGCAAACCAGTTTGCAGTAAGTCTTGCATAATTAATATACATTCTCTAATCTATAAAATAGAGTTAAAATATGCATTAAACACTTTCATATGAATAATTGATCATATATGGGTGAATGGCAGCTTGTGACAGACCAGGAGCAGTTTGCCAAGATCCTCGTTTCATTGGTGGTGATGGAAACACTTTCTACTTCCATGGCAAGAAAGACAGCAACTTCTGCCTTGTATCCGATCCAAACCTCCACATAAACGCCCATTTCATAGGAAGAAGAAACCAAAACATGAAGAGGGACTTCACTTGGGTCCAATCTATCGCCATTCTTTTTGACAATCACCAACTCTTTGTTGGGGCCAACAAAACATCCACATGGCAACACTACATTGACCACCTTGTCCTCACCTTTGACAATCAGCCCATCACCCTCCACTAATCAGAAGGTGCCACGTGGACATCCTCTAGTGTCCCTGATGTTTCCATTGTTAGGACTAGTAGTTCAACAAACAGTGTCACCATTGAAGTTGAAGGGAGGTTAAGGATAACATCCAAGGTTGTCCCTATAACTGAAGAAGATTCTAGAGTCCACAAATATGGCATCACCAAAGAGGATTGTTTTGCTCACCTTGATCTAGGCTTCAAGTTCTTCACTCTGAGCAATGAAGTGAGTGGTGTGTTGGGGCAAACTTACAAACCTAACTATGTGAGCCACTTGGATATTGGGGCTAAAATGGCAAAACATCCACATGGCAACACTACATTGACCACCTTGTCCTCACCTTTGACAATCAGCCCATCACCCTCCACTAATCAGAAGGTGCCACGTGGACATCCTCCAGTGTCCCTGATGTTTCCATTGTTAGGACTAGTAGTTCAATAAACAGTGTCACCATTGAAGTTGAAGGGTGGTTAAGGATAACAGCCAAGGTTGTCCCTATAACTGAAGAAGATTCTAGAGTCCACAAATATGGCATCACCAAAGAGGATTGTTTTGCTCACCTTGATCTAGGCTTCAAGTTCTTCACTCTGAGCAATGAAGTGAGTGGTGTGTTGGGGCAAACTTACAAACCTAACTATGTGAGCCACTTGGATATTGGGGCTAAAATGGCAAAACATCCACATGGCAACACTACATTGACCACCTTGTCCTCACCTTTGACAATCAGCCCATCACCCTCCACTAATCAGAAGGTGCCACGTGGACATCCTCCAGTGTCCCTGATGTTTCCATTGTTAGGACTAGTAGTTCAACAAACAGTGTCACCATTGAAGTTGAAGGGAGGTTAAGGATAACAGCCAAGGTTGTCCCTATAACTGAAGAAGATTCTAGAGTCCACAAATATGGCATCACCAAAGAGGATTGTTTTGCTCACCTTGATCTAGGCTTCAAGTTCTTCACTCTGAGCAATGAAGTGAGTGGTGTGTTGGGGCAAACTTACAAACCTAACTATGTGAGCCACTTGGATATTGGGGCTAAAATGCCTGTTATGGGAGGTGGAGAAGAGTTTGAAACGACGAGCTTGTTCTCTCCGGATTGTTCTGTGGCTCGTTTTGTTGGTAACAATAATGGATTGAACAATGAAGTTGGAATAAGTTTGATGATGTTACCTAGTTTGAGTTGTGTTAGTGGAATTGATGGACAAGGAGTTGTTTGCAGGAGATAGTTTCGTTATTTAAGGGAATATTAATTGAAATTGCATGGGATACTTTTATTAGAGCTTTTCTTTTTTCCTTTTTATAATAATAAATTACCAAATCATCAAATAACTTGGATGATAATGGTTATGTATTCTCGATTCTAATATGTACAACATATATTATTATGTTGATCTTGTATCTTATAAAGTAATCATTTGGAGTACCTCTTTGAGATAATGGATTATATGTTAATAATTTTATATACTACATTAGTTTGATCTTTACTCTTCTATTATTATATATATTAATTTATTGGATGAATAATTGCAAGTCAGTATCCCTTAGATTTGGCTTTAACCTCCTTTTACTTGATTGCTACACATCGGATTCGGCTTTAACCTTAAATCGACTATACCTTGAATTTATATACCCCAACCAACTAGTATATCTTCATAGGATTACTATTCACCACTTCTTATTGTCGTAGAATCTTGATTTTTGCGATGATTAAGGATTTATTTGTCTAACGCGTATCCCCAGGATATAACAGCTCCTTTTAGAATAAACCTAGGAGAAATAAAATTTTTATGTAACCCAAGACTAGAGGAAATTGTATCTGTATTTGTGTATCTGTTATTTTCATCTCTCTAAAGAGAGAAACTATTAGTTAAATAGGAGTGCAAGTTAGTTAGATAATATTTAACCAAGTAGTAGATAATATCTAACCAACTTAGAGATAAGTTTTGACTAAGTCTAGAGATAATATTTGACTTAATCAAAGTTTATCTATATGATATAAATAATATTTTATAAAAATAATTTATTACTCCTTTTTAATTAAAACAAGATAAAATATTATTTAAAACTTTTAAAATATAACATAATTTTCAACAATCCCCCACATATTTCAAAAGCTTTAAATATATTTAATCTTTCAAAATAAAAATGATTTACTTGGGTTAACAATATGGATGTTGATGTATCAAGTCTGGTGTCTTTTAGACTATGAACCATACTTTAGACTAATAAACTTAACATATAGTATATTGATAAAGCAATGCTTCTATGAACCAATGACACTCTAGTGTATGATAGAGGTTTATCAATCACATCACACCCCCACAATTTCTACCGTTATCGCGGTTTTGCGCTAATAGGCCGTGCACGTGCCTGGTAATTCATGAGTGCTCTAGAAATTTTACCATTTAATTTTATAGGAGCGGCCTCACTCCACACTCACATAGATGTTTTCATCAAGTGTATAATGCACTTTTATACACCACCCATAAGGGATATGAAAACCATTAAAAGTTTTTAAGTTTAACCATCATTCAGTGCAGTCTAGCACTTCTCACATACATCATAGGAAGAGAAAAAGGAAAGAGTGCTAGCAAGACTAACTAAGTGACTTGTTATTACCTATATGAACATTTTTCATGGGATCTCCAATCACAAAGGTTAGATTACCATCACCGTTAGTTACAAAGGGCTCAAGTCTTATTCCCCTCGGTATTTGACTCACTAGTTTTACACTGTGAGACTCAGGACCAAAACAATTTTGATCCATGATTTATAACTACGTTACTTTGATTATAATATACATACACGTGTCTCGAGATCTCAATATAAATACTATTATTTATTTTTGCCTATTGGCAATCACAATATACAACTTAGGAAGACACATTTCTTCCATATATATGCTATGAAAAATTTCTTAGCTGATTAGCCTTATATTTTACCAAGTGATAAACTTGGCCTTCAATTCAATTTAGGCTACACAGGTCTACTTGATAAATTTCAAGTGACGATTTTCTTCAGAGTAAACTAAATTACATGAAATGAAATTTAATCTTGACTAAATTAAATTAGTCAACATCACCATGTCCATAATATAGTGGAAAACTCCAAATAGACTAAATTAAATTAGTCAAACATCACTATGTTAATAGCATAGTGGAGAATTCAAAAATCAACTAAATTAAATTAGCTAGTCACCATCACTATGTCAATAACATAGTGGAAAACTTCAAATTAAGGAATATTATAGCTCATCTCTTTTAAGAGTAAAATAAATTCAATTTGAATTTATTCTCGATTAATATTAGATTCAAGCAACATCACCATAACATCAGTATGATGGAAATTTTCAACACGCAATGTGATAACACCATAGTTTATGGTATCTCTCAAACACTTTATGAATCGAATAAACACAACACATAAAATTAGTGATTTCATAAAAATTAATAAACTCATATTATAAATAATATCAAAGCATGTACTGTACAGGCATAGTAAAATTTTCATATTAACTCATAGGTATATAGAATTCAATAAATATTATTATGACATTCTTGTACTAAGCAACAAGATCATTTATGTTTACCCTTGTAGGTCAACAACCACATTAAAATTATTTAATGTAATACATTCAAAATTTACGCTCTGTAAATCAAATAAGACTCATTTTTCAACATCAAAACAATATTAATTTATTGCATGTATTATGTACTAATAGCATACTAAAAGAAGCCTTTGATTCAACATGGCTAACCACACAATTGTAAACACAATATCTCATTAGTTATATACATATTGCATTTCACACCACATCATGTATATATTTAACTTTTAAGTTAAGTTCATAAAAATTCACCTCATTATATGCTATTAACAATACACAAATATATAGCTATCATAGGATATAGGAAATCATAATTTATTTTTCATTAGCATGCATGGTTTAGTTTGCTTGTTCATACTAGTTCACCAAAGAACAATATAATAAGTTCCATGTTTATATAATAGAATAATTCTTTTTTTTCAAAAGATATATAAAATGATATTGAATATAAACAACGCATATTTCATATTCTCTTAATATATACGACCAATCATAAATAAACAAATAAATTACCATAAAGCAATTCATCTTTGTATTATGAATCAATTAATATCATATTCAATTCATCATTGACCAAGTTCCAACCATGCATGTATAACTATGTAAAAACCAATATTTATATGAGATTTAACATTCAAGCTAAAATTAACATATAGCAACATCATTTTCTTTCACAAGCATTAATGCAGTCGGCCTCATAACAGAAACTAGGAATTATGAAAATTCATTAAATTATCTCATTGAACAAATTTCATCAAACTCAACTTGATAGTAATTTTAACAACAACAACAATATATATATATATATATATATATATATATATATATATATCAATATCATGTTGAATTGAACCAATTTATGTCATGATGGATTTTAATTAAATAATAAATCAAGAATATGACAATTAAAAGGGAGAAAAACTAATACAGAATTAGTTCAAGACTCATTATTTCTATCATCCAAATCTTTTTAATTTTAAAACATAAGAATAAATAAATTATACATTAAAGTTATTTAATGTGATATAAGGTTATATCAACAAACAAAATTAAATTGTTACAAATAGAGATAAAATTTACCTCATTTAAGAATATTAATAGCTTCCAATAACATCAAAATTATTGTCTCCGTAATTAATAGAAGCACATTGCTATTAACAATAAAATCATGAGTTAATAAAACTCAATTAACTCTCAAGATTATTTGGGTGTGTTCATACTAAGCAACAAATTCACATCTTTTAATTGAGTGGTATCATTGTAAGAGATCTTCATCGATATTGTACTTCATAATTTAGACTTCTTAAGAAGTTTCTCAAAAATAATCTTTTATGATAGTTTTACACTATCACACTTCCTTACAATTATACCTTACACATATTTGTTATCATCTAAATTTATTGAGTTAAGTTATCCAACAGTATAATAAATTGGTTCAAACTCTATTTTTTCTTTATGAAAATAGCCACAGATATCCCATCTCTTTTTTTATGTCATCATTTATATGTATAGACAACAAGCCTTTTCTATAATTCGGGTACTTATCATATATTCACATCATCAGGCTATTATGCCTGACAACATAGTGGAGTTCTTAAACCATCCACCTTCACATCTCACTTCATACTTTTCCATAATTGTTCAAGTTTGGACCCTACCAAAACATCGTTAAAAAATTCATTTTTCTCAAATTTTCATCCACACAAAGCAACATTATTCCACTTCACAATTTATCTCTAAATAATTAAATTCTAAATTTAATTTCATGGTCAAGCAATCATGCATATCATTACTAGACTCATCATCCATCATAAGTATGTGGCACAATCAAGCATAATTCATGCTTATAACAACTAAACATTCCACGATCCATAAATAATTCAACATATACATATTTAACTCATTTTAGCCACGACTTCTTAATATCAAAGAGTTAATTGCCACGTTTGATTTCATACATGCCTACAGCCAATTTCGTAATTTTCTAATTTAACACATTATTCACGACCATGAAACGGGTTGTACAATTTAAATAAAATCATCATCACGCATATCCATTCAAACAACCATATTAATAATTCATTTCTCACTCAAAATTTAACTATCACAATAATTTCTAAAATTATTATTTTGCACTTTACAATTTCTATATCTTATAGCAATATAAACAATTGAGATTTGTTGCACATTAAATATAAGAAAACACAATTTATTGCAACATAACATGACTATGTGAATCTCAACATGTTAATTATATAATCACATAACAACATGCACTTCCACAACAATTTCATGGATTAAAAATTTTATAATCATAGAATTAAATTAAAAATTACAATTTAACAAACAGCTGGTAGACACATTTAAACATCAATTACACATCACATGAAACCAACCAAAAAATACGTATTAACATACCTGTGTGTACATTAATGGAACAATGATATGGTAGCGGAAATGTACACGCTGGGTGCTACCATGTTTTACGCCTTGTGGGACCGTGCATAAAAGGGGACAACTAAAAGAAGAAGAGGACGAGTGACACCTTGCGTACTGGTGGGACCTTGCGTATTGGTGGGACCTCGCGTGAGAAATAAAGAAGCTGAAGACACCTTGCACGTCAGAGAATAGAGGAAAAAAATAGGGGGCTTACAACTGTGATTTGGGAAAAATTTCATTTGGGGGAAAAGGTTTATGTGTGAATTTAGAAATTGGGAAGGAAAAGAAAGGCTCAAATCAAATTTGCAGTTTCTCCAATCTTAAAGGGAAAACAAAAATCAAGATGAGGGGAAAAGGAAATCGAAAATAAATCCTTAAGATTGTTGTAGAATCTTGATTTTTATGATAAGTTGAGACGTGTGGTAACACTGTCCTTAAGGATTTATAAATTGTATGTGTTTGTGTTTCTGTTATCTTCATCTCTCTAGAGAGAAAGAAACTATTAGTTAAATAGGAGTACAAGTCAGTTAAATAATATATGACCAAGTAGTAGATAATATCTAACCAACTTAGAGATAAGTTTTGATTAAGTCTAGAAATAAGATTTGACTTAATCAAAGTTTATCTATAGGTTATAAATAATATTTTATAAAAATAATTTATTACTCTTTTTTAATTAAAACAAAATAAAACATTATTTAAAACTTTTGAGATATAACATAATTTCCAACACTTATAAAATCCATGCAAAAGTTGAAAAAATTATCAAGAAAACAATCATTGTCACTATACACATCATTAATTATATAAAAAGATCTCATACAAGTCCAAGAGTTGTTGTTTTTATATCTAAAATTCTTAACACTTATTATTCTGACCTTATTTACTTAAGGATTAGAGGTATCTAAAGAGATAGCATTAAAAGTGATGTCACACTTTGGAGTTTGATTTCTACTTTAGATTTTTTATATTGGAGTGCACACACCTGCGAATCGCGTCCTATATTTCAAGCTGGAATACCTGTCAACTCTTACCTTTGGTGTCTTTGTGGTATATATATTTGGTCTATGGATAAAAAATAATGAGTGATATATTGGGCAAGTCAATTGGGACAACTTTTACCAAATATCTTTAGACCTTACACTTGTGAGCATGGTTTGGGTGTCGTTAAACCAACAAAAAGTTTCGAATGAGTGCAGAACTTGTGAGGAACAAAAATTTACTTTCGAAAATAAAGTAATCATATTTACCCTTTGCAAACTTTTCTCACCCTCTCCCTCTGATCCAAAAACCAAGTATTCATTAACAGGAAAACAAGCAAATTAAAAACCTCTTAACATCAAATTCTATAATCAAATGATATATATGAATACAAACGCCAAAGAATAATAGGAAAGACCAAAAAAACAAATAATGATGAAGCATACAAATAGAAAGAAAAAAAAATATACATAACAAAACTACACACGTAAACAGTTCAACAGATCACAATGGATGCCATAATCAATCAATTAAATTCTCTGGATGCCACGTTTTTCTTTGTCTAAA
Source organism: Clitoria ternatea (assembly GCA_037962975.1). NCBI lineage: Eukaryota > Viridiplantae > Streptophyta > Magnoliopsida > Fabales > Fabaceae > Clitoria > Clitoria ternatea. The sequence continues at coordinate 269,395,551 of CM075671.1, forward strand.
ACTTGGACTCTAGATAATCGATGGTAGTCTTGTCCAAATGGAAAGCCTTAACAAGAACGTCACTAGCTATGCGAGGAGTGGACCCAAACACTGCATTAGCAACAGTTATAACACCTGGATTCTGGCTGCTAAGGGCTGCAAGGGCAACAGCATTGCCATACCCAACATTTCTCTGATAATGGACGAGTCCAATTGGAAACACAAACACATCACCCTTTTGTAGAACCTTCCTGAAGTGAAGGTTGTCAGGGTTAGAAGTGACGAATCCAACTTCCAAGGTGCCATCAAGAACGGTTAAGATCTCAGTTGCACGAGGGTGTGTGTGGGGAGGGTTAATGCCCCATGGTGCATAGTCAATGCGCGCAATGGAGATCCCAAGAGTGTTCAATCCTGATAGTTGAGTTGCAGAGACTGGTGTCACTTTAGAACCAGAAGGGTTTGTCGTGTTGCCTGCAACGTTTAGCCCACTATAGAAGAAGTCATTTGCTTCAACTAGCTTTGGATCCTTGCATGCAAAACCATTCACCAACACTGCCGCAATTCACAAAAATGTAATTAGAAGCTAATGATCAATTGTACTTCTTAATTTCTGGGTTAATTTAAACTTTCTAAACAAGGGAGGATTCATGACAACCACGAGCAAATTAATCTAAAAAAACATGAGACAAAATTTAAATAAAATCATGATAATTTATAAATTTCATGTATATATTTACTTCAACAAAATATAAGATTCGTCTAATGGTGAATAGAGAAAAAAAAAACTCTTGTGTTCAGCTCTAGTAATAAAAATTAACAAATTAAACGTTAACATATTTACGTGTTAAAAAAAATTAATCTAGTTCAATATGAAAACAAAATTTATATTTTAAAATAAAAATAGGTAGATATGACTAAGGATATGTAGTAGTGTATTTAGTATAAGTACCTTGGCCTTTGGGGTCAGCCACACAGAAATCTTGGAGGGTACTAGGATCAGTTGCTGAAACAAGTGAAAGTGGAAGAGCTAAAACTGCCAGCACCAATGAGAAAGTGGCCATTTGATGACACAAGAAAAGCACTAGTTGGTAGAAAATGTACTTTAAGCAATGCTTGTTAATTGGTTTTTGGTGGGATGATGGCATTGCAATAATAAGGGCTCTATTTATAATTTACATGAGATGCATGCGAACCTACAAATATATGCCGCCCTAGTTAGGAACAGATTTGGTCATCTTTTGAAGTGGTAAATGATGGCATGTGTTTTATTAATGCCAGCAAACAATGTTGCGCCATTCGGCTAGTCATTCATAAACGAATCTTTGACACTCTTCCATTTGTAAGTGACTAAATAAAATAAGATTAAATTTGGATTGTAGCCATCGTACACATTCCAGGGGACGCATGGAAGACATTAGTATTAGTATGATGTTTAATTAAGTGATTTTATTTGGTTAATTATAACCATCCCTAGCAAGAAAAAAAAAGGAGGGAAAGGTTTTGATTTGATTAAGCTATTTTTATATAGTGTTTGTTTGGTATACAATTATATAAATGGAGTTGTAAAAGTCATTGTTATCAAAACCAGATTAGGTCAGTCGATCTAACCGGTTGAACCGTAAACTAATAAAGTGACCGATTCAAATCAATTATTTGTGATAAATGATTTAACCACGGTTTAACCTCTAATTTTATTACTATCAGTGTCTTTACTAGTTTAATGACTAATTCAACTTTAAAAATATAAATAAAAATAAAGTTATTTAATAATTAATATTTATCGTCTTTGCTAAACTCACAGTGTAACCAATGATCAGAGGGATCACACCAACCTGATTTTCTACAGGATATTACAGTGAGAAAAAAGGCCCAAAAACCAGAACGGTAGCAGAAGTCCAAAAATGATAAAATTTACATAACAAGGCCCGCTTAGTGTAGCCTTTGTGACTGAGTCTTGGACTCTTCTTCGTTAATGAAACCTCACTTGGACCAAAACAAAAAGTTACATGAAAATGTTTACATTTATATCTTGGAGCTGCCGATGATTGCGACGAACCAGTGCCATATCTTTTACCCATCAAATCTAGAAACCTTCAGAGAAAACTATGACACATGAAATGGACCTACATAAAATGTTTGTTGCAACTTGCAAAGATAAGATTGGACAGCTCATTGTAGGCCATTAAATCTTCTTTTTTGTAAAATAATTTAGATTAAAAAAACTTTATAAAGCAGGTTTCTATAAAAACATATTGTAATATTTTAATTTTATTTTTATTAAAATCAAATTTTACGTTAAGTGAAGATAAATATGAAAAAAGATATTAAATATTTTTAAATTAATGAGTTTTATCTTGTTAAAAATGGGATCAATAAAACACTTGTTAGTCTGTCTTAAAAATAGTATGGAGAATAATATTATTTAACACTTAAAATGTGGATGAATTCCTACTTTGAGCCATGTACTCTGGACCCAATAAAACTGAAGGTAGGTAGTACTACATCACATTTGATTACTCAAACACTGAATGTAGCATATGTTTTATTTCCATTTTTTCCCACTGGTAGTATTACAAAACACATTAATATTGAAATAGCAAAAAGTGAAAAGAGAGCCTTCCTTCATTGATCAAAATGCAGGACAGGTACCTATGGGGGATCAGTAGAATAACTAAAGTCACATGATCCTTGGCAGTGCCACTTGTAGCAGTAGCAGTTGCATTTTTCTGTTGTACTGTACCATCAATCACAACTTCGCGCTTCTTTCTCTTTTTCGTTTAATTCACTAACACTCATTTTTTAACTTCTTCTACACCTTCACTCGTCAAAAATTTAAGTTGTTTCATTTATTAAAAAAAAATAAAGTTCCTTTTTTTGGGTTGTTTCGTTAATATGAAATAGGTAAAGATGTCTTATTTTTTCGTTTAATCACAGAAAATCTTATTCGAGTTTAAAATATTATATCTTGGTAGAGCTAGTTCTTTTACTGGATTTTTGATAAAATTGGGGTAATTTTAAAAAAAAAATTATGGGAATGGGGTAGGTTTTAATAAAATTGTTGGTCTGGGGTAAGAAGTGTCAAATCTATTTACAAACCCTAGGATCAGGAGACGAGTTTCTACATGTTGGACACGTGTCACACATGCATGGAAACCGTCCCCTCAGACGAGTTTCAGACCCCGATGTGACAGCTCCTGAAACCACATCATGGACAGGCGATTTTGCTGTCTTTTCATACTGCACCTGACTCTAGAAACTGCATAGTAGACAGACGGTTTATGCATCTTTTCGAGTCCGACGTGACAACACACTAAAACACAATGTATATAAAGAATTAACAAAATTTAATAGAATATGTTATTATTATTATTATTATTATTGTTGTATAAACAATAAGTTCTGATCCGACGTCGTTACCCGGCCCCCAAAGTAATGGATTACAGGCAGTCCATGGTCCTCACCTAGGCCGGTGTGGGCCCCCAAAGGACAGCACCTCGTTCAGAGGACAGCACCTCGTCCAAAGGACAACACCTCGTCCAGAGACAACACCTCGTCCAGAGGACAGCACCTTATCACACCGGCTAGTTTACAACCCCTTATGACCGGAGTCAGAGCCCCTCTAAGTGGCCTAATGACCGGAGTTAGGGGGCACAGTAACCTACCCAGTCGTAGCCTGCAAGGAACCCACGTGTATGAACCTAATCTGGCACATGAAACGAGGCACTACAGTGACACTCCCTCGCTATAAATACAACAAACATACTCATAAATAGTAAGCTCTCTGGTACCCATCTTTTAGACCCAATATAGCTCCGATGTTAGAATCCAAACTGACTTGAGTGTCGGAGTGTCTTTACAGGTACCACCCCCTTTCGCCCTCAACACGATTGGCCGGTGTGAGGAGCTCAAGGAACCACGGTACAACCCAGAGATCATTCGATCCAACAACCCTGGTCCTCTAGGACCCCGGTTCTACATTTTCACCTTCCAACACTTCTACTTTAGACCCCGGCCAGGGTCCCTTACTTTGGACCCTGACTCCTATGGACCCCGGTTCCGGACGGATCAAGTTCTAACATAATACATATTATCATTATTATATACACAATAACTTTTAACAGAAAATATATTCTATAAACAATAAACAATAAATAATACTTAACAAAATATTTATTCTATAAATATATAAACAATAAACAAAATTTAACAAAGTATATATTAACAAGAATTTAAAGTCTACAAACAAAATATATAAATAAGAAATGATAAATAAAATTTAACAAAATATTTATTTTCATTGTTATATAAAAAACAACCCAAATATGTATTCTTTAACTTATAAGCAATAAATAATATATAACAAAATATATATTCTATAAACATTATTAAAAAATATTTAACAGAATATATAAACAATAACTTCTCTATAAATATATATTTAACACAATATATTTAACTTCTATAAAAGACAAAAAAAAACTTACCTTTTAAAACAAATAAAAAGACATACAGCTTCAACCCAACAACAACAAACTGATCTTTAAAATAGAAACCGAATGCAAACTGCTTATCTAGAATACAGATGAATATCTGGAGACGTGGGGCAATATATACTACTTAAATTGTAGGGAGGAGAAGCGGTTAAAGACACATAAACCACCTCTCCAATGGACGGATTTCTGGGTGACGTGACAACTAGAAAACCGCCTCTTTGAACGGTGAATTTGAACAGCAAGAAACCGCCTCTTGATGTGGTGATTTTTAGACCCTTTTTCAGACGCTTTTCAGACTGCGAAATCGTTGTTGAACGTGCTAAAATCGTCTCATAAAGAGACGGTTTTACTCCCACTTTTTTTACACTTGGCACACTCCCAGAGAAACCGTTTTCTCACCCAACGGTTTCCAAAACCGTCATTCCAACCTGCGGTTTTAAATTTTGATTCGACCCTTCTCACCCCAGACCACTAAATTATTCCCCCACAACCCTAAACCTCTAAATAGTTTTAAATATTACCCCATATTGGTCAAAAAGCCTCTTTTACTAAGGATTATTTTTCTATTTATAAAGATTGAACTATAATATTATTTAAGAGGAATCAAATATGTTAAATAAATATTAACTAAACATTTTATATTTGATAAATTTTAAAAATATTCTACAATATATATTAATAATAATACAAAAAATGAAAATATATATCAATAAAATATACTACTTTCAGTTTTAAATATGAGTAAAAATAATTAATTTCAACCATACTAAAAATAATGGTTAGAAGTAGTTATTTACATTAATGATATCAAATATTTGGTGTAATATCTTAAAATACCCCTAATTAATATCATTGATTATATAAAGCATTAGTTATCTTGAATATATATATATATATATATATATATATATATATATATATATATATAACATATTTGATAGACAAATATTTAATGATCTTAGAAAAGTATAATTTTATTTATATTATAGAATAAAAAATTACATTAAAATTTACTTATATTTAAAATTGAAAGTATATTATTAATTATAATTTTATTGAAAGGTAGAGTATCAAAAGGCCCATATGACTTTTTCTCACCGGTTTCAAAGAAAATAGTTTTATCAAATAAATAATTAAGTACACTATATAAATCACTTTTGATACTTGTCAAAATTATATTTCACCCTAAAACTTAAGAAAAACCTATACTCCATCCCATTCAAAAAAATATTGTGGCTTCTGTTGTTGTTTCATGATGGTTAAAATCCCTATAAGATTTTTAAAATGGACCGGAATGTAAATTTTCATAAGATTTTTGTTGGAGTGTAATTTTAATAAATACCAAAAAAGTGATTTGTATAACGTGTCCTAATAATTTTGTGGTAGTTTCTTATAATTTTTTAATGGATGCAAATAAATGAAACAAAAGTATGAAAAAAATGAGAAACAACACTTTTTTTCTCACACCTCTTTTTCTCATGATTTTCCCATTTTCCAAACATGGCGTTAAGAAGTTAAAAAAATAAATTTTGTAAAAAAATATCTTAAAAACTACTAATTTATTCTTTATTATCTTTTTTAAAAGAGAAACATAGTTAATCTAATAAACAACATATTTATTGTTATACTTTTGAAATTATTCTTAATATTAATAAAAAATATCATTAAAATCAACAAAATCTAATTAATAATAATATTTTGTAAAAAAATAAAAATTGTAAATCTAAAAAATGATCTTATAAAAAGCTTTAAAATATCTTAGAAAAAGACCGGAAGAAACTTTTCTAAGAGAAAATAACTTTTAGTTTAACAACTTGTTCATGTAAAGTTCTAATTAACTCATTCGCTTACTCATAATATTTAAATCATAAATTTAATTTTTATATTTCACCTCTTAAAAATCCAAGTCGTTTAGAGAGAGGGAAAGAGAAATAATGTGTTTTTTCGGCTCCAATTTGATACTTACTTTAAGTGAACTTTTCTCTTTCGGCTTTGTTTGTGTGTTTTCTCACTTCCATGTGAGATTGACAAATATCTTCAACTTTATTTAAAACATCATTAAGTTGGTTAAGAATTGCAATTATTTATTGATAAGTTATATATAAGTTAATTTGTAAATAAATGTCTTTAATAAATCTTGAGGTATGTCTAACTAATCCCTAACTAATTAAAATTTTTCTATAAAAGAAACACTTATTTTTGAAAACTAAAAGTAACTTTTTAAGTAGTGAAAAAAGACCTATATCTAAATCTAAATATCATTACAAATATCAACAACAATCATAAAATTTATAATTGTCTTCATTTTATTCTTCAAGATTAATTTAACTTACAAAATACAAATTATATAGCCAATAAATATTGGCCTAATTGGTTAATGAGTAAATTTATGATCATAAAATTATATGTTCAAATCTAACTGAATTTTAAAGATTTTATTGGTGGTTAATTATATAAGCACTTCGGTCACTGTCACAGTAAACGATCCTTGAGAAAAATTATGCGAAAAGAAAAAGTAATGTTTGTTATAAAATAAATGAGAAATATAAAATGATAGAAGAAAGGAAATGAAGAAGAGAAATACACCAAGAGAAAGAAATGTATTAAACCATTTTTTTGTGTATCACATAGTGAAGGAACTAAGTCCCTTTTATAGGCAACTCATGGACATCCACTAAGATTATAATATTCATAACACTCCCCCTTGGATGTCCATATTTAAGAATGTGCCTCGTTAAAACCTTACTAGGAAAAACCCAGTGGGATAAAAACCTAGTGAAGGAAAAAGAGTACAACATTCTTTACAAAGTAATTAAATAATTAAATGTACAAGTATTTAATTCTCCCCCTCATCAGAACACTTATGTAAGCGTCGAAGACCAATCTTCTGTACTAGTTGCTCGAAGACTTTGGTTGGTAGAGATTTTGTAAATATATCTGCTAGATTCTCACATGATCGGACTTGTTAGACATTTATTTCACCATTTTTTATAAGATCATGAGTAAAGAAAAATTTTGGTGAAATATGCTTTGTCCTATCTTCTTTAATATAACCCTCCTTTAATTGGGAGATACAAGCTGCATTATCTTCATATAAGATTGTTGGTGGTAATTTTCCAGCATGCAAGTCACAAGTTTCTTGAATATGTTGAATCATAGACCTCAACCAAACACATTCTCGACTTGCTTCATGTAATGCCAGAATTTCAGCATGATTAGATGATGTTGCTGTAATCGTTTGCTTTATGGATCTCCATGAAATTGTTGTACCACCACATGTGAACAAATAACCTGTTTGTGATCGACCATTATGAGGATCAGACAAATATCCCGCATCTGCATAACCAATTAGGTTTGCCTTAGATACATATGAGAAAAATAAACCTATGTCCATTGTACCTCTAAGGTATCGAAATATGTGTTTAATCTCATTCCAATGCCTTTTTGTGGGTAAAGAACTATGTCTTGCTAACAAATTGACAGCAAATGATATATCAGGTCGTGTATGACTAGCAAGATACATTAGTGCACCAATTGCACTGAGATATGGCACTTCAGGACCAAGTAGTTCTTCATTTTTCTCTTGAGGTCGAAAAGGATCTTTGCTCACTTCAAGTGACCTTACAATCATTGGACTGCTCAATGGGTGTGATTTGTCCATATAGAACCGTTTTAGCACCTTTTCTGTATAAGTCTTTTGGTGCATTAAAATTCCTTCCTTTAAATATTCTAATTGTAATCCGAGACAAAACTTTGTTTTTCCTAAGTCTTTCATCTCGAATTCCTTTTTCAAGCAATTTACAGCCTTTGAGAGCTCTTCAGGAGTTTCGATGATGTTTAAATCCTCTACATAAATTGCAATTATAACAAACTCTTTTCCCAATCTTCTCATAAAAACACATGGTCGAATCGGGTCATTTTTATACCCTTTTTTCAACAGGTATTCACTGAGGCAATTATACCACATATGTCCAGATTGTTTCAGTCCGTAAAGAGATTTATTCAATTTAATTGAATAATTTTCTCGAGGATTTGTCTTGTATGCTTCAGGCAAATTAAATCCTTCAGGGAGTTTCATATATATGTCATTTTCAAGTGAGCCATATAAATATGCTGCAGCAACATCCATAAGGCGTAAGTCAAGCCTTTCACAGATTGCCAAACTTATTAAGTATCGAAAAGTAGTGGCATCCATCACTGGTGAATATGTTTCTTCGAAATCAATATCAGGTCTTTGTGAGAATCCTTGTGCAACAAGTCTTGCTTTGTATCGCACAATTTCACCATTTTCATTTCTTTTTCTCGTAAAGACCCATTTGTACCCAACTGGTTTTACAACTTTAGGTGTTTGGACTACAGGTCCAAAGACTTTTCGTTTTTCAAGTGAGTTTAACTCTTCTTGCATTGCATCTTTCCACTTTGGCCAATCATTTCTTTGCGCACATTCCTTAACAGATTTTGGCTCATGATTCTTATCATCATTTATAATATCAAGAGCTACTTTGAATGCAAAAATTTCATCAACATCGAATTTTTGTCGATTCCATTGTATTCCATCCATGACATAATTTATAGAGATCTCTTTATTCTTGTCAACTTCAGGTACCTTGGTTTCTTCTAGATTTGAAACCTTGATTATGTCAGGAGACTCTACTGGAGTCTTTATATCCTCGATTCGACCATCCTCTTTATTTACTTTTCTTTTCTGAGGATTTTTATATTTAGAACCAACAGGTCTGCCACGTTTTACTTTGGCTTCAGACTCATTTGCAATTTTAGATTGTCCTTCAGGGATATCAATCTTTATTGGAGTATTAACAGCTGGTATATATGACTTAGTCACTCTTTTTGGATCAGCAAATTCATTAGGCAATTGGTTTGCTAAATTTTGCAAACTAATTATTTTCTGAACTTCTAGTTCAGATTGCTTTGTTTGAGGATCAAGATGTGATAGAGATATCTTATTCCAGCTAATCCTTTTATCCAACTGTTTATTTTCTCCCTTAATGGTGAGAAAACAAATTCATCAAAATGACAATCAGCAAAAGGAGCTGTAAATAAATCACCTGTTAAAGGTTCAATATATTTTATTATAGATGGACTTTCATATCCAACATATATTCCCAACCTTCTTTGAGGTCCCATCTTAGTGCGTTGTGGAGGAGAAATAGGAACATATACTGTACTTCCAAAGATTCTTAGATGGGAAATATTTGGTTCTTTACCATGAACCAATTGTAAAGGGGAATATTCAATGATTACTTATTGGTCTGATGCGAATAAGTGCTGCCGCATGTAAGATTGCATGTCCCCAAGTTGAAATTGAGAGTTTTGATCTCATTAACAATGGTCTTGCTATCAATTTTAAACGTTTAATCAACGATTCAACAAGTCCATTTTGTGTATGAACATGTGCTACAGGATGTTCAACATCAATTCCAATGGACATACAATAATCATTAAATGATTGAGATGTGAATTCACCAGCGTTATCAAGGCGTATTTTCTTAATTGGATAATCAGGAAAATGAGCTCTTAAACGAATTAATTGAGCTAGTAATCTCGTAAATGCCTGGTTGCGAGTTGATAATAAGCAAACATGTGACCATCTAGTTGATGCATCAATTAAAACCATAAAATATCTAAATGGTCCACATGAAGGGTGTATTGGTCTACAAATATCACCTTGTATACACTCTAAAAATGTGAGTGATTCATTCCCAATTTTCATTGGTGATGGCCGAATGATCAATTTTCCTTGAAAACAAGCAACACATGAGAAATTCTTAGTTTGCATAATTTGTCTGTTGGACAAACAATGACCATTTGAATTCTCAACTATTTTTCGCATCATAATTGATCTAGGATGGCCTAATCGTTCATGCTAGATAACAAAGTCATTCTTATCTGTAAACTTCTGGTTTACAATAACATTTGCTTCAACTGTACTAATATAAGTATAGTACAAACCTGAGGAAAATGAAGGTAATTTTTCCAATATACATTTCTTATCAGAAATTAACTTTGTGATGTAAAGATATTCATCTTTTCCTTCATTTGTGGTCTCAATATGATGTCCATTTCTGCGGATATCCTTAAAACTGAACAAATTTCTTTGAGACTTCTTAGAATATAATGCACTTTTAATATGCAATTTTGTTCCTCCAGGTAACAAAATACTGGCTCTTCCGGAGCCTTCAATTATATTTATACTACCAGATATAGTATTAACATTTGCTTCCTTTTTTACTATATGGTAAAAATATTTCTCATTCTTGAGAATAGTATGAGTTATTGCACTGTCTGCGAGACATATATCTTCATCATTCACGTGAGCATTCATTCTTTAAATAATAAATAAAATAAGTGAAAATATAATTAACAACAATAAATATTTAACATAAAATTTTATTGATAATGACTAAATTTATAACAAAATACATTACATGAAACATAAAACAATTTATTTAGGGGCACTCCCCTCTCCAACTGAGTGGTCAATTTCTTCTTCAGGAAGAGTAAGAAAATCATCAACACTAAAATCAGAAAAATCATCATCTATACCAGTAAAATTTGTCTCTATTATTTTCCCTTTAGTTTTAAGGGATTTTTGGTATAGATCTATGAGATGCTTTGGTGTGCGACAAACTCGAGACCAGTGTCCCTTGCTACCACAACGATAACAGATATTTTTAGTTTGTTCGCTATTTTGAGCATCTGTCCCTTTTCTCATATGTTCTTTATTTTTCCATGTGAATGATGATTTCTTATCATTTCTACCATGACCACGACCATAACCATATCCACAACTACGACCAATACCATGTCCCCGAGCATTACCTCGTCCACGACCGTGACTACGGCCACGACCACGACCATGAGTATGATGATCGTGTGTTGCTACATTCACTTCTGGGAATAGAGCAGTTCCAGTTGGACGAGATTCATGATTTTGCATAAGCAATTCATTATTTTTCTCAGCCACAAGGAGACAAGTATTTAATTCAGAATACTTTGTAAAGCCTTTTTGACGATATTGTTGCTGCAGGAGCATACTGGATGCATGAAAAGTGGAGACTGTTTTCTCTAACATATCACTTTCAGTGGTCTTTTCTCTACATAACTCCAATTTTGAAGTAATTCTAAATAGCGCAGAATTATATTCATTTACAGTTTTAAAATCTTGAAAGCGCAAATGCATCCATTCATAACGGGCTTTTGGAAGAATTATATCCTTTTGATGGTCGTATCTCTCTTTTAGATTATTCCACAAAATGAGAGGGTCTTTGACTGTTAACTACTCATTTTTTAAACCCTGATGGATATGATGACGTAAAAATATCATGGCTTTAGCTTTATGTTGATTAGATGCATTATTTTCATTTTTAATGGTGTCTCCAAGACCTTTTGCATCTAAATGTATCTCGGCATCTAGTGTCCATGATAGATAATTTTTTTCAGATATGTCAAGAGCCACGAACTCAAGGTTGGTAATATTCGACATAGTTATTTCTTTCAAAGGTTTGATTAGATCTCAGTTGGTCAAAATCTCGTGCTGATAACGTGTTATAAAATAAATGAGAAATATAAAATGATAGAAGAAAGGAAATGAAGAAGAGAAATACACCAAGAGAAAGAAATGTACTAAACCAATTTTTTGTGTATCACATAGTGAAGGGACTAAGTCCCTTTTATAGGCAACTCATGAATATCCATTAAGATTATAATATTCATAACAATGTTAGCATTATGTTAGATAGATGACAGCTTAAAAAAATAAAAAAAGAAAAAATATATATACATTTAGGTCGGAGTAGTAATTGTATAATGTCAACAAAACCAACACCCAACTATGCTTGGGTTGAATTGGTATATTATAAGCACCCACCCAAAAAATATTATAAGTTCTATTCTATGATATTAACGATATATAATATAAAAATAATATATTTATAATACATTTTTATATACGAGATTTATAATTTATTTAATTTAATACTATTAAATAACTAATATTATATTTTCATGGAAAAATTATACTCTAAATATATTCAGTTAACATTTATATCTCACTAATCCTACAACCAACTAATTTAATAAATTAAAATTCTATAAAATTAAAAACCAAATAAATCAACCCAAACCTAAGTACAAAAAATTTCTAGCCAATTGGTCTGCCCACACTGGCCTAACCCGGGTTGCCGGTTCACAGCGGAAGCTTTTATCGCAAAGTGAGACCATATCAGTAACAGTTAGAAATTATCGTTCAATTCAGCGGAACTATAATCACAATATCACCAGGAAAAGAAAAGAAAAACTAGAAGCAACAATAACCACCATATGGTCCATATCAAAAGAAAAAGAAATTCACCCAAAGAAAAGGAAAATAGAAGAAAAAACGAGACCTGTCATTAACCATTACAAACATTTAAGGCTTGATCTCAATAACAGAACATTGTCAACAAAACCCAGTTTATACAATGTCAACAACCAATAATAAGCATACACATTAACGAGTCAATCTAATTTGACAGCACCACAATTAAAAACTTATACCACTCATTCAAAGCCAACCATATTGATATTGGAAACAATTTTCACAAATGACAGAGATGCCTTAGGCATTAATCTCATCCTCTTCTTCCTCCTCGAACTCTTCATCATCAGCAGTAGCATCCTGGTATTGCTGATACTCAGCAACAAGATCATTCATGTTACTTTCAGCCTCAGTGAATTCCATCTCATCCATTCCCTCGCCAGTGTACCAGTGCAAGAAAGCCTTACGCCTGAACATAGCTGTAAACTGCTCACTAACTCTCCTGAACATCTCCTGGATTGAAGTTGAATTACCAATAAAAGTGGAAGCCATCTTAAGACCCTTAGGTGGGATATCACACACACTGGACTTCACATTGTTTGGTATCCACTCAACAAAGTATGAAGAGTTCTTGTTTTGCACATTGATCATCTGCTCGTCTACCTCCTTTGTGCTCATCTTACCACGGAACATTGCTGAAGCCGTTAAGTAACGACCATGACGAGGATCAGCAGCACACATCATGTTCTTAGCATCCCACATCTGCTGAGTCAACTCAGGAACAGTCAAAGCACGATACTGCTGGGATCCTCTTGATGTCAAGGGTGCAAACCCAACCATAAAGAAATGGAGACGAGGGAATGGGATAAGATTGACAGCAAGCTTGCGAAGATCAGAGTTCAGTTGTCCAGGGAAACGTAGACAACAAGTAACCCCACTCATGGTGGCAGAAATCAGGTGGTTAAGGTCACCAACTGTTATCAAAACAAGAAAAAACCATTGTGAAAAATTGACCTTCCAACCTAAAGGCATATTCCTTTACAAAATCAGATAAATTGCTTGAACAGTAACAACCAATATTTCACAGATTTTTGGAGCTCTCAAAAACATATTCTGCAGTGAGTAGAATCCATTGACATAGTTGAAACTTCTCAGTTTTCACCCTTTCTAGTGGGCAAAATTGATTCCAGCAAAAAGGCACACACCATTGAAACCATCTATGTTTACAGTTGAGAAACATGTTTTACTTTATCATCCAAACAAAATCAGTTGATCTAGGCTCACTTTCGAAATATCTTGATTCCAAACAAATCAAAATTTTCAGTAACAATTTTATTCTACAAAAATCACAAAGAATCCAAACATCCGATAGATAAAGTAAATAAATTTTATTTAGAGAAAGCGACCGAAAGCGAAATTGATATTAGAAAATGAACAACAACAGCCACCAGCAACGAGCAAGACACGATACCTAACCCCACTTGAACAGTTGTGAACCCCCCACGGCCCCACCAAATACAATGACATTCAACCCTAATCAAAAATCATGAAACCGAAACTAAACCAAACAATCACCTCAAATTACCTCCACAAGAATTAAAACTTCCATCCACAGTAAACACCAAACAAATTAACCACAAATAATCACCAGTAGTACCACAACAATAACAACAACAGCAATAACAAAAACAAACACAAATGCAGTAAACAAAAAGAGGAAGCAGAAATTTACAGGTGGGGGTAGCAAGCTTCAAGGTGCGGAAGCAGATGTCATAGAGAGCCTCATTGTCCAAAACCATACACTCATCGGCATTCTCAACAAGCTGGTGGACAGAAAGCGTGGCGTTGTAAGGCTCAACGACGGTGTCAGAAACCTTGGGAGAAGGAAACACTGAAAACGTCAACATCATCCGATCTGGATACTCCTCTCGAATCTTCGAAATCAGAAGCGTCCCCATGCCAGAACCAGTACCACCCCCCAAAGAATGACACACTTGAAACCCTGCCACAATCAAAACCAAACCACATTAAAAAAAAAAAAATTGGGAACAAAATTGAAATCGAGATCGAAATTGAAATGAACCTTGCAAGCAATCGCAATTCTCGGCCTCTTTGCGAACGACGTCGAGGACGGAATCGATGAGTTCGGCGCCTTCGGTGTAATGGCCTTTGGCCCAGTTGTTGCCGGCGCCGGATTGGCCGAAGACGAAGTTGTCGGGGCGGAAGATCTGGCCGTAGGGGCCGGATCTGACGGAATCCATGGTGCCGGGTTCGAGATCCATGAGGACGGCGCGTGGAACGTACCTTCCGCCGCTGGCTTCATTGTAGTAAACATTGATGCGTTCAAGTTGGAGTTCGGAGTCGCCGCTGTACTTGCCGGTGTGGTCGATGCCGTGCTCGTCGCAAATGACCTCCCAGAACTTGGCTCCGATCTGGTTGCCGCATTGGCCTCCCTGGATGTGAAGGATTTCTCTCATTTTCCCGGAAAATTGATGGCGGTGGTGACGATATCGAGAGGGAAAATAAGGGTTTTGTTTCGGTGAGATTCAATTGGGGAAATGGATGGTGTTATTGAATGAAGGGTATGTGAGTCAATGGTGGAGAGAATTTGAAGGATGCTCCTTTTCTGTAATTACCACATTGTCCTGGGGGTACTTTTGGAACCTAAGGAATTCTTTTTTATTTCTTTTTCTGTTCTGTGCTGTGCTTAGCTGTGAATTAATATGAACTATATATTTTTCACCGATACAAATTTTATAATTATTTTATTTTATTATTTATTTATACTGTTGAACTATATTTTTAGTTAATACTTAATATTGATGAAATTATTATAGAAATGAATTATTCTAATTTTATGTTGAAATGTTAAATTCTTTAGTTCTTACAAATTTATGTAGTTTTAGTTATGTTTTTTAAAATAAATTAGAAGATATATCCGATGTAAATACTTTTGAAATATTGTTAATATGTACTTCATTGGTGGATCATCAGTAAATCTGTCCTTGTGATGAAAAACAACCGTAAAACTCATCTCTTGTTTGTTGGAAAATAAATTTCACTGTCAAACATGCACATTAATACACTATTACACAACGTTTCACTTAGGGTTCATAAACAAGAATACTATAACGCTTTCATGGTCCCCACTAACAAAAAACAATTCTAACTTTTCACTGAAAAAACGTAAGTAAGGAATCTTACCCGTATTGTAGCCTTCTTAACTCACGCGTAACACTTTTGCCACCAGACACGTACAGCTCCACTAACCACTAGATTACGCTTTGGTGCGGTTCCTTGTCTTCTTCTTCGTAGGTGAACTCACACGCGGGAGTCAAATGGGTGCAAACGTGAGGAAGACGAAGCAGGAAAGAAATTTTTTTAAAATGACAACCCTAATTTTTTTAAAATGACCACCCCACAATTCTAAAATAATTGTAATTAACCTCACTTAATCCTTACTAATCTTAATTAATTCCCTATTTAATCCTAGTCAGCATTACCAGGTGAGTCATATGCCACGTGTGAAGCCAGTGGCAAAAACACAGGTTACACCTCAGCACTTTTTAAAAACAGGCGTTTAATACTACTAAAGAAAATATAAGAGGGGTCTTAAACAGGAAAAAATCATTCTAGGGGGTTTTAACAAAATTGAGAATTTTTTAGGGGCTAAATTTATCCTTAAGCTTTTTTTAATATATATTAAATTATATAATAAATATCAAAATTATATTTTTTTAGTTTTTATTTGTTGAGAATAATTATAATTTATTTTTATATCATAAAAATATTAGGATGATTATGTTAACTTATAATTCATTTGTTATTATCTTTGTATTATAATTTACTTTAATTTTTGTTTTATATACGTGTATTTTTTAAAATATGTATATATATATATATGATTATTATAATTGTTCTTTGAATATCATTTTTATAATTTATTATAATTAAGTTGTTATTATACAATCTCAAGTATTTAATTTAAATTGATGACGTTTTAGAAAATTAAGTAAGAGTGATTAATTAAAGAGATTTGATTTAAATTAAAGTTAGTGATTATCTGAGGTAAAAGTAAATTATATTTAATTGTAAGAAATAAAGGTAAAAGTAAGTTTATTAAAGGAAAATAGAAAAGAAAGAATTGAATATAGAGATTTAAAAAAGGAAATGACATTTGCACCCTTAAGTATAATTCATTTCTTTTCCCTAATTCCATTTCCCCTTCACGTGTGATTTCTTCTTCCTTTTCTTTTCTCTTGGCCATGACAGCATGCATGAGGTGGGGATTGGCCCATATTTCTTGGGAGAATTCTAACGCCCACCAAGTTTTTAGTCAACAAAATTCTAACTCCTTCTGACAAATGCTGACCAAGTTATTAGGACCCTTAGATTAATTAAATGGCACAGATGGACAGATGGGTACCGGTTTAATGGGTGAGAGCCATTTTAGTAAAATGCCATACTGTAGTAATTATTATTGAAGAAAATGCGTGAGTACAGAGCAGGGCATGTCAGTTGCGTGAAGATTGAGGAACGTGTGTGAGCAATAATTAAGGGATGAATGCACGTGTTGACTGTTTGGGCTTGGGTCTGCCATCGGGATTGCGATAATTATATGAACAACGTGAGTATCTCGTTCCCATCCTCTCTACTCTCTGTTTGTCTCACAAGAATTCTCCATCTTCCTCGTCCCTTACGTCTCATGTATTTTTTGCTGACTTGTGCTCTCTGTGCGTTTCCCCGTGAATGAAAATTTCTGTCTCTGTCCACCCCTCCGTCATCGACCCCGTAAACCATACATCCTCTATACGTCATCTCACACTGTAAGCCATATCTCGTTCGTCCCTTTGTCGTTCCGTTCATCGAGTCATAGAGTGTTTTGATGGCCAGGTTCAATGGTTCAAAGAAACACAAACCCAAAAAGTGGTATGTTGTGTTTAGAGGGGGTTTATAGTTGTTGGAGCAACTGTCAAATGGAGATCTCTAGGTACCCACATGCATGTCATGCCTCATACCATAGCTACAATGAGGCAAGTTAGGCATGAGAACATCACTGTTACATGGTGTTAGATCTGAATGGTAGAGAACATGCAACCGCGGGTGAAGAAGATCCAAGAGATGAAGGTGTCGATCTTACTATGCAAATGTGGTTCCTTATAGGTGTACTGGTTGAGATTAAACTTGCAATAATGACGGCGTACGGAAAGAGTGCAAACCACTAGATCTGAAAAAAGATATGTCTTTTTTAGTGCCTTGTTTTTTGAATGCTAACATCTGAATATTTTTTACTTATTTTTTACTAGGATTTTGTAAATGTTACTCTTTGGGGCTTTAACTATGAGTGTGCAGTTGTTTTTTTTTTTATGAAACTAATCGTA
Source organism: Clitoria ternatea (assembly GCA_037962975.1). NCBI lineage: Eukaryota > Viridiplantae > Streptophyta > Magnoliopsida > Fabales > Fabaceae > Clitoria > Clitoria ternatea. The sequence goes on from CM075671.1 coordinate 269,413,721, forward strand.
CCTCTTGCTTTGACTGTAATTAGGTTGTAGTTCGATTGGAGGTGTTATGTGACGATAAAGGTGAAAACATCTGCCAAGCTGATGGTGTTGGTGTTTATAACCCTGGCTTCTGGAGCATGGTGAGACTCATCAATACCCTTACATCAATAATAGTTTCTTTTTCTAAAGTTTGCATTTGTGTTGTTTGCATTTTCAATTCTAAATTTATCGTGGGATTTTCAATTCTGAAGTTTGCATTTTCTATTTAATAATGGCTTTCTGTTGTTTGCATTTTCAATTTTGAAGTTTGCATTTTCTGTTTCAATGTCGCTAGGTGACGGGCCGAAGATCAGAGAATCATTAGACGAGGCGAAACTTGGAAACGAAGGTCGGAAAAGGTGAGTTTCAGAAACTCTAAACACGTATTTGGCATCGTTTGGATATGATATTAATCTCGAAGGGCGAAATGTTAAATTGGTGTGTAACTTTCTTAAATTGAGATAATTTGTAAATTTGGTGAAGTCGACGTGGATTAGAAGTCTCAGAGCATGGAATCGAGGTAAAAGGGTATACTTGGTGTACGAATTAATGAAAGTAATGTTAACAAAAATTCCGATGTGCGGGGAAAAAGGTAGGATAGGCTAAATTATTAAATTCTAAATAAATGTGTAGGCATGTATATAGATGTATGATTGATATGTTAAATTGAATGGTATTGTTGAGTAAATTAATTGATTAGGCAATGTGAATATAATTGACACTTCGACGATGTAAATCTTGAAACATGTGGTTGATAATTTAGAGTTTAAATACATGGTGATAAAGAGAATTATTGTATGATGATTAATCATATAATCTTTTGATATATGAGGATGAACTAAAATGATGATGAATTGTAATTGACATGATGAGTTATGAGACACTAAGAATTATGATAATATGAGAATTGATATGCCCAAGTGGCGGGTGCAGATCCCTTTGTTGGTCGTAGTGCCAGGATGATGATGATTGAGAATTATTTGAGATAGTTTATAAACTAAAGATGTGTGTCGCGACCGCAGTACGTGACGCGGATTGGTTAAAGACAATAAAAATGAATGGAACTATGTGGAATGAGGCCCTTAGATGTCCTACAAAAATAAAGAGTTCAGAGAGTTGCCACTAATATTTATCAAGGAAAATATCAGAAAAACTTTTAAATAACACTGGTTATTTTTAAAAAAAATAAGATTTTGTTTAGTCCAGAAGTCGAATTAGAGGAGGGGAAGATATTAGCACCCCACATTGTCCGTCTTAAAACAGTTACCCAAATTGATCATGTATAATTTTCTTAAAAAATGATTATTAAATATTCCATCCTTCATAAAAAAAATAAATGCTATTTACAGACAATATACATAATAACGATGACATTTTTAAAAAAAATAAAACAAAGTTAAATAATAAAACACATCACCTAAATTTTTATCATTTTTAGTTTAAAAATAAATAAAATAAATAAATAAAACAACAAGGGATTAAAAGACAGTAAAATAAAATTAAAAATGCAATGAGACGTCTTATCTCCATTATTTTCTAGTACAAAAAAAGCGATCCATTGATTTTATTGGGAAGTATATAGTTCATAAAAAAAATATAAATAAATGAAAGGGTAAAAAAAGAATAAACATAAAAAGGAAAAAATGGAATTAAATACATCAATATGAAAATAAAGAAATATATACACTTAATTAATTAAAATTAACAAATGAATCTTTTTCAATTATTTTTTAGAAAAATAAGATTAATAAGATGTCTCATCTAAATTAATCTCATTTTGAATTTAAAAGAAAGATAGATGAATAAATAACACACTATTTATTTGTTTTGCTCTTTATCATTTTTCATGATAATAATTTTTCTTAATTATCAAAAAGTTGTTAAGAAAAAATAATAGGAAATCATGGCAATAAATAAAATGGATAATTATGTATATATAAAAAAACTATTCAAAAATTATCAAAAAAACAAATAAAATAATATGGGTAAATAAAGAGAAATGAAAGGATAAATAATAATAAGTAAATAATCATTTAAAACTAAACACAAGAAAATGTATATATATAAAGTATAAAATTAAATGGTTATTATAAAAGATAATTTCAAAATTATTATAGAGTAAATAAATAAGGTAAAAAAAATAAAGGTGGAAGAATGAAGTATAGAAAAATAAAATAAAAGTGAAAAAAAATAAAAATAAAAATAAAAATAGAAGCATAAGAAAATAAATGAACAAATAAATAACTGTAGGAAAATAAAATATAGAAGAAAAAAATAAAAGTGTATAAAAATAAATAAATGAAAATAAAAGTGCAAAAAATAAAAAAATAAAAGGGCAGAGAAATAAATACATAAAAATAAAGGGCGGAAAAATAAATAAATAAAAATAAAAGTGCATAAAAATAAATAAATAAAAATAAAAGTACAGAAAAATAAATAAATAAAAATAAAAGAGGCAGAAAAATAAATACATAAAATAAAAGGCAGAAGAATAAATAAATAGAAACAAAAGGGTAGAAAAATAAATACATAAAAATAAAGGGTGGAAAAATAAATAAATAGAAATAAATGGGCAGAAAAATAAATACATAAAAATAAAAGGCAGAAGCATAAATAAATAAAAATAAAAGGGTAGAAAAATAAATAAATAAAAATAAAAAATGTAGAAAATAAATAAATAAACTAATAATTGCAGAAATATAAAGTGCGGATAAATAAAGTGCAAAAAAATAAATTAACAAAAATAAAAGTGCAGAAAAGTAAATAAAGAAAAATAAAAGTATAAATAAATAAATAAAGATAAAAATGCATAAAAATAAATAAACAGATAAATAACTATAGAAAAATAAAGTGCAGGAAAATAAAGTGTATGAATATAAATAAAGAAAAAATAAAAGTGCAGAAAAATAAATAACAATTAAATAAACACAAATAAATAAACATCCTTGTATTAATAAAAAAATACCTTAGTACAAAAACAATTAAAGAGAAATCAGAACGGAAGTCGGGAAATCAATTTCGTGTAGATTTCCTTTGCATTTTGCTTCGTTTAGACTCGATTCAAGGGTGTTTGAACACCGGTTACAATACTTAGACAGTATTTTGGCTCATAAAACGCACATGCTAAGACATACTAGAATGATGCACTCATTTTCCTAACAATAATGACATAACATAATTTAAGGAAACAAAAACTTCTAAGAAATCTCTCAAAAATTTAGCACTCTTTCACCTCTTTTTTCTTCTTCCTCCCCTAAATACCTTAACATCACCTTCTCTTTATAGTAGAAAATTAGCCTTGGATTTCCCCATAAAATGACATCACTTTCCTACTTTTCCAATTTGTCGAAATTTGATGTCAATTTCCCCAATTTTCTCCAATTATCCAACTAAACTAGGTCCAACCTCAATAAACCACCGAAAACTTCTTTTTTTATTTTCATTTTTTTAATTTTTTAATTTTTTTGGCCCATTTTTTGTTTTTTGCTTTTGACCTTTTTTTGGGCCCATTTTCATTTTTTCAGATCTGTTTTTTGCCCATTTTAATTTATTTTAAAAAAATTTTAATTTTTTTAATATAAATGAGTAATCACTTACTCTTATAGAAACATAAATTATTTATTACACATGTGACCATAAATAAAATATCCAATAAAGATAAATTACTACCCATGCTACAAGGAGCAAGAAGGTAGTCACCAAACATCAGTTTCCCTCCCTCATTCTTTCCTCTTGGCTTCGACATCTATTGGTCATTGCTTGAGAAAAATTATGGAAGAAGGTTGATGAAAGGAAAAGTGTGTTAGGAAATGAAGAGAGATTGAGTATTTATAGAAATGAAGAAGGTTACTATGCAACGGTCGCTATACAATTTTTTAATAATATTTTTTTAAAAAAAAATTTTGGACAAAAATAGGTGTTCACAATGTGATATGTGAGTATTATGTAGTGTGGATGACTGATCAGTATAGTTACCCCAATTTTGGCTCTCGTGGTCAAGCATGGCCCAGTTGAGCTACTTAGAGGCTTTACGACTTATTTGTCGTTACCCCTCAGCCGTCACTCGAAGTTTAGGACTTGACGTAATTGAAGAATGGATTGTCGTTACCCCCAGACTTCACTCAAGGTTTTAGGACTTAATACAATCATAATTTGAAGAACATTGTTGAATCATATAATTTGTAGAGAATTGTTGAGTTGAACCGTTATTATGTAATTGATCATTAGGTGTTTTGATAACTAGAAACCTCCCTTTGCTCCGATCGATGATTTCTCAAATCCTCATTCTTCTTTCTTAGTTTGTCCACAATGTTTTGATGAAAGTCGAAACCTCTGCTAGTTGATTGTCCCTGTCTTGGCATCTTCCTTGGTTCTCTTAGCGGTCTCTGTTATCTCTATGACTAGGATTGTTGCGCGGGGTCACCATCTTCTTCTTTCTTAGAGCCATTCCTTCTCTCTGTGATGTGACAACTATTTTACCGAACGCATAGTGGGTGCCAAAATGTACACTCTGTGCATGTAAATGTCAAAACCCTAAAGAATTACTCTAGGAAAATAGAGTTCTTCACTCAAAATATCACTTGAATTATAAAAGGGGCTCTAAGACCATATTTATACATCAAAGAAAGGTCATGATATTGGCCTAATATTTAATAGATAGGGATAATTTTCTAAGATAAGGGATAGAGATAACTTCCTGGAATTGAGGATTCTTTTATGTGAGAATGAGAGTAATAAATTTGGGCCCTGCAACTAGGCATGGATAGACATGATTGAAAGTCTTTTAAAGTCACATTGTTAATATATTTTAATCTCGATCAATCATGATAAGATATAACTATTCATATATATTCCTCTCACTCTCATATAAAGTCTTTCCCATATAAAATGAGCTTGAAATTGGATCTCTGTTACTTTAAACATCCTCATATAATATTTATAAGACTTCACATTGGATGTCCATGTTTTTTAGAATGTGTCTCGTTAAAATCTTATTAGTAAAAACCCTATGAAAAGAAAAAACTAATGAAAGAAAAAAAAGTACACCATTCTTTAATATACTAAGTAAATTAATATTGCATCAATAAAAACTTTGCTTAAAACTCAATGGAACAAAACTACAACTAAGGGGAAAAGAGTATAAAATAAATTTATTTCTCCCTTCATCTAGACATTCATATCTAAGGCAACAAAGACCAATTTTCTTTACTAGTTGCTCGGAGACTTATGTTGGTAATGATTTTATGAAAAATCTGCTAAATTTTCACATGAACGGACTTACTGGACATATACATCACTATTCTTTATAAGATCATGAGTGGAAAAAGAACTTATGTGGAATGTATTTTGTTGTATCACCATTAATATACCTCTTCTTTAATTGGGAGATATATGCAACATTATCTTTATATAAAATTGTTGAAGTCATTTGTCAGGATGACAAACCATAAGATTTTTCACATATTGGATCATAGATCTCATCCACACACATTCTCCACTCGTCTCATGTAATGTCAAAATTTCTACATGATCTGAAGAAGTGGCTGTTATAGTTTGCTTTGTGACCACCATAAATTTTTTACACCCCACATGTGAACAAATATACTGATTATGATCAATGATTATAAGGTTCAGACAAATAGCCCACATTTACATAACTAATTAGGTCCATCTAAGATATATTTGGGAAAATAAACTCATGTCTATTGTACCTTTAAGGTATCAAGTATATACTTAATCCCATTGGATAAAGAATTATATCTTGCTAACAGATTAACAACAAATGATATATTCGGTCGTGTATGACTAGCAAGATATATTAATACGCTAATTGCACTAAGATATGTTATTTCAAAACCAAGTAGTTCTTCATCTTTCTCTCAAGATTTAAAAGAACCTTTGTTCATCTCAAGTAACCTTACAACCATTAGCTTACTCAATGGATGAAAGTGTGCCATATGTCCTAGTATGAAAGACTATTGTAAAGAGGTAATAGATAACCTTAATATAATCAATCATTAGAAAATTAGTTTCTTTTTTCAATATCTAAGGTTGTGAGTTTTCAGTTTTTAAAAGTCAATTAAAACATAAAACGTGTTCGGTAAAAACGTGTTAAAGTGAGTTTTAACTCATTTTTAAAACAAGTTTTAGTCATTTTTTAAAAAATAAAAATAGTTTTTTATTCTATTTTTAGTTTTATAAACCTCTAACTATTATTGTTTACTACCACCACCATCATACTACCACTATCGCCTCTGCCACCATTACTGTCACCACTACCACCACCATTATCACCATGTTGCCACAATCACCATTGTCACTATTGTTGTTGTTACCCTCATCCGACCATCACCACCGCCGCAACCACCAATACCATTATCATTCCTATATCACCATACCCTCCATCATCACCACCATCATCGTGACCACTACCACCACCTCCATCGTGTCACCCCTCCTTCCACCACCATCACCATCATCGTTGCAGTCACAATTATTGTCACCACTATCGCGACGACGACGATCACTATTACTACTTCTACCGCTACCAGCACTACCACCGCCACCAATATTTCCCCTCATTGCCATCATTACTACTATCACCACCATAACACCACCATAACCACTATTGTCATTGTTGCTACCATACTTATGACCACCATCATCGTCACCATTGCCACCATTATCACAGCCACCACTACTGGCACCCCCACCATGATAGTCAAGGCCATCACCACTGACGCCATCATTACCACCACCACAATGGCCACCTCCATCATCATTGCCACTGTCACCATCCCTACCACCGCCATCGCCTTTATCATCACTGTTGTTGTCATAATTGGTGTCACCACCGTCATGACAACAACGACGACCACCACCACTCCTGCCACCATGCACCAATACCATTATTGCCATTGTTAGCACCCCCACCAATACCACCATCATCATCACCACTACCACTTCCCCTGTCATTGCCACAACTACCATTATCACCATTGTCGTTATCATTTTCATTGTCACTATCATAACTACCACCATCATTGTTGCTGCCACTGCTATCACCTCAGTCACTACCATCACGACCACCAATGTCACTCTCACACCATCATTGTAAAAAATTTATTATTACTATTATTATATTATTGTTGTTATTTAAGTGTAAAGTAATTTTGTTTATAATTATGAAAGTTTTATCAATAATTTTTTAATTCAAAGCCATAAAAGTTAAAAATGAAACCAAAAACTAAAAATAACTTTTTATTTTAAAAAATTTTAAAACTAAACCAAAAACAATCTGAGGACTTTATTTATTTATTTTTCTTATCTTCAACCAATCAGTTTTCATTTATTTTTTCAAAAAAACAGGTGCCTGTTTTTTACTAATCATTCCTTAATAGCCTCTCGCTGAAATGATTATCTTTTAAACACATAATTAAATTTTGGGTTCCACTACAAACTCATTGATCAAGTGTCTATATTGACCCCTATGGACAGGTAACACTGGACCTTATTAAAAAGGAATAAGTTAAGGTAAATGAGGGTCGGAGTATCCAAAAATCAAAGCGCTTATAAAACCTTGACACAAATTTATAGGTCTAACCTTGGTTGAGAAAACTAACACTAAGTTAGAGTCAGATGCAACTAGATAACTTGCCTCTGATCAAAACCTGCAATACTGATAGGGTTCAAATCGCAAGTTGCACCATAAACAATTCTATAAATAAGAAGCATTCATTAACACATACATGACATTGATTACACTTAGTAATTGCACTCAACTTCATTATTGCTCTGTTGTACCCATTACTGATTTAAGCATCAGAGTCCCTTTTGCTGATAAAACCCCGGTGTGTCCAGTTCAGTATGGATCATCACCACCACTACCACCTCTCTTTTGTAGGTACAACCCCGACACCATCATCATCACCACTACTACCACCTCCCCTGTCATTGTCACTACCACCACCATCACCATAGTCGTCATTGTCGTTGTCACAACCACCACCATAGAGCTGGAATATCGAACGGGCGGCTTTAAGAAGGTCGGGCTTTATCGGGTTACAAACTACTTAGAGTCGGGCTAAAAAAGGCCTGCATAAATTTGGGCCTTGAAATTAGAGGCTTTAGCCCGGCCCTCAACGGATACATACTTGATCGAGCGACCTATTTTTTAAAAGAAATTTTAAAAAATATTGATTTATAAAAAAAATAATTATAAAAAGCTGAACCAACTTAGTAGTATTTTTGTAAAACTACATTTGTAAAAAATTTTGTGCAATTAAAATTAATTAATTGTTGCTAGACAAACAATGCTATAAACTCAATAACTTTTCTTGTTAAAAATATGTTTGTTTTTGTACTACAATTGAAAATTTAAATGAATGAAGTATTAGCTACTAAGTTACCAATACACAAATACTATAAAATCAATAAGATTTTTTAAAAAAACTAGCTTGTAAAAACCCTAACTAATAAATAGTATTTCTCATAATGTTAGATTAACTAAAAAATTACATAAGAGTCCTAAGTTCCAAAAAAAATTATAAAAAAAACTCAAGCCGCTTAGGCTCGTGTAGGCCGGCCTGCACTTAGCCTATTTTTTAGGGTTTTTTGTTATTAGGTTTTTTTCAATTATTAATTTTGAATTTATTTTTAAGATCTACGCATTACGTTTTTATGACAGACTCGATCTAGCCCATGCGGGTCGGCCCATTTTATTAGCTCTACATTACTATCATTGTTGTTGCCACTGCTATCACCCTGGTCACTATCATTACCATCACGGCCACCAATGTCACAGTCACCACCATCATTTTAAAAAATTTATTATTACTATTGTTATATTATTGTTGTTATTCAAGTGTAAAGTAATTTTGATTATAACTATGAAAGTTTTATCAATAATTTTTTAATTCAAAGCCATAAAACAGGTGCCTTTTTTTACTAATTATTCCTTAATGAAGCCTCTCGCTGAAATGACTATCTTTTAAACGCATAATTAAATTCTGGGTTCCACTACAAACCCATAAAAATAGCTATAGTGTTCAATGACATCATGGTGTGAATTTGGGTCATTTCCACCATCTAAACAAATCAACCACATATGTGTGTTTTATTGCCACACTAATATTTCATACGTACCAAACCGTTGTTCACATTATCGACATTTAAGTAAGCATAAATGTACGTAGGGCGTAAACCGATTTCTTCAAATTACCTCACATTCCGAAATCACATTTATTAATCAATGTTATCTTGAAAGAAAATCAACTTTCCCATCCTACAAAATTCCTCAATTGTACTCACGTTCACGATATTGTTTATTGAAAGAAAATCCTATCTTGATTGTATATTGACCCAAAAGAATCATGCAGCAAAAAAGAAAAGAAAAGAAAGTCCTATCTTGTCTGAAGATATTTCAAAATTACCAGCTTGCATGCATATCGACACATTAACTCATACTCGTCAGAAGATGGCTCAGAATTGTTACCATCCTGTACAAAAGAACCATCATCTTCTTCTTCATTATCATCATCATTTATGCTGCCAGAGTCTTCATATATATAACCCTTCCAAACACTGTTTTCATTACTATTGTAGCTGCAGCTTGATCATCCACTGCACCATCATCTAATATTGCTGCAGAATCATTATGGCATCTGTCATAATTACTATCAGCTGCTGGAAAACAGAAACAACAGCATTTTTTCCATTTCTTCTTCCCTTCTTGTTTCCCTTGCTACAGAATTTCCCATTTTAATTTCTTCCTTACAATTACAAACTAAATCAACACACCAATGACTACAAGTGCACAGTGCATGCGCCCCATACACATATCTATACACGCAAACTCACGCTGAGATAGTTATTAATTAGGAGTTAGTTTGTTATATAGCTGTAATTAACTTATTCATAATCAGTTAGTTATATTACTTATTTTAATGTAACGTAATTAACTATATTGAACTTAATTTAGAAATTCATACTTAACACAACAGAAAACGAGTACTGTTATTAAACTGGTGCTGTGCAATGACCACTATGTCCCTCCTACAGGATAATTTCTAATTAAATGACAATATAAATTTTTCTACGTTGACGCAAGATTCTATCTCAATTAAACTTTATATGTTCTGAATCAATTTTGCAAGAATGAGACTCTTCATTTGTGTTACTTGATTTAAGTCCATAATTCATAGATCATATACCATATATTAACGTGACATACATTTTTTTTTTGGTTTTTGTTTTATAATGAATGTTACATATACAGTTTCACGTATAAAAGTAGAATATCTTACATTATTTGAGAAAAATGACTCACAGAAATATCATAGGGATGATGGATGGTTAATAACTCATATATTCATTTCTTTTCAAATATACTGCATTATTAAATTATTAAAAATGGATATATCACACAGTTTTCTTCCCATTGCTGTTAAGTTCTAATTTTTTCCTCGTATTTTATTTTCATCACTACACCATTCATCAAAAATAATATTATAATTTTTTAAAAAAACTTTCCAAAATATAACACACTTCTTTGATGGATTTTTGAATATGTATCTATTAAAGTAAGACTTGAATACGTGGGTGGAATCTTATCCCCTACAATATTGTCAATGCATTGTAACTTCTCATGTATGTTCTGCTCTTAATTATTTTCTTTTTAAGACTCAAATAAGCAACTTTATTAAACAACAATGAAGTATAAAATGTATTATACCATCACAGACCATGATTTCCATTGTGCTAACTCAAAAATGTTATCAAAAGCTGGTTTTTTGCATATGACTTTATTTCTTTCCAACCATGAAGACTAAACAAACATAAACTGAATCGCATTTCACAAGTCACTTTTTGATTGTTGTCCAATAAAAATATCATCAAATATTGACAAATGACTCCTTTCACCTATAAGCAACACAAAAGTAATATCATATCAATTCAAACATCTGGTCCAAACTTTATATGACTCTACACAAAAGAATAAGAGATGTGTTCCCCCCGAGTTTAGGGAGTGGTCCCCATAACCCCCTTAAAACCTCTTCACGTCATTTAGTGGTAGGTTGATTGAGAGTATAACCTAATGGGCCAAGGCCCACTTTGTAACCTAGGTATAAAAGCACTTGTGGTACGTATGTTGTAACCAAGTGACACATTATAGAGATTAACATACCTAATTCCTAGGAGGATTTGCCTAGGGTTTTGTGCTCTAAGCTCTACGTGTGAACATTTTGGCGTCCACCATAGGGCCCGGTAAAACGGATCATACACCACCATCACTTAAACCCTAACCCTAATCCTGGTCCTGATTCCAAACAAGCCTTGACCATGGTGAACACTCGTAACACGTGACGAGAGGAAGACAACAGACATCAGGCGCCATCTGATCATGATGATCGGATACAACACCTCACCAACATGGTCGAAACCTTACAAAGGACAGTTGCCAACCTGCAACAGGAGAATGCAGAATAACTCCGAGGGCAAAGGAAAGGGAGCGTGAGGTCTCCAACCACAACGCTGATCGATCCACTCTAAAAAAAGACCACTGGTCACGCTTCATACCAGACGAAGACTGCCAAGTATAACCCAAAGTTACCTTTTGCTGCCCATCCTTGAACCGACCTGATCATGGAGGCACCTACCCCCTCAATTATAAACCCCCACTGATCGAAAAATACGATGGAAGAGGTGATCCTAAAGACCACCTCACCATCTACACCAATACTATGTTGGTAACAGGGGCGTCTGATAGCCTTTTTTGTCGAACCTTCCCTACCACTTTGACTAAGTCAACACTACGTTGGTTCTCCTACCTCCCTTCGAAGAGCGTCTCTAGCTTTTCCGACCTGAGTAAGAAGTTCCTCAGCCAGTTTTCCACCAGCAGGGCCGTGCAGCAGACATCGTACAGCCTAGTTAATCTGCGCCAGTTTTCGGGGGAGTCCCTAAAGTAATATATGGCGCATTTTTTTGAACAAGCCATCCAGATCCAAGACCTCATCCCGGAAGTGGCTTTACATTCTATTCAAACAGGTTTACGCCTGGGGAAATTTGTTGACTCCCTGGCAAAGAAGCCACCACTGGACATGGATGACTTTCGCATGAGGGCCTCAAGGTACATTGCTGTTGACGAGCGTAAAGCCGATCGAACCAATGTTACCGATCAGATCAACCTTGCGGATCGAAGAAATCCCCGCCCTAAACCAAAAAAGAAAAGCCCCAGAAGAAACAGAGATGTCGAGTCTTATACAGCCCCTCATTACATAAAATTCACACCACTAAAGGACCGTTATGACCGAATTTTGCACGAGGTATACAACACGGGGCTCCTTGCTCTCTCGCCCCCAGGAGAGGGCGTGAAGGAGTCAGACACATCCAAGTTCTGTGAATTCCATAGGGCCTTCGGCCATGCTACCAAAAACTGTCGATCCTTCCGCAACCAAATAGAGCATTTAATCCGACAGGGACACCTCGCGAGATTTGTTGCTCAAAGGGATGATAATCCCCGGGAAGGTTTTCAGAGAAGAGAAATGGACCGTCCTAATCAAGTGGAACTACAGACCCGAAACTACTCACGAGCCCTTCGCTCCTGATCTCCCAGGCCCGCAAAAGAGAGGGGAGGTGCGCTATGAGTCATACACACAATTTCAGGTGGATTCCCAGGAACCTATGCACGTCGATTGTACCAGTCAGATCAAGTAAATTTGTTGCAGGAACACCCTGATTCCACTGTTATCACATTCGACAGGTCGGATTTCCCCAGGGGCAGACCCAACCGAGACGAACCCATGGTAGTTACCATGGAAGTCGAAGACTTCGTGATAGAACGAGTGCTCATAGACCAGGGAAGTTCAGCGGACATACTTCACTAGAAGGTGTACCAGAAAATAGGCCTCCCCTCCAACAACTCCAAAGGTATGATGTGCACTTCTTAGTTTTTTGGGTGATTTTGTGCAGGTTTTACGATGTATTGACTTGAGGAACAACTTTAGGAGCAGAAAAGATAGCCGTGCAATATGAGTCAAATTCCTGGTCATAGACTTCCCCAGCTCCTACAATGCTCTGTTGGGTTGACCTTCGCTCAACGCCTTAGGTGTTGTCATCTCAACCATGGACCTAACTATGAAATTCCCCATCGGGGATGGAATGGTGGGAGTCGTCAAAGCCGACCTAGAGGTGGCGCAGGCGTGTTACCATGAGATTCTCCGTCCCAAGTTAACCTTCATAATAGAGGAAGATGTGGAGACAGGTTTTGATCCTCGCGATGATCGGGAATATGAGAGGCCTCAACCAGTGGAGTCATTCAAGCTTGTCCAAGTCGGATCTTCCCCTGGCCAATTCACACGAGTCAGTGTAATTCTTGATGTACACTTAGAGGAAGCCCTCATCAGACTGTTAAAGGAAAATATTGACCTATTTGCTTGGAACCCCGTCGATATGCCAGACATCGACCCTAATACAATCTGCCACTTGCTCAATCTTAAGCATTATGCCAAACCCGTGTCCCAAATGCCTAGGAAGATGGACCCCGATCAGAAGAACGCAATTAAAGAGGAAACAGACAAGCTCCTATCTGTGAAATTCATTTGGGAAGTTAAGCACCCGACTTGGCTGTCGAACGTGGTCATGGTAAAGAAGTCAAACGGAAAATAGCGGATGTATGTTGACTTCACCGATCTGAATAAGGTATGTCCCAAAGATCCCTACCCTTTACCTAGCATTGATAGTCTGGTGGATGGTACTTCAGGTTACAGGATGCTAAGCTTCATGGACGGGGACTCGGGTTAAAACTAGATCTGAATGGACCCAAAGGATGAGGAGAAAACGGCATTTATCACCTAGAGGGGCCAATTATTGCTACCGGGTGATGCTTTTCAGCCGAAAAAAAGCAGGAGCAACTTACCAAAGATTGGTGAACAAGATATTCGCCAAGAAGATTGAGAGAAACATGGAAGTGTATGTAGATGACATGGTCGTGAAAACCAGACAGGCCGAGTCACATGTGTAGGACTTGGAAGAGATATTTGTTAAGCTGCGCAAGCATAACATGCGATTCAACCCTAAAAAGTGCTCTTTTGGGTCAAAGGAGGAAAATTCCTGGGGTACATGCTTACTTATAGAGGCATTGAGGCCAACCCTGACCAATGCCGAGCCATCTTAGGGATGCGAAGTCCCCAGAACATTAAGGAAGTTCAATGTCTGATCGGGCGGGTTGCGGCCTCTCCCGATTCCTTTCGAAGTTTATCGAAAAGTCCATGCCATTCTACAAGGTGCTAAAGTAGACAAACGCATTTGAGTGGACCCCTGATGCGAACAAGATTTCCAAGACCTCAAAGCTTATATCGCATCCCCCAAATCTTGACGCGGCCTGAGGCGGAGTCGAATTTGATTCTTTACCTTTCTGCAGGAGATGAGGCGGTGAGCTCGGTCTTGGTCCAAGAGGATGGCCTGATCCAGAGGCCAGTCTACTTCACCAGCAAAACCCTACCGGGGGCTGAGACACGATACCAGCAGGTGGAAAAGTTTGCCTACAGCCTTGTCGTAGCCGCCTGGCGGCTCCGCCCCTATTTCCACAATCATCAAATAGTTGTACGAATTGATCAACCACTAGGAAAAGTTCTTCAGAAGCTTGAAATTACAGGGAGCGTGGTCTCCTGGGCCATGGAGCTATCCGTGTATGGTATTCGGTATGAATCCCGAGGACCCATAAAAGCCTAAGTACTTGCAGACTTTTTAGTAGAACTGTGGGAAGACAAAGATGAGTATAACGCAGAGCATGGTTTGTGGGCCTTCTCGGTAGATGGCTCCTCCAACGCTAAAGGCAGTGGGGCAAACGTTGTTTTGGAATCCCTGACCGGACTAGTTATTGAGGAATCATTGCAATTTCGATTCAAGGCTGGCAACAACCAAGTGGAGTATAAGGCGCTCATCGCTGGGCTACATACAACCATCCATCTGGGCTCCCGATACGTACAGGCAAAGACTGACTCCCAGCTAGTGGCTCGACAGATTGAAGGGTTATACCAAACCAAGGACTCGACTCTAGTGAAGTACTTGGACCGAGTAAATGAGGTAGTGTGAACACCTATTTCGGTCTGGCCAGTTTCTATGAACACCAGTAGTGATTAAACGAACTCAACATTGTCCCTAACACCGTCTGATGTCAAAATGAAGTGAAATATCGTCAGACACCGGCTTGGGTCAAGGAGACGACGTCTGATGTCCAAAACAAGAGGAACACCGGTCCGGGTCAGAGAGATACCGATCTGGCTAATGGGAGGGACACCGTCTTGCTGAGTCCATTCAGTGAGACCGGTGTCCGTATTATCCGAGGTGGGAAGTGTTTTTATAAACCCCACACCGGACCCGTGTAACACCGTTTACAGAGTCCAGCTGCCCATGCTATGACTTGGAATCGCACTACAAGATTCGATCCTGAAATCCAAGAAATAGCAGACAGGGAATAAAAAATTAAAACAATAAAAAACTCACCACCAGCCACTGTTTCCCATAACTGCTAGTGGCCAGGCTGTCTCCATTACGCGTATGGGTGAGTGGGAGCTTGAGCTGTCCAAGCACTCAGGCTCCAGAAGGCCCCTATAAATGCCTCAACTGAAGAGGCACAAGGGTCCGTACTTTGAATGCCTGAATCCTAAAAAATTACACCGGGATTCGAAACCTAAAGTCTTTTAGAGAATCACTTCTATTCATGATTCTTCAAGTCTCTAGAAGAAAAGAATTAGCCCCAAGGTTCTAAATCCAGTCATTAGGACACCGACCCTTACCCTGCTTGAAGTGGGTCCTCCCCTACGGCCCAGATGCCGTTCAGATCCTCATAAAAGGCTCCATATTTATTAATCCCATACTGGTTCCCCAGTTCCACACCGGATCTACACTAAGCCCCTATATCGGACCCAGTAATCAACCTAACCGGTCTTGTCGCTGTTACTCCAGTCGCTGCTGTTCCAATCCACACCGGTCCACACAGTCCACACCAGCTCTCCCAGTATCTACGCCCACACCGGTTACAATCCCTTCATCACTTCTTTTGTTGTTCTGTTTATTTTGTTTTCTCTACTGCTTTTCTCTTTTTACTATTCTACTTTCTTGTTAAACTTTCCCTTGTCTTTGTTCATAATGCAAAAGTAACAAAAATATGTATTTTTGATATCCTCGTGAACCGGTATAGTAGTAATTTTAAGTCAGTGTCATGCAGAAACGCTTCTGCCTACACTATTCCTAAGACCCATACACGTGTAGAGAACTTCGCTTTGTATGCTCCTTTTACTGTGCTCCCACACCGGATTCGTTAACTGCCTTGTCCATTTTCGCTGCCTTATTCCGGTCATCACCTTCCCAAGCCACACCGGCCTTGAGTCTCAAATTCAGTCTTCATAACGTGTACTTCTACACCGGTCATAATTCCTACATTTTGTTCTTTTTTATTTATTTGTTTCTGTTTCTATTGAAATTCCTTTGTTGTTCTGTTGTATAGTGTAAAATAACAAAAACATGAATTTTTGATATTCTTGTACATTGGTAATTCTAGGTTAGTGTCGTGCAGAAGTACTTTTTTGCCTACACTATTTCTATGTCCTATACATATGCGAAGAACTTCGCCTTGTATTCCTTTTTTTCCCTCTTAAACCTGATCTGATGATAAGTCTCATAACACTACTGTGAGGCTACCTCTAATTAACAACTACGTAACCCTGATTTCTCGAAAACTCGAGAATACATAGGAGCAGGACTTAACTCCTGTCGGGCCTACTTCTTTTCCCTTCTCATTCTTCCTTCTAAAAATTAATTTCATTCCAATCGTTGCATAAAATCAATTTAGACGCGATGTCTTGTTGATTTTCTCCCATTTTGTCTTGACCTCGGTTGTTTTTCATAAAGATGGGGCTAATTTGGACGAGACGTCCTGTTTACCCCCTTTATCCCCCAACTCAGCACCTTGATGAGAGAATGATTAATTTGGATGGGACGTCCTATTAGTATTCTTTCCTGCTTCCACACATACATCCCCATTAAAAGGCCAGGGTCAATTTGGACAGGACGTCCTGCTAACCCCTTTCTTTTTCCCGACCTTGTATCATGTTGAAAGGATGATTAATTTAGACGAGACGTCTTGTTAATGTCCTTCCCCTTGTCTATGTTTCCCTATTAAAATCAAGGTTACTTTGGATGAGACGTCCTGTTAATCTTGCTCTGATCCTTTTCATTAGTCTATTATGTTCCCTTCATTTCAAAAAAGAAAAAGGGAAGAAATAAAATAGTTTTTTAGAGGCTACTTATACTGCACATTTTCAATCTTGGTACTGTTTTTAACAGGCGATGTAGGATGCTAATACCTTCCCTACTCGTAACTGACTCCCGAACTTGAATCTTATTTTTTCTTAACCAGTGCTTTGTTAAAGTTTTTTTCCCAATGTTTTTTATGAATAAAAACGTTGGTGGCGACTCCCTGTTCTGATTTCTCTCATTTTTGAGAGTCGGCCGTGTCGCCGCGATCCCGGTTGCGACAGATGGTGACTCCCCTGGGGACATTTGAGAGTCAGGCTAGTTTGATTGAAAGCGCGTGTTTTCTTTTTCTATATAGCCTTTGTTTGCTTTGATTTTTTCCCTTATTTTATTTTTTCTGTTAGTTATGTAAGTGTTTGTTTTTATCTCAATTGCATATCGTCATTTATTTTGTTGTCAATTTTTGCATGATTGTTGAACCCTAGGATAGATGACTATGTGTTATTTTCTTTCTATGATTATTGAACCCTAGGGTAGACGAATTTGTACTATTGTCTTGTGTTTATTCTTTGTGCAGAATGAGGTGAGGTAAAAAAAGGTATTGAATGCCCTTTCACACACTACACTCACATTTTTGCACACACTTATGAGTGACGCCCTATACCCAGGCCCCAAATAAAGCTTGAGTTAGGGGAGGTTGGTAGCAATATCGTTTGGGATGTACTTCCCATTCGGTGATCGTAAGAACCTCAACTAGAGTTCGACCCTTCATGATGTACGTACCTAGTAGATTCCCTACTGTTGTGACCACATCATGAGTAGGATCTTGGCTCTAGTAACCTTCTAGAAGTCTAGCGCAAGCCACCCAATGTGAGGAGTCACTCTTAGACAAGCCATTAGGCCTAGAAAAGACTTTTAGAAAAACCCGACTTAGGCCATGAAAGGGCAGACTCTACTTTACCTTATGTCATTCTCACTCTCCCTTTTAATCCAAATGAATGAATTGCCTACCCATCGAAGGATTGCTTTATTTTGAAATAATGGCTCATTTTTTTGAAATGCTCAGTAATCTTTGGACGGGTGGGTAATTCCCTTTTTCATCGTGTACTTCTAAGTCCCGAGTCATAGATTTTCCTAGTCATTAAAAAGAAAATGAAAAAATAATTTTGTTCCTTCCAACTGGGGCATCAATGACGATTAGAAAACCTATGACCCTTTAGACTTAGACTCACACGAGTTTTGATAATCGCTACTTCCCCAAGTAAAAATTGCTTTGAATCAATGGGGAAATACCGGTTTCGAAACATGACAATGACTGATTCCTCTTCTTTGTCTTAGTGTTCATAGGAAACTATTCGAAATTTAGCAGTGTCTTTGAGCAAATATGGAAATTAACATGAGACATGACAATTATGGTACAAATGTGACAGAATTGAGGAAGATATTACATCTTAAGGCCAAGAAGATTGATACAGGTAGTCTACAAGCAATGGGGAAAAGATTAAACCTGACTCAAAAGGTGACTTTTACCTGAAAATATGGAAGGGTTCTAAAACTCTTGGAGGTGGAAGTGCAAACCCAAGCAATCACAGCCTTGGCATAATTCTATGACCCACCCCTCCGTTGTTTCATATTTAGAGACTTTCAACTGGAACCTTCTATAGAAGAATATGAACAGATTATGGGGATGCCGTTGGAAGGACAGATCCCTTATCGCCATCTCGACCATCATGTAACTGTCGCTTCTATCTCCCGTATTTTAAGAATCAGTCCTGAGACATTAAAAAGCGCACAAATGAATAGAAACTAACTTCCCGGGTTTACTCGAGAATTTCTTGAGAAACACATACAGGTCTTGGCAGATAAGGAAGAATGGGAAGCCTTCATGGATACCTTAGCACTTACTATCTACGGGGTTGTCTTGTTCCCTAACCTGGATAACTATGTACATTATGATGCCATCAATGTCTTCGTCGCTCGCAAACACAGGCTTGAGAATCTAGTTACAGTGATGCTGGCCAATGTATATTGCACCATGGATTTCTGTCACACGCAAGGGGGGGAAAAGATCATTTGCTGCTTACCCGTTTTGTATGTGTGGCTTACATCTCACGCCTTCCATCAAATTTGTAAGGCCGAGTGTCTAGTTTCTGATCTGAAATTATGTCAGTTGGCAATAAAGAATGGGCGTGAATGGGCTAATCATCTTGTGGGTCTTACAGCTGAGAAGGTCAGATGGTATCCTCAATGGCTAGAGGTCAATTCAATCATTCATCAATGCGGAAGCTATCCTAATGTTCCTCTTATTTGCACTATAGGGTGCATCAACTATAATCCTTCTATAGCCAAGCGGTAGTTGGCCTATCCTTTGCTTGGGCCACCAAATGAAGAGCTTCTCACTCCTTTCGTTCTGTATTATACGAAAGGAAACTACACATCTGCCGTTCGGGACATAGCCAATGCATGGAAGAAAGTCCGCAAGATGGGAAAGGAATTAGAGGTGCGAAGCCATGCTGTGGGGACGAAATACCATGAATGGGTCTTAAACAGAGTTTCCATTGTAAAATTACCCTTCAGAAGTCCCTTATACCAGTCTGCATGCATTCTCGCTCCACCACTCGTCATAGAGGACAAAGACACCCAGGCTTTGAAGGCTCAGATAGAGGAATTGATGGCTAAGAATTAGAAGCTAGAAGAAGATCTTTAGAGGTGTCAACAAGAATGTGTTCTTCAGAAGAAAGAAAACTTAGAAGGAAGACAGGCCATGGATGAAATGTGGAAAAAACGGAAGATTGAAGAAGACTACAGGGCGAAACAAGACCAGTGCTTTCGTGCAGCCAATTCTCAACTGAAAATGAAGGGCCAGCAAAGTGATGCCATTCTAGCCGAAAAACAGTTTCTAAAAGACTTGCTGGTACAATCCAAAGAAAGGGAAAAAGAGACTTTGGTACAAAAAGGGCTGCTACAGTCCCAGGTCCATAAATTGAAGCAACAACTTGATGAAGTAATGAGAGCCTGTGAGCGGGAGATAAATGATGAACGGCAAAATGCCATTGATGTTAAGCAACGTTGCCAAGAGGCCACGCGTCGTTTAGAAGTTTAACTGGCTCGGCAAGACAAAGTTATTCATTCCTGGATGGATCGCTTCGCCAACCTGGCATACTTAGCCAACAGAGTCCTGGAAGATCTTCCATCAATGCTAAAGCAGGCCGAAGGGATGATTAATCCTCTCTCCACCCCAAAAGAGATTTCATCATTTTTGAATTATTGTCAAGAAAGAATTTGTAAAATGAGGGCTATGATTACCCAAGCCAAGAACGGCTGAAATATTGTAATTCAAACCTTTCTAGCGACATTGTATCTTCTTGGAAGTATGGAATAATGAACTATTTTGCCTCCAATATTGTCTCATGTTAATTTTTGCCTTACTGCTTTACCTAGTACTTTTGAATGCGACATTCTGAGGAACGGTCAGAGGATACGTGCTGAATTCGGAATTGCATCCTTACGGGTAAGCACCCGTACGGGACTAGGCTCAGAAAGAAACTCATGGCTGAAATAGAACAAGAGAATGAGAGTTTGAGAGCCGAACTCAGTCAGTTGAAGGAACAAATGGCCGAAATGGCCAAGCTTCTAGAGAAGAGGGTCACGGAAGGGGGTTCTTCTGCGGGAGTTGAAGACGCCAGGCAACAACCGCCTACCCCACGACACCCTCAGGGTCCATCTGGAGAACCGAATCCTAACCCGACAGTACTTCCCCTTACTGTTCACATAAGGAGACCAAACCCTGCTGACATCCAGCAGCATACCTGTAACGCCCCGACCACTTTTCAGGAATGAACGACTCACCCCACAGACCAACACGAGACCTTTCCAATGTGCTTTTTGTCCTCACTCACACATTTCCTGAGAACTTCCCAGGAGGTCACCCATCCCAGAATTATTCCAAGTTAAGCACGCTTAACTTTGGAGTCCTTATGTGATAGGCCACCGAAAAGGCTAATGCATTTGTTGGTATAGGTAGTACGAATTCATTCCTTTAAGCTATCCTCGACTGTATAGTCCCATACCTATACAGTCTTTGGATCCCTCTCATTCTGGTATGTATTCAGTTCATTTATGTGTCCCTCCCACTGGAAGCCTGCCAGGAGCCGCTCCTTGTCCGTGCCTATACACCGGCGATCACTCCCCGCCCTCAACAGTGCCCGGGATGTCACAATACCTTTGTGGATGCGGAGGGTAATGCTATACCCTTTCCGTTATATGACTTGCCACCAGGGTATTTTCCCCCGCTCCAAGAAGAGCCTAACTACCAGGAGCCAATTCCTCACACCATTCAGCCAAGCATTCCACCCATCCGGGAATTTCAAACGGCTCAAGTCCAAACACAAGCTACCCAGAAACAGTCTACCCAACCTGTCTACATGACCCAAGCTACTACCAGACCTTACACTACCCTATTAAACACTGACCTGACACACGTCCACCAGCCATTTGGGTATACAAGTCATCACGTTATCACTGGTCCAAGTCCTACTGCTGCTACCCAAGAAGGAAGGATAGAAATCTTGGAAAGAAGGTTAAGAGCAATGGAGGGAGTGGAAGGATTCGGGATGGGAAGTGCTGCAGAACTCTGCTTAATTCTTGATGTCGTTATCCCTCCCAAGTTCAAAATGACGGAATTCAATAAATACATGGGGTTAACCTACCCAAAGAATCATCTTACCGTGTATTGCCGGAAGATGGCATTACATGCTTCCAACGATCCTCTGTTGATTCATTGCTTCCAGGACAGCCTGGCTGGAGCGACCCTCACTTGGTATAACCATCTTGAGCGATCTCGTATATGCTGCTGGAAAGATCTGGCAGACGCTTTCATGCAACAATACAAATACAATCTGGACATGGCACCAGATAGAGTACAATTGCAAAATATGACGAAGAAAGACAACGAGACGTTCAAAGAATACGCCCAGCGTTGGCGTGAGGTAGCGGCACAAGTTGACCCTCCTTTGTCTGAAAAGGAAGTGGTTTTTATGTTTAACAATACGCTCCAGTCGCATTTCTATGATAGGATGATTGGAAGCGTTTCATCTCATTTCTCCAATATTGTCACTATTGGAGAAAGAATAGAGAATGGACGGCGAACCGAAAAGATCGCCCGAGGCCCATCTGGGGTAGGAACGATGAAGAAGCCAGCACTCAGAGAGGGCAGGAGAAGAGATGGAGAGACTAACTCGATCTCTTATAACCAGAAAAGAAACCAGTTGATGCCGCCTACCCCCATCACCTTTCCACAAGTCTATCCTAACGCACCACACCCATATGTGGCTGCGATTCAGAATCCAAATCCACCCCACTTCCGACCACCTGTTATCCGACCACCAACCCAGCCACAAGCACCATACCAACTGTGACACCCAAAACCCAAATTACAAATTCCAATTAATTAACCCAAATTTTTGAAATAAATTTTTCACGTTTAAAGAATCATTTTAAAATTCGTAATTTAAATTCTGAGGTCACGTAAAAATTGATAAATGCGGAATATTATCATGCATACTAGTCGTAAACGAATAAAACATAATACATTTACATAGCGGAAACGATAAATAAGATTGCAGTACGAGGTATATAATATTATTACAACACATTAAATCTCAAATGAAATCAAAGTCCAAGCAATAAAACATAAAAACTTCATTAATTGCACCACTCGTCATTCTGTGGAGCGTGCACTGTAAAAATAATGTAAGAGTGAGATAAAATATGGAATAAATATAGAATAAGTAAAATTGCACAAACACAATCAACAAACAATTATGATATGATGAATATATCAAACAAGATCATTTACATTTAATAATCTTTAATTTAGTTAAATGATGTCATGCTTGATCCATTTTGATTTAGTGGAAATACTGTAGTAAAAAGTCTCATAGAGACTCAAGTAGGAGTTAGCATAATGCCACGAATCCCTACCCTTCGTAGCGCTCAAGTACCAAAGTACACAAGTAGGACTTAGCATATACCATGAATCCCTACCCTTCATGGCGCTCAAGTACCGAAGTACATAAGTAGGACTTAGCATAAACCATGAATCCCTACACTTCATGACGCTCAACGAAAATAAGGCTTTAACTCATCATAGAGTAAACCTCCCACCAGGGTCGGCAATCATGGAACCCTTAAATTCCATGGTGCGTCCAAATGCTTATGATGCATGAATGCTTTTAATTCTCTTTATCAATTTAACATACCATGATATCAATACTTCCATAATCACTTGAAGGCCATCAGTCCTCAAAGGACACATCACATATATCAATTCTCAAAATCATGGATTTACAATTCAATAACATATCTCAATAAACCACAAGGCATTCATGTATACATTAATTTAGTCATTCATAATTATTCATCACAAATATATTATGTATGACATCCATAGGACACTCAATAACATTCATAATAATCAATAATCCCTCAATAATTCATAAATAAATCATTACCCCCATGGAAATATCATTTTCATCCATAATAATCATCATAGGTAAATTTCAGAAATTTATAACAGCAACATACCTTAGTAACAAGACCATAACATGAGCAAATCAAATCCTTTTTAAGTAACTCCAATTTTTGTAGTTCCATAACAAAATTATCTACAATATTCATGAAGACCACAATTTTAAATTCCAAACAGAAACATCACATAATCACATAATAGTCAATAGGTTATCATTTTTCATTATCACCAATTGCTGGAAAATTTACTAGTTTGGCAATCTTTAGTAAATTAGCTATAACTCATGGTATAAAAATAATTTTTGAATGAGACCAAGTTTTTTGTTTCAATAATTTCATTATATATAATTTTTATGAAGACCAAAAATTCCAAATCCAAACAGAAATATCACAAATTCATAGTATACTAAACTATCTCAAAGAAAGTAACAAAACGTACATATGTTAGTAAATTCAACGTTTCTGGAGCTACAAAAATAATTTTGGTATGAGACTAGTTCTAAATTACTCATAACACAAATATCTAAAACCTTTATAAAGACACTAAACACTAATTCTCATCACAAAATTCCCAGTTTTAAAAATACAAATAGTGATTCATGTCAGCAGATTTTCAACATGAACATACTTCTGTATTTTAGGTATAACTAGAGCTAAAGATATCCTTTTAACTTGAAACCACTTTATATAGATCCATAAGATAAATATCTACAACTTTTATGAAGACATCAAAGTCTAAATATGTATGTATAATTCCCAGAATATTAATATTTACACAAAATAGAAGGTACATATTCCAGAACACACATACTGTAGTATTTTGACTATAACTCATGCTATAGATATCCAAATCAGTTGGTTCAAGTCTCAAACTTCACATAACAAAAAGATCTACAACTTTTATGAAGAAGTCAAAGTCAAATCCACACATTTTCTACTTCGAAATTAAGTAAAAATTTATGAAAATAAATCTGGAAATCCTAGAATAGCATACAATTCTACCCATTCCATATTTATTCACAACCCTATCCCTTCTTACCTTAATGGAGGTTCCTAAAGTGGTTGAAAGTGTTGTATTCTTGTCCTATCTTCAGATTAAGAGTGAACTTGATAGAGAAAATGAAAGAAAATAAGAGAGAGACTTCACTAACTTTAGCTTGTTCTAAGAATTCAGACTTGGGAACAAGATGTAGTGTTAATTTAATGATGCAAATGACAAGTGGGGGACAAACTTTTCATAATGGGATTGTAGTGGGATGTTAGGTGCATTAATTGTGGTGATAATAGGGGTTTTAGGTGAGAAAAATAGGCTGGATTATTGACCATTTCCGCAGCCTACATAATGTAGCTTGTTTGATTGAAGTAAATATCAATTCTGACACTGTTTCGGTATTTTAGGAATATCTCTCTCATATCTTAATGGATTTTAACAAATTTGGTCTTGTTGGAAATTTAAGATAATTAGGAACAATGTTGTAGTTTACCATTTTTTCAAATTCGGACTCTAACTAGGCATTAAAATATGTACAAGATGATATGATTGAAGTAAAATATCAATTCTGACACTATTTTGGTATTTTGGGCATCTCTCTCTCATATCTTAATGTATTTTAACAAATGTGGTCTTGTTGGAAAGCTAAGAAAAAGAGTAACAACTTTGTAGATGACCACATTTCCAAATTCGGACTCTAACTAACAATTAAAATATATACAAGATGACGCATTTTGAGTGGAGTATGTGGTAATTTGATGAGAGTAATTGGAAAAGCCAAAGAAATTAATAACTAAGGAAATAGGTAATAAGTTATTTGATTAACTTTTACCTAAGATATAAAGTTAAAATTATTTACCATGGTAAAAGATTAAATTGAAGATGCTTTCCTAACCAAATTTATGTAGAAAGTTGAGATAAAATGGATAATATCATTAATGGTCTAAATCAAAATGATTATACATGAGAATGAAGTTTTTAGGATGTTACACCAACCACCCCAAGCACCGTACCAACCGCCGCACGTAAACCAACTGCCAAACCTAAACCCAAGAAGGCAGAATAACGACCGTACCCAGATTCAATTTGATCCCATCCCCATGACCTATACCAAGCTTCTCCCTCATCTTATCAAAAATACATTGGTGGTTCCCTGTCCTTTGAGGCCACTTCAGCCACCTTACCTAAGAGGATATGACCCGAATACAAGGTGTGATTACCATACTGGTACACCGGGGCATTCTATAGAAAATTGCCTGGCTTTGAAGTTCAAGGTAAGGGATCTGATGAGGGCCGATTGGATAAGTTTTCGGGAGGGGAGCCCAAGTGTGACAACAAACCCTTTGCCCAACCATGGAGGGTTAGGGGTTAATGCTGTTGGGGAGGAAGAAGAATGTATTTCGAGGGTTAAGGACATAAAAATACCTCTGAAAGTGATTTGCTCCCTCTTACTTTAAAGGGGACTGATAGGAGGGTCGTGGGATAAATAGTACAATGATGAACAATCTATGGGGCGACGAGGCTTCCAAAAAGCCCTTCAAGAGCTTATAGACAGCCGCACTGTGGAGATCTGTAGACGCCATGGGGGTGAAATAAACATGGTACAAGAACAGACCAGGGTGCAGGCTCCAAAACCCCTAGTCATATTCTATAACAAAAATGCACCGGCAGCTCCAGCTCCTGCCAAAACTGTCATTTCAGTGCGAGTACCTACTCCGTTCCCTTTCAAGGATTCTCATGCCGTGCCATGGAAATACGGTACAGATGTGGTCGTCACCAACCCTGTGGCTGTTGACTCTGCGCCATCCTCTTCTGTTACAAATATTGCCAAGGTTGGAGGAATGACTCGGAGTGGGAGGGTATATACACCTCCAGAATCAAAACACGATAAAGCTACCGGGGATATCAAAGCTGGGAAGGAAGAAACCACCGGTGAAACAAAAAGGACTGTGACTGAGGAAGAAGCCCAGGAGTTTTTAAAGTTCATTCACCACAGCGAGTACCAGGTGCTAGATCAATTAAACCATACCCCGGCCAAAATTTCCTTGTTGTCCCTATTGATGAATTTCGAACCACATCGTAATACATTGATGAAAGTTTTAAGCGAGGCCCATGTCAAGCATGACTTACCTATCGACAAGTTTGGAGGTATAGTGGAACACATTGTTACCAATAACTACTTGACCTTTACGGATGACGAAATACCCACCGAAGGAACAGGGCACAACAAAGCCCTTCATATTTGTGTAAAGTGTCAAGATCCTATCCTGACAAAGGTACTTGTCGATAATGGATCGTCCCTAAACATAATGCCAAAATCCACATTGACAAAGTTGCCATTCGATAGGACATACATGAGGCCTAGTTCCATGGTCGTACGGGCTTTCGACGGGACTCGACGAGAGGTCATGGGAGAGATTGAGTTGCTGATACAGGTTAGACCGTGTACCTTTCAAGTTCTCTTCCAAGTCATGGACATCACGCCCGCCTACAGTTGTTATCTAGGACGGTCGTGGATCCATTCGGCTGGGATGGTCCCTTCCACACTGCATCAGAAGTTAAAATTCATCATTGACAACAAACTAGTGATTGTTTCCGGGGAAGAGGACCTTTTGGTTAGCAAGTCTGTCACTACCCCGTACATCGAACCAGCTGAGGAAGCCCTCGAGACTTCATTCGAGGCTTTGGAAATAGCCAATGTGACAAGCATTGCAAGAACATCCTTTCTAAACGTGCCTCTAGCAGTGGCAAAAATAATGTTGCGGGAAGGATACAAGCCAGGAAAAGGACTGGGGCGTGAACTGGAAGGGAGAGTCCAACCTGTGTGCCTTCCAGAGAACAAAGTCAGATATGGCTTGGGATACAAACCCATAGCCACTGACACGAAGAGGGTCAAAGAGGAAAGAAGGGAAAGAAGGATGGCTCGCCTCACTAGTCAAGAATTCAACACCGTGAGAATCCCCATTCGTGACCTCTATCAAAGCTTCCGGAGCGCAGGGATAATGCATCTAGATCAAGTGGCCATGATTGAAAATCATCCCAGCTATAGTACAGAGTTTGTGTATGCTTGCTCACCGGGTCAGGAGCTGAATAACTGGGAAATCATGGAGTTCCCTATGACTATGAATGTTTTGTCAAAGTAATTATATTATTTTATGACTTGTTGGTCCTTCTGCTATGCCTAAGGCTTTGGGACCCCTTTTATAATAAAGGCAAAAAAAAACTTGTTTATTTATTTGATTTAATGAACACTGTCTGATTCCAATATCTCATCTTTACTTGATTCCATTTTCTTAAGCCTTTCACTTGTTTGTTTCCTTTTTCATTTGCTATAATACAACCAAATGCAGATCCAAAAATGATTCCTCTGAGAGCGGCGAGAACTTGGTTTTGTTTCATGATTCTGATTATCCAAACGATTACGTCAACGAGGAAAGTAAGGAAGACTTTGAACCTTCGCCCGAATTAGCAAGGTTATTGGAGCAGGAGGATAAGAAAATTCAACCCGTTAAGAAAAGGTTGAAACCATTAACCTGGGGGACGAAGGAGAGGTTAAAGAGGTCAAGGTTAGTACTTCTTAAGAAAGGAGCGGCAAGATGATTTGATTAAGCTACTCAGGGAGTTTCGAGATGTTTTCGCTTGGTCCTACCAAGATATGCCGGGTTTGGATAACAACATTGTGGAACACAGGTTGCCTTTGAAACCAGAATGTCCACCGATCAAACAAAAGCTGCGACGAATGAAACCAGAGATGCTCCTTAAGATCAAAGACGAAGTTAAGAAGCAATTTGATGCTGGTTTTTTGGCTGTGGCTAAATACCCTCAATGGATAGCAAACATAGTGCCCGTTCCGAAGAAAGATGGAAAAGTAAGGTTGTGTGTGGACTACAAAGACTTGAATCAGGCTAGCCCTAAGGATGACTTTCCCCTACCACAGATTGACATACTAGTCGATAATACGGCTCAATACTCCATCTTCTCATTCATGGATGGATTTTTAGGTTATAACCAGATCAAGATGGCACCTGAAGATATGGAGAAAATCACGTTTGTCACTCTTTGGGGCACCTTTAGCTACAAAGTGATGTCCTTCGGATTGAAAAATGTAGGGGCAACCTATCAAAGGGCAATGGTAACTCTCTTTCACGACATGATGCACAAAGAGATAGAAGTTTACGTGGATGATATCATCGCTAAATCCAGGTCGGAAGAAGGACACATTACTGATATGAGGAAGCTCTTCGAGCGACTGAGGAAATTCAAGCTTAGATTAAATCCTGTAAAGTGCACCTTTGGTGCAAGATCTGGCAAACTGTTAGGGTTCATTGTAAGTGAAAGGGGGATAGAGGTCGATCCTGACAAGGTCAAGGCAATCCTAGAAATGCCGCCTCCTCACACAGAAAAAGAATTCCGAGGGTTTCTAGGGAGGTTAAACTATATTGCCTGATTTATTTCCCAAATGACAGCAACCTGCGAGCCGATTTTCAAGTTACTTCGCAAGAACCAATCCGGGCAATGGAATAAAGATTGCCAAACAGCATTCAAAAAGATAAAGCAATACTTGTTAAAGTCGCCAATCCTGGTGCCACCCATTCTGGGAGGTCACTGATCCTGTATTTGACCGTGTTAAATGAATCCATGGGATACATACTAGGTCAACATGATGAAACTGGGAAGAAAGAACGTGTTATTTATTACCTGGGCAAGAAATTCACTGAATGCGAGATGAGATACTCTTCCCTCGAAAGGACATGTTGTACATTAGCTTGGGATACCCGGCGCTTACGGCAATATATGCTCAATCACACTACGTGGTTGGTGTCTAAGATGGACCCTATTAAGTACATCTTTGAAAAGCCAGCTTTGACTGGAAGAATTGCTCGTTGGCAAGTACTTCTAACAGAATATGACATAATATATGTCACCCAAAAGGCCATAAAAGGAAGTGCGCTAGCAGATTACTTGGCACATCAGCCCGTTAGCAGTTACCAACCAATGCAGCATGACTTTCCGGACGAAGATATTTTAGCTCTTTTTAAAGAAGAAGATGGTCAGGAAAGCAGGTGGACCATGAGATTTGATGGAGCTTCCAATGCATTGGGACATGGAATTGGGGCCGTCCTAATCTCACCTAACAAGGAATTTATCCCCATTTACGCTCGGCTATGTTTTTATTGTACCAATAATGTTGCCGAATATGAGGCTTGTTCTTTAGGGATACAAGCGGCTATAGACGCAGGAATAAAGACTCTGGAAGTTTATGGAGACTCTGCTTTGGTCATCCATTAATTGAGAGATGAGTGGGAAACTAGAGACAGTAAACTAGTTCCCTATCACGCTCACATTAAAGAGATGATCAAAGAATTCGATTAAATTACCTTCTATCATATTCCACGGGACGACAACCAAATGGCAGACGCCTTGACCACCTTAGCTACGATGTTCGAGGTCAGCAGTGAATACGAGGTGCCTCTCATTGAGGTAAAAATATGACAAGAACCTGTATATTGCCAGGTCATAGAAGGAGAACCAGATGGCAAGCCTTGGTATCATGACATCAAAAGGCATCTCCAATGCCAAGAATACCCTGAAGGCATCATCGATAATGACAAATGAACCTTGAGAAGGCTTGTTATAGGTTATCTTTTAAGTGGCAACGTACTGTACAAGAGAAATTATAATTCTGTCCTTCTCTGTTGTGTTGACACCGTCAAGGCAAATCGAATCATGAAAGACGTCCATGAAGGATCTTTTGGAACTCACACAAATGGACACGCCATGTCAAGGAAGATCTTGAGGGCCGGATATTGTTGGATGACTATGGAAACGGACTGTTTTGCTTATGTGCAGAGGTGTCATAAATGTCAGGTGTATGTCGATCACATTCATGCACCCCCTTCATCCCTAAATGTCTTATCGGCACCATGGCCCTTTTCAATGTGGGGTATGGATGTCATTAGGCCCATTGAGCCAAAAGCCTCAAACGGTCATCGTTTCACTTTAGTCGCCATCGATTATTTCACCAAGTGGGTGGAGGCAGCTTCATACGCCAATGTAACAAAGAATGTTGTGGTCAAATTCATCAAGCGTGAACTGATATGCCAATACGGCCTACCAAGCCAGATCATTACTGACAATGGTACGAACTTGAACAACAAGATGATGAAGGAACTCTACGAAAGCTTCAGAATCTCTCACCATAATTCCTCCCCTTATCGGCCTAAAATGAATGGAGCAGTCGAGGCGGCTAACAAAAACATCAAAAAGATAGTGCAAAAGATGGTGGTGACTTACAAAGATTGGAATGAAATGCTTCCCTTCGCTTTGCATGGATACCGGACCTCGATACGAACTTCAGTTGGGGCAACCCCATTCTCCTTGGTCTACAGAATGGAAACAGTACTGCCTTTTGAAGTAGAGATCCCATCCCTCAGGGTAATCATGGAGGCTAGGCTGGAGGAAGCTGAGTGGATCCAGGCCAAGTACGACCAATTGAACCTAATTGATGGGAAAAGGCTAACTGCTCTCTGCCATGGACAGTTGTATCAAAAACGCATGAAGCGGGCGAACGAGAAGAAAGTGCGACCTCGACATTTCTAAGAAGGAGAATTGATCCTCAAAAAGATTTTACTGATCCAAAGAGATAAGCGCGGTAAATGGATGCCTAATTATGAGGGTCCCTATGTGGTGAAAAAGGCCTACTCTGGAGGACCTTTAACCCTTACCAACATGGATGGAGAAGATCTGCCTATGCCTATAAACGCGAACATGGTCAAGAAATACTTTGCATAAAAAAAGGGCTCGCTAGGCTGAAAACCTGAATAGGCGGCCTAGGCAAAAGTCAGAGCTACTTGGTGAGTCAAAAACCCAAAAGGGCGGCTCAGACAAAATCAAAACCCAAAATCCTGGCACGGTAAAAATGGGAAAATCATACTGGGGCATATGAGTCGTTATCAAATTATGTCCTCAGAAGCAAAAATCAGAAGATGAACATGAAGTCGTGAAAGAGGATCAAGATTCTCATCGCTCTCAGGAAATCGTTGGAGGATTCATGAGCCTTCCTTTTTCCACTTATCTTTAATTCTTTATGCCTTGTTGCATCTGTTTGTTTTACATTGCTTTCATTACCACTGTACATGCCTGATGTTCATAAATAAAATTTACCCTTCTTTCTACATGTGTTCATGACTAAGTCTTATAAATGAACAAGTTTTTTCTAAGAAATTTTTTAAAATGAAAACGACGAAACATTAAGTTGTGGGAACGAAATGCATCCCAGCGCCAGACCTTGCTTCAGACGCATAACCAACTCCGCTAGGCATGCTTACTAAAAGTCAGAAGTTGGTTCCATTTCATCCATGACTTGTTTCAAAGCCGGCCTCCAAGGAGTTTCACCTGAAAGTCTCAATTTGTTTTGTACTACTCACTTTCCTTTTAAGGGGTGGCCGGGATCCATGGTCTAGAAGCAAGTATTCGCCAAAGCTCTTTCCCTAGTAGACCCATTACTCATCCCGAGGGGAACACACATTTAGAACTCCTCCCGAGTAATCCTACAGACTGGATCCATCTCTCCCCAGTAAAGACCCTTTCCTAATCAGACTTAGGAAAACTTATTTGTCCCCAGTGGAAACACAATCCAGTAGCTAAGAGCAACCCTTACGTGTCAAAAATCCAGAATTCACCCCAAGCAAAATTACCGAATCCTCTTTCCAGTGAAACCATAATGGCCACTAGACGAGGGCCTGCCATACCTTTCTTCCCCATTGAAACTTCCCTGGTAAGATCAGCATCACCGAAACTAACGCCCATCATAATCTTCCCATCAAACTTGTCAAACTAGGGCATCACCCCAGGCTTTATTTCTCTTTCAGTCAAGGGGCAGTACCCCAAGATTCTTTCAATCATGTCAAACCAAGGCAGCACCCCTGGTCTTTCTGTTTTAGCTAAGGGGCAGTACCCCAAGATTCTTTTAATCATGTCAAATTGGGGCAGCACCCCTGGTCTTTCTCTTTTAGCCAAGGGCAGTACCCCAAGATTCTTTCAATCTTGTCAAACTGGGGCATCACCCCAGGTTTCATTTCTCTTTCAGTCAAGGGGCGGTACCCCGAATTCCTTTAACCTTTCCAAATTGGGGTATCACCCCAGGTCTTTTCTCTTTTAGCCAAGGGGCAACACCCCTAATCCTTTCATTTCCTGTTAATAAATGGTCAACCCCCAATCCTTTTATTTCTAGTCAACCGAGGGGCAACACCCCCAATCCTTTCATTTCCTATTAACCGAGGGTCAACGCCTAATCCTTTTATTTCCAATCAACCAAGGGGAAACACCCCCAATCCTTTCATTTCCTGTTAACCGATGGTCAACCCTCAATCCTTTTATTTCCAGTCAACCGAGGGGCAACAACCCTAATCATTTTATTTCCTATTAACCGAGGGTCAACCCCTAATCCTTTTATTTCTAGTCAACCGAGGGGCAACACCCCCAATCCTTTCATTTCCTATTAACCGAGGGTCAACCCCCAATCCTTTCATTTCCTGTTAACCGAGGGGCAACACCCCTAATCCTTTCATTTCCTATTAACCGAGGGTCAACCCCCAATCTTTTCATTTCCTATTAATCGAGGGTCAACACCCTCAACCTTTACTATCCCGTCAACCGAGAGGCAACACCCTCAACCTTTTACTTTCCTGCCAACCGAGAGGCAACGCCCTCAACCTTTACTTTCCTATCAACCGAGAGGCAACACCCTCAACCTTTTACTTTCCTATCAACCGAGAGGCAACACCCTCAACCTTTTACTTTCCTGCCAACCGAGAGGCAACACCCTTAACCTCTACTTTCCTGTCAACCGAGAGGCAACACCCTCAAACTTTTACTTTCCTGTCAACCGAGAGGAAACACCCTTAACCTTTACTTTCCTGTCAACTGAGAGGCAAGACCCTCAACCTTTTACTTTCATGTCAACCGAGAGGCAACACCCTCAACCTTTTACTTTCTTGTCAACCAAGAGAGAACACCCTAGACCTTTACTTTCCTGCCAACCAAGAGGCAACACTTTCAACCTTTTACTTTCTTGTCAACCAAGAGGCAACACCCTCAGCCTTTACTTTCCTGTTAACCGAGAGGCAACACCCTCAATCTTTACTTTTCTGTCAACCGAGAGGTAACACCCTCAACCTTTACTTTTTTGTCAACCAAGAGGCAACACCCCCAATCTTTACTTTTCCATCAAATTGAGAGGCAATGCCTTCAACCATTACTTTCCTATTAGCCAAAAGGGCAATCCTCGACTAACCGTTTCCTACTGAAACTGGGACATCACCACAATTCTTTTTCGGATTTAGGGTAAAAAAATGGTTTTCAAGGATCCGGTGTTAACGTCGGTTCAGAGGGTTTCATTCTAAACCGACGAGGCCATACCAATGTCATAGCAAAGCAGAAGTCCAAATCGCGTCCAAGACCAAACGGAACTTACACTAGTGAAAACCTTGGGCTAGGCTAGGAAAAAGATCGGTGTTGTCAATCAGTTCCACACCAGCTAAAGCTTAAAAGGGGTTTAATTGGTTTGACTTGGTAAATCATTTCAGTGGACGATGTGAAAACGATGTTATTATTATTACTTTGTCCAAGAGTTCGATTCCCTTGGTTGGGTAAATGGTTTCGATGGACGATGTGAAAAGGTCAAAAACGATGTTATTATTGTTACTTCGTCTAAAAGTTCAATTGGTGATTAGACGATGTTGTGTGGACGGTGTTATTTCAAGTTTTCATCAGTTATACATCGGTTAAAGGTCCAATAACTTGCAAAAAAATAAGGAGTTAAGGAGTTAAGGAGTTAAGAAGAAACAAATAAGTATGAAAAGTCATTCCACTAAAAGAGGAGGCACTATGGCCTTACAAGTTTTCAAAATTCCAGAGCCTATCCCAGAACAAGGCAAGCCAAAGAAACTAATTTATACACCGGCGATGGGGGAGCCCTGTTCGACAGTAGCTTTCCCCTCAGAATCTTCTAACACCATCATCAACTCTATACTTTGGCCTTCGGGGAGAGGCAGAGGTTCATAAGGAACATCCTCAAGTTCCACTGCCTGACCCCGGTCCATAGCATATAGGTGCCCACCATGAAACTCATAGTAGACACCTATACCGTTCAAGTTAAGTTGCACAGCGAAGTTCCAGTGTACAACTTGACGAATGGCGGAGCTGAAGGCGACGTCGGCTAATTTTGAGAATTCAGTCATCTCCTCCTCCCTTTCTTGCCGTTCTTGGACTTGGACCTCCTTCACGGCGGTGACCTCGGCTGCCAACTCCTCGTTTTTCTTTTCAACCTCAGCCCGTCCAGCAAGGACCTCATCCAATTTAGCCTGAAGAGCTTTAAGAGCGTCCTCCGAAGCCTTGTGCTTGGCCTCGGCCTCATTCGCCCTCTTAGCAGCTGAATTATACACCGTCGTGAGTTTGGTCAAATCTTTCTCGCTCTTAGCCAAAGCAGTCTGGGCCTCCACTCTTAGGGCTTTAGCCTCTTTCATCCGATCTAGACATTGTTTAGCCTCGAGACCAGAGTAGCAGGATTTACCCAAGGATTGAAGGACCCCGGCTACCTCGATCAAGTTGAAGATGGCTCCCTTGACAGCGCACCTCGTCTCAGGAGCAGGAAGATCGTCCTTCAGCTTGAAAGGGATTTGGACACGTGGCAGCGTCTCCCTGATGCATTGTAAAAACTCTGAAATGCTAGAGTTGCAGTGGGGGGCATTCTCGTCGACAGGATGAGTCCGGTACAAGGCATTGTCATCATCGGTAGCCGCCTCCTCCTTACACTGGGCCTCCACCCTGGCCTCAGCCCTTTGGGCCTTGTGCTTTTTGGCCTTAGAACTTTGGCTGGTGTGGGCGTGCCTTTTATTTTGAGCCCCATCAGCTGAACCCAGGGCCAAATTCCCAACCTTGTTAGCCGGGATGCTAACCACTTTGACCGCTGTGCGCCTCGGAGTCACCCTGTTCTCCACATCGGCAGCAGTAGCATTTCTGGTTTTGGCTTGTTCCTGGAGTTTCTTTAGAATGTCGATCCGAGCCATTTCACCTGAAAAAAAGAGCCGTTGTTAACACCGGTAAAAGATGATGTACAAAAAAAAAGTGAAAAATCTACCTAAGCATCCTGGCGGGACTTTTCCCCGAGAAGGTTTCTGCAGGAAATTTTGGCAAGGACGGAGTAGGCCTTTAGAGCATCCAACACCTTCTTGGACTCGGTTGACAAGACACTTTCACTAACGGAGTAAGCATTACTAGTCAAGAGGATGTGCTCGTGAGTCCAGCTGGTGTAGAACTTCCTGGAAAAATCTGAATTCTCCCAGAACACCGGTCTTCCTGCATTAACCTTGACCTTGACATAGGAGTGTTTGAATCTGATTCCGTCCGTCTTGGCTGACTCGGTGTAGCTCTCAAAGTTCACCACTTTGGTGTCATACCAGAGATTGATAAAGCCAAGGCCGTCGCCTGCGTTACCCCGACGCATTACCCTACAGTAGGTGAAAAAATGAGCGATGGTAGGGATGAAGTGGAAGTACTCCCCCAGTACCTCCAAAGATTTCACCAAGCCCTAGCCGTTGGGGTGAAGCTAGCTGGGGGAGCAGTCCAAGAACCGGAGTACTCTCATTTCAAACTCTGTGAGGGGGAAACAGATGCCGATCCTGGAAAATAGCATCTCGTACAGAAAAATATATCTTGACCCCGGCTAGTGGCAAATTCGTTCTGAAGTCAATGGGCAAAAAACGGTGAAGTCATCTTCATGCTCCTCACCGGAGTGAATGATGACATCCTCAATTGTGACATCGGTAGCATCCTCAGCATAGCAGGAGATGATGTTTCTTAGATCTTCATGAATCCAGAAGTAAGGGTCCTTGGCCTTCTCAGTAAGCCAATCGATCTGGTGTGCAATAACATTGGTCTCAACGGCATTGGTTGCGATGACTGGGACACCGATGGAAGAGTTTCCAGAAGAAGCCATGTGAACGGTGTGGCGAAAAAAAGGTATGTAGCTGTAAAAAGCCACATCATCAGATAAATATAGATTGGTACTGCTACCACGCTCACTAGAACCCAAGTTAAAAGAGGACGATGTGTGGGTTCCAGACGATGTGTCTAGCCCCCTCATTTCCCACACGGGCAATGTTGAGAAACGAGTAGGTCCTGAAACTGTTGGCCGGTGTGAAACCCTATAGGTAGCTTCACGTTGGTGACGCTGACCCTGGCTCGTGACTCTTCCTGACTGACGCCGGGATGTGATTGAAGGAGGTCCGAACAGGACCTCGATGGAGTCATTGCTTGAACCGTTGTTGTAACATCCCTGTTTTTAGTAGCAGTTTTATTTGGTAAATTTTGAAGTGTGGAAGGTCAGTAAGTAAGAATAAGTGAGTAAATACCTTGTATAGGGTCAGTAATACTCCAAAAATTCTATTTTTGGGTATAATTATGGAATTTATACAGACCTTTGAAGATATTATTCAAATTCCGAGTGAAAAAGGCTCTGATCCGAGTGACAGAGTGAAATTCCGAGTGAAGGATTAGCAATTCCAACTGAAGGATGAAATTCCGAGTGTAAGGTTATGTTATCCGAGTAATATATGACAGAGAAGGTTACTACCGAGTGAAATCTTGATCTCAGAGACAAATGAAGTGAAATGTGTTCAAGAGAATCGCTTCTGAGTGAAAATTCTGAGTCAAACCATGCCAAATGTTACTTTTTCCGAATGAAACTTCCCTGATTGCAGTATTTCGAGTAAAGGGACTTAGTCAAGGATATACCCGAGTACAATCCGAGTGAGTTTTTCCAAGTCAGGATCTCCCTAGTAAGGAAGGGATAGCATGCCGAGTAGAATATATATATAAGGCTTGGAATCATTTTTTTGAGTGAGGCTTACGTCTGTTACTCTTTTTCCGAGTGGTGAAAGACCTTAAAGGATTCTGAATGAAATGTATTGTGAGGAAGAATAGTCTGTGTTGCTAAGAGATGAAAAACTGAGTAAACCTAAATGTAAAGGACTTAAATGCTTGAGTGGTAAATACTGATTGATTAAGAAGTAACTAGTCTGAGTGAAAAAAGCAACCTGTATTTCGAGTGGTTAAGTATGAAATAAATCCGAGTGAATGAAACCCTCCAAGTGATGTAGAGTTTGAATGGTTCTAAGTAGGCAAGAATTTATTAGGTCTGAATGAGAACCCCGAGTGAATAATGTGAAGTTCCGAGTGAATGAATACCTGTAAGTATTTTATGTTGATTTGATGCTTCATACCGACTGGAATGTGTTGTTGAAAATTATTTGGGAAGTATTGATGGATGAAATAGTAATTAAGTTAAGGATTCCGAGTGGTTATATATATATATATATATTGTATGGTTAAAGCATTACTTGGCTTGAATATGAGTGGTGATGAATAAATAATGCTAATTAAGTAGATACCGAGCGGAAAATGGTATTAGGGAACCCATTCCGAGTGAATTGCAGTAGGCAGGGCCATTTCTGAGTAAGTCTATGAGTATGACTCCTCTTCCGAGTGAGAGGTACTCTACTAGACCAAATCCGGGTGAGGCTCATACGTGTGTGTCTTTTTTGAGAGGTAATGACCTTAATAGGCTTCAATTGGAAATATAGTTGAAGAAGTTGGCCTAAACCGAGTGAAAACTCTGAGAAAGGAAGGACTCGGTCTGGACAGGTATTACCGAGTGAAGAACCGAGTACCTGAGTCGGTTTCAAAGGAATTCCGAGCGAAGACTTGAAAACTCGCTCAAGCGAGTCGGATTCCGCTTGAGCGAGAAGGACCCCTGATGCATATTTCTCTACTTCGCTCAAGCGAGCAAGCCACGCTCAAGCGAGCCTTGCAATTGTTGACTCAGAAGTAAGAATTTCAGTCGGTATAGTGGTTAACCGAGTGGAATTTTCACTCGGTATTCAGTGTCAGTAGTGCGTATTGACTTCAATTTTGTCTTTTAATGATTATTTTAATTCAATCATGCGCATTATAGACAGTGGGCGGCCAGAAATGGGTACTGACTCAGCATATCTCCTTATTTAATCTCCACTGACTCTCCATTAGTACTCCACTAGCAGCCCACTCAGAAAAGTTGTTCCCCATTTAGTTCCCACTTACTCTCCTTATTTAAACCAGCGCAAGGATTCTCAGAACACACACACGAAACACAGCTACAAACACACTTCTGTTACCATTTTCCTTTCCAGCAAGCTTCTTTCTCTCTCCTTTCTCTTCTGTTTCACTCGGAATTCGTGCAGGACGGTGAAAGGGAACCTCTTCTTCTTCTCCAGGAAGCTCCATAAAGGTAAGGGGGTATATTCTTGGGTGCTCTGTGGGAAAACTGAGTGAAGGAAAGGGTTAAGGAACTTGTTCCTCACCTTTCCAGGACAGATTCAGTGTTGTGTGAATTAAATGCCTTAATTGTTATTATTTGGATTTATATATATATATTTGTTATTAAATGCATATAATCAGTGATGAATTATGAAATGATATGTACTGTATTGGACTGAAAATACTAAGAATCATGGGTACCGTGTGATTTCCAGTGAAAAATTATGAATAGAAGATGGATTTAATGATAACAGGTTCTGTTTTATGTTAATCCGACCGGTTTTACATCTATAACAACTCGGTTTTACTTAGTTTCAATCGGATTCAACCTTAACTGAATGTATTTCATTCTGATAGAACAATTCTTCACTCGGTAAACAACCTAATTTCACTCAGAGAACTTTTTCTAGTTTATTTCCACTCAGACAGCATCTTTCCAGTTGATTTCACTCGGAAAACATCATATTTCACTCAGAAAATAGTTAGTTTTACCCAGACAACACTTTTCAGTGATTTCACTCAGAAAACAATTTATTTTACTCAGCAAACAGTTATTTTCACTAAAAGAACTCCTTTCAGTTTGATGTAACTCGGTATATAAAGTTAATTCACCCAGAAGACCTTTCCCAACCTGATTCCACTCGGAATCAGGATTATCTTACTCGGATTTATTTTACTCGCATGTGTCTTATTCAGACAGAACCCTTTTCAACTAATTTCACTCAGTAAACTCATGTTTCACTCGGAACTTATCTTATTTTTACTCAGGAAACTCTTTTCATACTGATTCCACTCGGAATCATACTTGATTTCACTCAGAAACTCATTTTTACTCAGAATTATAGTAATTTCACTCAGAAAACTCCTTTGAGACTGATGTCACTCGGAATCGTATTTTATTACACTCAGAAATTCATTTATACTCGGTTTCACCAACGTTTTCACTCATGAAACTCTTTCTTACTGATTCCACTCGGAAATTATATTTTAAGTCACTCAGAAATTTATTACACTCAGAATTTAAGTTATTTCATTAAGAAAATACTTCTCAGTTTCTGTTTCACTCGGAAAACATATTAAGTTCATTTAGTAAACTCTGCTCAGTTTTATTTCACTCGGATTCATAGTTAATTCATGCGGAAAACTCATTTTCACTCGGACCCAAACTTGTTTCAGTTGGAAAACAGCTTTCCAGTGTAATTTCACTCGGATTTTTAGCCAGATCGTTTGGAAAACCCTTCTCATCGGAATCATACTTATTTCACTCGGATTTACCCTTGTTCCACTCGGAAAACTATGTTTTTAATGTTTTTCGCTTGGATTTTCATTTAGAAGCTATTCTTTAATACTTTTTAAATTATTGGGGAGTTATAATTATTATTATCATTCTTATTCTATTATTATTATTATTCTAATTATTATCAATCTTAATATTGTTATTATTATTATTATTAGTTTTATTATTATTAATATTGTTAACGTCTTAACTATGCGTAATTACATAAAGAATATATTATTTTACTCTTTATGAAGAATATAATTTTAACCAAGATATAATAGATATATTTCTAAAAATAATAAACGAATATCTTACAACGTTTAAATAATTGATGGAATTCAAAGAGCTTGGGAATGATATGATGAGACTGGAAACACATAAGATACCCAGGGATCTAATGATAAAAATAATGCATTTCGCATCATGAAAATATGTTTTGAAGAAGAAAAACTAGAGCATACACCTGGTACGCTGGAGGACATTCACGTTCGATCTCAGTAGAAGAATCTTGAGAGTACAACTGGAGCGGCAACCCAATGGCATCAGAGTCGCGCCTGATAGCCGGGTGAGACGATGCAATTCTGGTGTACTTCGACTAAATGACGGGATGTATCTATGATCGTGAAGAGCTAAGTCCCAAGATGAAATGATATATATAATGATGAGAACCTGTGAGTTCATTCGTACCATATGATAAAAGAAAGGGGACTTGGTGAGCTCCGATCGCTCTAGAATGGAAACGTTGTGCCCAAGAAACAACTTGAGCAGGATGAATTCCAAAGAATGAAAGGATGATAATGACGAGTTTATTAGGCCCACATGCATCATGAGACTTAATCAAAGATAAATCATAATAAATTCAATTCATGCATTTTCATGACGACATGCTTAATTGTTATAAATATACTAATTGTATGAATTATGTGATATTATTTGTTAACTGGATTATGTCCGCACCGGATTAACCAATCAGGGTCTTGGGTTATACTCACCCTTACTGTTGACAATTTTCAGAGGAATTAGAAAATCAAGAACCCGAGTGTGAAGAACAGCAATATGCTGAACCCACTGAGAACGATCATTAAAGATAGAATATTTATTATTAATAATCAGAAACCGGATGACTGTATAATATTTAAGGGTGCCTGCGTGCCCCATTCTGTTAAGAGTACAATTATTTTTGAGTTTGTGAACGACTATGAAATATATCTATTATTTGCTTCCACTGATCTGCCATCTCTTTATAAAAAAAAATTCACTTTTCCTAAAAACTGTTAACACTCTCAGTTAAATAGGATGAACCTACAGAAGGATTTGTCTTATCTAACCGAGGGTGTTACAGTTGTCCCCCATACCCTATCTAAGAATGAAAAAGGAGAAGGAAGGTATTGAGGTACCTGCTGAGACGATGCGGGCTGTTCTTTTGGTGTGAGCCAGAGTATTGTGTGGACACTGGAGGATTCGAACGTCGAAGCAGCAGAGTTTCGGAATGAAAAAACAAGTGAAAATGACTGACCCCCGTGCCTGCTTTTATAGGGAGTGGGGGGTCGATTCCAGAACGTTCCACATTCCGGCCCAGGCCCATGAAAATAGGCCTATTCACTACGACGTTCCACATTCCAGAGGGAAGGCGCAAAAAGTCAAAATCGACATGACGAATCAGATGGTGACACGTGTAAAGGACCACTGAAACTATTGAAGAACACTGTCCATCCAAAAGATCACTTCGGCCTAAAGTTCTTTGTA
The DNA here is from genome assembly GCA_037962975.1 of Clitoria ternatea. Taxonomy (NCBI): domain Eukaryota; kingdom Viridiplantae; phylum Streptophyta; class Magnoliopsida; order Fabales; family Fabaceae; genus Clitoria; species Clitoria ternatea. Next base: position 269,455,894 of record CM075671.1, read on the forward strand.
CATCGTCATATCGTAGGTGTCCATTGGGTGATGTTTACTTGATTCCAACATCGGTGTTCACGTCTTTACTTCCTTTTCACTTCAAAAGCATGAAGAAACTTCATGTTTTTCCTATGAAAAAGAAGTAAAGAGGGGCATCTGTGAACACCTATTTCGGTTCGGCCAGTTTCTGTGAACACCGGTAGTGATTAAACAAACTCAACATCGTCCCTAACACCGTCTGATGTCAAAATAAAGTGAAACATCGTCAGACACCGGCTTGGGTCAAGGAGACGACGTCCGATGCCCAAAACAAGAGGAGCATCGGTCCAGGTCAGAGAGATACCGATCTGGCCAATGGGAGGGACACCGTCTTGCTGAGTCCATTCAGTGAGACCGGTGTCCTTTTTTATCTGAGGTGGGAAGTGTTTTCATAAACCCCACACCAGACCCGTGTAACACCATTTGCAGAGTCCGACTGCCCATGCTATCACTTGGAATCGCACTACAAGATTCGATCCTGAAATCCAGGAAATGGCAGACAGGGAATAAAAAAATAAAACAATAAAAAAACTCACCACCAGGAACTTCTCCCCACAACTACTAATGGACAGGCTGTCTCCACTACGCGTATGGGTGAGTGGGAGCTTGAGCTATCCAAGCACTCAGGCTTTAGAGGGCCCCTATAAATGCCTCAGCTGAAGAGGCACAAGGGTCCACACTTTGAATGCCTGAATCCTAAAAAATTGCACCATGATTTGAAACCTAAAGTCTTTTAGAGAATCACTTCAATTCATGATTCTGCAAGTCTCTGGAAGAAAAGAATTGGCCCCAAGGTTCTAAATCCAGTCATTAGGACACCGGCCCTTACCCTTCTTGAAGTAGGTCCTCCCCTACAGCCCAGACGCCATTCAGATCCTCATAAAAGGCTCCATATTTATCAATCCCATACTGGTTCCCCATTTCCACACCGGATCTACACTGAGACCTTACAACGGACCTAGTAATCAACCTAACCGGTCTTGTCATTGTCACTCCAGTCGCTGCTGTTCCAATCCACACCGGTCTACACAGTCCACACCGGCTCTCCCAATATCTACGCCCACACCGGTTAATATCCCTTCATCACTTCTTTTGTTGTTCTGTTTATTTTATTTTCTCTACTGTTTTTCTCTTTTTACTGTTCTACTTTCTTGTTAAACTTTCCCTTGTCTTTGTTCATAATGTAAAAGTAACAAAAATATGTATTCTTGATATCCTCGTGAACTGGTATAGTAGTAATTTTAAGTTAGTGTTATGCAGAAACGCTTCTGTCTACACTATTCCTAAGACCCATACACGTGCGGAGAACTTCGCTTTGTATGCTCCTTTTACTGTGCTCCCACACCGGATTCGTTAACTGCCTTGTCCATTTTCGCTGCCTCATTCCGGTCATCACCTTCCCAAGCAACACCGGCCTTGAGCCTCAAATTCAGTCTTCATAACGTGTACTTCTACACCGGTCATAATTCCTACATTTCATTCTTTTTTATTTATTTGTTTCTGTTTCTATTGAAATTCCTTTGTTGTTCTGTTGTATAGTGTAAAATAACAAAAACATATATTTTTGATATTCTTGTACATTGGTAATTCTAGGTTAGTGTCATGCAGAAGTACTTTTTTGTCCTACACTATTTCTGAACTGGTCTGAACCGGGGTCAAGGATCCGGTGTGGGACCAGCCACAAGAATGCAGGTGTTTTAGGGTTTGCACACCGGAGCAATGAGTATCCGATATGTAAATCTGGCCTCTCAGTGGGAGAAACCAGTCTTGTTGTCCTGGAGATCCTTCACACCAGCGTTTCGTGTTGAAGGGAGGCGAAAGGTGGTGCCACCTGCGAAGATTCTCCGACGCTCAAGTTAGAAGAGTGTAAGAACTCAGTGAATGCTCAAGCGATACAATAGTAAAAAGTAAGTTAGAACAACGTAACCTTGCATGTGTTTTAGATCAGGCTATTTATAGTTGAACGTAGGAAATGAATCATTGGATGCAAGTGGGCCCCTTGGACTCTGATAGCGTGTGAAGTATGTCAATCAAAGTGGCTCAGCACTCAGAATGTGTCAGGAGGGTAGGTCAATTTTCAGAGTACGATCCTATGGGGAGGATAGAGGATAATCACCTTTCCGTATAATCTGCTGACACATGTACTTGCTCTCTGAGGCCATTGATATGACATATTCTGCTACATGGAGTATCTTCGCTGATAAGTTATTAGGAATTCTTATCTTGCTGTGACTGAGAGACTGACGGCTATATAGACGTTCAGGGATAACGAGTGAAGTATCCGTGGTAAAGAGAGCGAATAGAACGTCTGATTGGATAAGAGCGGATATCCGGTGTGGTGCTACCCGAACTGTGACACCGGTTTCCTCCTCATGAAGTCATTCTAACATTATAACTTTAGAGACCGGTATCCAGACCGGATCAATTTCTATGTCCTATACACATGCAAAGAACTTCGCCTTGTATTCCTTTTTTTCCCTCTTAAACCTGATCTAATGATAAGTCTCATAACATTATTGTAAGGCTACCTCTATTTAAGAACTATGTAACCCTGATTTCTCGGAAACTCGAGAATACGTAGGAGCAGGACTTAACTCCTGTCGGGCCCACTTCTTTTCCCTTCTCATTCTTCCTTCTAAAAATTAATTTCATTCCAATCGTTGCATAAAATCAATTTAGATGCGACGTCTTGTTGATTTTCTCCCATTTTGTCTTGACCTCGGTTGTTTTTCACAAAGATCGGGCTAATTTGGACGAGACGTCCTGTTGACCCCCTTTATCCCCCAACTCAGCACCTTGATGAGAGAATGATTAATTTGGACGGGACGTCCTGTTAGTATTCTTTCCTGCTTCCACACACACATCCCCATTAAAAGGCCAAGGTTAATTTGGATGGGACGTCTTGCTAACCCCTTTCTTTTTCCCGACCTTGTATCATGTTGAAAGGATGATTAATTTAGACGAGACGTCTTGTTAGTGTCCTTCCCTCTCTTTAGGTTTCCCCATTAAAATCAAGGTTAATTTGGACGAGACGTCCTGTTAATCTTACTCCGATCCTTTTCATTAGTCTGTTCTGTTCCCTTCATTTCAAGAAAGAAAAAAGGAAGAAATAAAATAGTTTTTTAGCGGCTACTTATGCTACACATTTTCAATCTTGGTACTGTTTTTAACAGGCGATGTAGGGTGCTAATACCTTCCCTACTCGTAACCGACTCCCGAACTTGAATCTCACTTTTTCTTAACTAGTGTTTTGTTAAAGTTTGTTTTCCCAATGTTTTTTTTATGAATAAAAATATTGGTGGCGACTCCTTGTTCTGATTTCTCTCATTTTCGAGAGTTAGCCGCGCTGCCGTGATCCCGGTTGCGACAGGTAGTCAAGAGCCTCAAGCATTTTTGAGCTGTTCATGTCCCATGAGCAACGAATGAATGGTTAGATATCCTAGCCAAACTCGCCAGCATAGTCAAAGCGGGGAACCTTAAGATGATTGTCCAAGTTATCTTGGAAGAGCCTACAATCCAGGAAATACAACAGATTCATCAGGTAAGTGAGGTTCAAATTAAAAATACATGGATGACCCCTATCATTGATTTTTTAATGCAGGGAATACTCCCGGAGGATCGGCAGCAAGCATAGAAATTGCAGGCCCAAGCGGCCAATTACACTCTGATGGATAGACTCTTATATAAGAGGGGCTTCACCACGCCTCTCCTAAAATGCCTATATAAAGAACAAGCCAACTACGTCATCAAAGAGTTACACTCAGGGATCTGTGGTCTTCATGGTTGAGTCTGACCATTAGCGGCCCGAGTTCTTAGAGTAGGATATTTCTGGTCCACTTTACGCTTTGATTGTTACGACTTTGTCAAAAAGTGTGACTCTTACCAGCACAATGCTAACAGGATCCATAGCCGTCTGAGCCGTTACATGGGATACTGTCACCTTGGCCTTTTAACACTTGGGGGATGGACATTCTAGGTCCTTTTCCCCCAGGAAAAGGACAACTCAAGTTTCTCTTGGTAGCCATTGACTTCTTCACCAAATGGATCGAAGCTGAAGCCTTGGCAACCATCACAACAGCCAAAGTGAAAACTTTGACATGGAAACACATCATTTGTAGGCACAAACTCTCCCCCACTATCATTTCTGACAATGGCCGACAATTCTGTGAAAACTTAGGTATAAAAAGAAAATTCTCCTCCATGGAACACCCACAGACCAACGGTCAGGATGAGATAGCAAAAAAAGTCATCCTTCAACAACTAAAAAGACGGCTCAGACAAGCCAAATGTCGATAGACAGAAGAATTGCACGGAATTCTTTGGGCCTACCACACTACTACACACTCGTCGACCCACGAGACTCCGTTTAGACTCACATACGAAGCCGATGCCATGATACCCGTCGAGTTGGGAGAGCCCACTTTTCGACGTCTTGCTTATGATGAAGACACAAACGATGAAGGGAGGCGAGAAGATCTAGATCTCAGACTAGAAAAGCGAGATGTGGCATACGTCAAGATACAGGCAGCTAAACACAAATCTGCCCCAAAATAGAACTCTTTTCTCTAGCCTCGACCCTTTAGAAAAGGCGGTCTCGTTCTACGCACCACGGACAATAACAGAAGAGCACGAGAAGATGGAAAACTTGCGCCCTCCTGGGAAGGGCCATACCGAGTCAAAGAAGCATTGAAGAAAGGCGCATACCAAATAGAAGAGTTATCAGGCAAGGTGTAACACCCCTAATTTCGTTATTTCTTATTTAAAATAAAATTTCAAAGGAATTTGATTATAGTTCTTTAGAACTTTTTGATTGTTATATAATTTATAATTTTTTATAATTTTCTTATTTTTTTATTTTATTATTATTATTTATTATTATTATTTATTTTTTGAGAATGATAAAAATACCCTTAACCTTTCATCTAATAACCAAAATGCCATTACCGACATCATCACTTACATCATCATCGCTTACATCATCGCTTATATCATGAATAGTAAAATAAATAATTAAATAATCTTAAATAGTAAAATTTTCTTCCTATAAATAGATGGCTCATTTACAACATTTCCATACAAAAATTAGAGAGAGAATCTAGAGAGATAGTACGTAAGAAATTAGTGGAGAGTAAATTCTTTTGGTAAAAAGAAGTTCTGCCGGAGGTGTAAGGTAATAACTTTCTTCTATATTATTTTTATAATTTTAGTTTATTTTTTTTAGCACTCTTAAACCATTGATATACTAGTACTATTATGAATAAGTTACTATAGTAAAAATAAATTATCACTGTGTTATTTTTACTATTTACTGTTACTATTCAAAATTTACTATTTACCGTTACTATTCAAAATTTACTATTCACTATTATTGTTCATGATTTACCATTTACCACTACTATTCAAAAAGTTACTATTCACAATTTACTATTTACCATTACTATTCAAAATTTACTATTTACCGTTACTATTCAAAATTTACTATTCACTGTTATTGTTCATGATTTACCATTTACCACTACTATTCAAAAAGTTACTATTTACAATTTACTATTCAAAAATTACTATTTACTGTTACTATTAATGACTTACCATTTACCGTTACTATTTATTATTACTATGCACATTTACTATTTATCATTCTGATAGCAATCTTAATTTTCATCTTAAGCTTATACTGAAATAAGTTAGTATTAATATTTTGTTAGAACTTGGAGGCACAGAGCGAATTCACTTTTGGTAGCAAATCAAGGTAAGGGGGGGTGAGATTAAGGATATAATATGAAATTACATAAGAATATTGGGAGGAGTCCCCTACTCCTTTTAAACATAACAATATTATTATTTTAAAATAATAACTTTTAACTTAAAATTTATAATAATTGTTATTAATAAATTAAGCATCTTGTGTAACTTAATATCTAAAATATTTAAGAACTTGAACTATTATGACCTATACGGACTGGATTGAACCTATGCAAGGACTTGAACTATTATGAACTTGATTGAACCTATACAAGGACTTGAACTATTATGAACTTGACTGAACCTATGCAAGGATTTGGACTATTATGACATATATGGACTGAACTAGACCTATGTAAGGACTGGACTATCTTGGATTTACATAGACCTGTGCGAGGAATTGACCATAGAACTTAAAACAAACTTTATTAATTTAAATAACCATTGAATTTTAAAATTATCATATTTATAACTAATGTTTAATTATTTGATTTGATTATGATTGTTAATATTTATTTATGCTTTATGATGTTTGATTGTGATTGACAATGTTTGATTATGATTGATAATCTTGTATTGTGGAGTTTGAGCATATAGCAAGCATGGCGGAAAGCTAAAATTCAGTAAGAATTTACTTATCTCCTACTTCTTTATTTACTTTTTCATATTTATTCAAATTACTTTTAAGAAATTTCTTAGATTTCAATAAAACTACATAAGTTTTTAGAAATATCTTTTTATCTTTTAATATATATGTATATATCTTTACTAAAATTTAGATTTTTAGTTAGTTTATCAGAAAGAAAAAGAAAGAGAATTTATTTTATAAAAATAATTTTTTTTTAATATATATATACGTATTATTTAAATGTATAAAAATATTATATAAAATTTTCAAGTACTAAGGTCTTAAATATTGATAATTCCAAATTTAAGTTTTTAGAAATTAATTTTGAATTGACAGGTTGTGAAATATATTTAAGGCTTTGAAACTCAAATTTATAAGGAGATTTGATTTGTGATTTAAAAAGGAACTGTACTAAAATTCTATGTGCATATTTGAGAAGTTGAAAAAAGTACAGTTTACTGGGGTGGCTATGTCGTGATCCATAGGCCCTGATAATATAATTGAGTTTCTAAAAGCCTTAACCAACTAAATACGCGAGTAGTTCATGCATCATGAATCATCGAAGAGAAACAAAATAATATTGTCTGGGGACGGATTATAGAAACCGAGGATACATTAGAGGAGGCTTAATTGTGAGCCTTGGGATGAGAGAGTGTGAAAGGGTGCTTCAGGGGACCTGGGGTAGCTCCCTAGTGTCGGGTACTTTCACAATAAAATCTTTTCAATCTGACTAGTCTCTAAGTGTTTCCATGCCAGTTGAGCTGTTCATGTTATTATTATCCGGAATTATGGAACAGTGTAAACTCCTGGTTGGCCCAGTGCAAATTAAAATTTAAGGGGCCCACATATATAGATAAGTTATGATGAAGATATGGCATATCATTTATACATTCATAAATTGATTGTGCTTGTGATTGTGATTGATATTATTATACTAGTTTGTGAAAACCCTTTATTGCTTATGTCCCATTTGGGAATATTATATTCTGTTTCTCACTCCTTTCTCTATGTTTTTATTTCATATGTTTTAAATTAATGGTTCGTACAGAGGGAAGGATCGAAGAACATTGACAGTATATATAGCACGTTCTAGAAAGGGAGCTCGGTATGAATACCGTGGTCCAATGAATAAATAATGTCACTAGGCAACTGCTCTTGGGCCATATAGATTCCTCTCTTTCTTATAATATTTAATGTTCATTTTCTTCGGATGAATGTACAAATACTTTATAAAGTTTTAATAATATTGAGGTATTTCAGAAATAATGTATATAATTTATTCCGATAGTTTCTTTTTAACAAACATATCTTTAGTAAAAAAAAAATTATTACGAATTTTTCTAGAATTTATTAAGGTGTAACAGAGGGTGTTACAAAGTGGTATCAGAGCAGTTAATCCAATAGGCCTGGGGAAAAGGTCTATCTTGCTTTGTCTGTAAACTCTGTATAGGTGATAGAGAATAGAATATCTGACTTGGTAGTAACTGTGATTGATGTGACAAATCTCAGTTACTGTGAAACAGGAAACTAATGGCTGGAAACAATCTTGCTGGAGTTGTAGAACGCTTAATCAATGCAATGGGAGCACGTGAAGGTCAAGGTAACGATGCCTTGAGAAGGCTGGACCTATTCAAAAAGCGCAATCCACCTCGTTTCAAGGGAGGATATAACCCTGATGGAGCATAAATCTGGATTCGAGAGATAGAGAAGATATTTCAAGCATTGCAATGTAATGAAGCTGATAAGGTAGTCTTCGCTACTTATGCCTTATTTGAGGATGCCGAACATTGGTGGGATAGCACGCGTAGACAATTCGAAGTCAACGACGTGGAGATCACTTGGGATTATTTCAAGGATATGTTTTTGGAGAAATACTTTCTAGCTGATGTTAAAGAGAAAAGACAATTCGAATTCCTGTCGCTGACCCAAGGAAATATGACTGTTGGAGAGTACGCATCCAGGTTTGAAGAGCTATCTCGTTTTCATTCTCATTATAATGATGCTACTAATAAAAGAGATCGGTGTGCAAAGTTTGTAAATGGATTGCGGCCAGAAATTAAGGAAGCTATACAAATGCAGGAAATCCGTAAATTTTCTGTATTGGTAAATCGCTGCAAGATCTTTGAAGAAGATCATAAGGATAGAATGACCAAAAGTCGTGAGCCCATTCACAAGGTAGGAGAAATGAGAAGTGGAGGACCTCACCATCACCAAAGAAGAGACTTCAGGAGAAATAAGCCTTACCAAACGCCATTTCGCCGGTTTGGAGCAGCATCTGTTCCTAACAGACCCCAAGCTTCAACTGGAAGCTATTACCCAACATCTGCACCAAATTTTAAATGTTTTGTCTGTGGAGGACCCCATTTGAAAAGGGATTGTCCTAAAAACACTTATGTTTGTTTTAAGTGTAACAAACCAGGTCATCACATCAAGGATTGCCCAGAGATGAAGAGAGAAAACCCTGAAGGTGCAAGTACAAGCATAAATACTCAAGGAGGCGCGCACAGTGCAGTCGGAAGGCCGAAGGCAAAAGGAAAGGTTTTTGTAATCATTGGAGAAGAAGCATCTCATGCTGATTCCATGGTGGAAGGTAAGTGTATCATTAATAAGATTTCTTTAACTATTATGTATGACTCAGGTGCATCACATTCCTTTATTGCCAATGACTGTGTAGAAAAACTAAAATTACCTGTGATAGAACTCTCATTTGACTTATCTGTACATACTCCTGGAAACAATCCCATTGTCACTTCTAAAGCCTATTGGAAATGCCCTATTGTCATAAATGGTAGGGACTTTAAAGCTAATCTTTTCTGTTTACCCCTTTCTGGCTTAGAAGTTATTATTGGGCTAGATTGGTTGTCTGACAATCATGTTCTAATAGATTGTCATAATAAAACCATAATGTTTAAAGAACCAGTGAATTTGAATCCTGAGGATTCGAGATTTCTAACCGCCAATCAAGTGAGTGCCTCTTTAAAAGGAGGTGCTCAAGGATTCATGCTATTGCTTTCAACGAAAGGAGAGCAAGAATTAAAAATCAAAAATCTGCCGGTTGTGTGTGAATTTCCTGACGTTTTTCCTGAAGATATCCCTGGTTTACCCCCAGAAAGAGATGTGGAATTTTCCATTGATCTAGTACCTGGAGTTGGACCCATTTCAATTGCACCATACCGAATGTCACCTCTAGAATTAGCAGAGTTAAAGAAACAACTTGAAGAGATGATAGAGAAGCAGTTTATACGACCCAGTGTATCCCCCTGGGGTGCACCAGTGTTATTGGTTAAGAAGAAGGATGGTAGCATGAGGTTGTGTGTAGATTATCGACAACTGAACAAGGTGACAATCAAGAACAGATATCCTCTACCAAGGATTGACGACTTGATGGATCAGCTGCGTGGTGCCACGGTGTTCTCCAAAATTGATTTGAGGTCTGGATACCATCAAATAAGGGTGAAGAAAGAAGATGTACCAAAAACTGCTTTTAGAACACGCTATGGCCATTACGAATATCTAGTAATGCCTTTTGGTGTAACTAATGCACCAGCCGTATTCATGGATTACATGAATAGGATTTTTCATCCATATCTAGATAAATTTGTAGTAGTGTTCATTGATGATATATTAGTGTACTCTAAAAGCAGAGAAGAACATGTTGAACATTTGAAGGTCGTGTTGGAAATCCTGAAAAAGAAACAACTGTATGCAAAGTTGTCGAAGTGTGAATTCTGGTTGGAAGAAGTGAACTTTTTAGGACATGTAATTAGTCAAGGAGGAATAGCTGTAGACCCTTCCAAGGTGGAGGCAGTTTTAAAATGGGAGAGACCAACCACAATCAGTGAGATCAGAAGTTTCTTGGGCTTGGCTGGATACTATAGGAGATTCATCGAAGGATTTTCAAAGTTAGCATACCCACTGACGAAGCTAACACGGAAAGGACAACCTTTTGTGTGGATGACACAATGTGAGAATAGTTTCCAAGAGCTGAAAGATCGACTTACTTCTTCGCCGGTGTTAGTACTCCCTGATCCACATCGAAGTTTTGATGTTTACTGTGATGCGTCTAAACAAGGACTAGGAAGTGTACTCATGCAAGACAAGAAGGTTGTAGCCTATGCGTCGCGCCAATTAAGGCAACATGAGATTAACTACCCTACCCATGACTTAGAGTTAGCCGCTGTAGTTTTTGCCTTAAAGATTTGGAGGCATTATCTATACGGTGCAACATTCGATGTGTTTAGCGATCATAAGAGTCTCAAGTATTTATTCGACTAAAAGGAGTTAAACATGAGGCAACGGAGATGGATGGAGTTCTTAAAGGACTACGACTTTGAGTTGCAATACCATCCTGGAAAAGCGAACGTAGTAGCTGATGCTTTAAGTCAAAAGTCTCTACATACGTCCACAATGATGATTAAAGAGCTGGAATTAATAGAGAACTTCAAAGATCTTAACCTAGCAGTAAAGGTTAATGCTAACAGCTACAGATTAGGAGCATTGCAAGTGACAAATGAATTCCTGAGGAAAGTTTTAGAGGCTCAACGAGATGATGAATTCCTACAAGAAAAGAAAGAACTTTTGAAACAAGGAAAAGAAGTCGAGTTCAATGTAAGAAATGACCAATTACTGAGGTATAAAGATCGAGTGTGTATCCCTGATCAAGAGGAGTTGAGGAAATCAATTCTGGAAGAAGGACACAAAAGTTATATGAGCATTCATCCCGGAGCTACTAAAATGTATCAAGATTTGAATAAGTTATTTTGGTGGCCTGGAATGAAGAAAGCAGTGGCAGAGTACGTGGCTGCATGTCTAATTTGCCAGAAGGTTAAAGTAGAACACCAAGAACCCCCTGGAATGCTACAATCAATGGAAATACCGGAATGGAAATGGGATGGCATTACCATGGATTTTGTGACTTCTCTACCCAAAACTCCACTAGGACATGATTCAATATGGGTAATAGTTGATAGACTAACAAAGTCTGCCCACTTTATTCCCATCAACATTCGTTACTCTATGGAGAAGCTGGCAAAATTATACATCGAGGAGATTGTGAGATTGTATGGAATTCCTTCAAGTATCATTTCTGATCGGGACCCTCGTTTTACATCACAATTCTGGAAGAGCTTGCACAAGGCTTTGGGAACAAGACTGCGTCTAAGTTCAGCATATCATCCTCAGACGGATGGACAATCAGAAAGAACAATCCAATCTCTAGAGGACTTGTTATGAGCTTGTGTGTTAGAGCATAAAGGAAGTTGGAATCAATTCTTACCATATGTGGAGTTTACCTACAACAACAGTTTCCATGCTAGCATTGGCATGACACCTTTTGAAGCATTATATGGAAGAAAATGTAGGACCCCGCTATGTTGGTTTGAGACTGGTGAAAACTTGATGCTAGGACCAGAGTTGGTACAACAAACCACGGATAAAATCAAAATAGTTCAGGAAAAGATGAAGGCAACACAGAGCAGGCAGAAAAGTTACTATGACAAAAGAAGAAAGCCGCTCGAATTTCAAGAAGGCGATCATGTATTCTTGAAAGTCACACCTATGACTGGGGTCGGTCGGGCAATGAAATCTCGAAAACTAACTCCTAGATTTATCGGTCCATACCAAATAATTCATAAAGTTAGCCCCCTTGCCTACCAAATAGCATTACCACCTTTTCTTTCTAATATCCATAATGTTTTTCATGTGTCAAACTTGCGAAAGTATATATCTGATCCTACACATGTTATTGAACCTGATGTCATACAAGTTAAAGATAATCTTACATATGATGCACCACCTGTTAGAATAGGTGACAGAAGAATAAAGAAGCTAAGAGATAAGGAAATTCCACTCGTGAAGGTCACTTGGAGTGAAACGAGAGGGGAAGATGCTACATGGGAACTAGAAAATAAGATGAAAGAGTCTCATCCCCAATTGTTTTACTAAAAAAAAAAAAGTATAAATTTCAAGGACGAAATTTTTTTTAGGGGAGTAGAGTTGTAACACCCCTAATTTCGTTATTTCTTATTTAAAATAAAATTTCAAAGGAATTTGATTATAGTTCTTTAGAACTTTTTGATTGTTATATAATTTATAATTTTTTATAATTTTCTTATTTTTTTATTTTATTTTATTATTTTTTATTTTTTAAGAATGATAAAAATACCCTTAACCTTTCATCTAATAACCAAAATGCCATTACCGACATCATCACTTACATCATCATCGCTTACATCATCGCTTATATCATGAATAGTAAAATAAATAATTAAATAACCTTAAATAGTAAAATTTTCTTCCTATAAATAGATGGCTCATTTACAACATTTCCACACAAAAATTAGAGAGAGAATCTAGAGAGATAGTACGTAAGAAATTAGTGGAGAGTAAATTCTTTTGGTAAAAAGAAGTTCTGCCGGAGGTGTAAGGTAATAACTTTCTTCTATATTATTTTTATAATTTTAGTTTATTTTTTTAGCACTCTTAAACCATTAATATACTAGTACTATTATGAATAAGTTACTATAGTAAAAATAAATTATCACTGTGTTATTTTTACTATTTACTGTTACTATTCAAAATTTACTATTTACCGTTACTATTCAAAATTTACTATTCACTGTTATTGTTCATGATTTACCATTTACCACTACTATTCAAAAAGTTATTATTCACAATTTACTATTTACCATTACTATTCAAAATTTACTATTTACCGTTACTATTCAAAATTTACTATTCACTATTATTGTTCATGATTTACCATTTACCACTAATATTCAAAAAGTTACTATTCACAATTTACTATTTACTATTACTATTCAAAAATTACTATTTACCGTTACTATTAATGACTTACCATTTACCGTTACTATTTATAAATCTATGCACATTTACTATTTATCATTCTGATAGCAATCTTAATTTTCATCTTAAGCTTATACTGAAATAAGTTAGTATTAATATTTTGTTAAAACTTGGAGGCACAGAGCGAATTCACTTTTGGTAGCAAATCAAGGTAAGGGGGGGTGAGATTAAGGATATAATATGAAATTACATAAGAATATTGGGAGGAGTCCCCTACTCCTTTTAAACATAACAATATTATTATTTTAAAATAATAACTTTTAACTTAAAATTTATAATAATTGTTATTAATAAATTAAGCATCTTGTGTAACTTAATATCTAAAATATTTAAGAACTTGAACTATTATGACCTATACGGACTGGATTGAACCTATGCAAGGACTTGAACTATTATGAACTTGATTGAACCTATGCAAGGACTTGAACTATTATGAACTTGACTGAACCTATGCAAGGATTTGGACTATTATGACATATATGGACTGAACTAGACCTATGTAAGGACTGGACTATCTTGGATTTACATAGACCTGTGCGAGGAATTGACCATAGAACTTAAAACAAACTTTATTAATTTAAATAACCATTGAATTTTAAAATTATCATATTTATAACTAATGTTTAATTATTTGATTTGATTATGATTGTTAATATTTATTTATGCTTTATGATGTTTGATTGTGATTGACAATGTTTGATTATGATTGATAATCTTGTATTGTGGAGTTTGAGCATATAGCAAGCATGGCGGAAAGCTAAAATTCAGTAAGAATTTACTTATCTCCTACTTCTTTATTTACTTTTTCATATTTATTCAAATTACTTTTAAGAAATTTCTTAGATTTCAATAAAACTACATAAGTTTTTAGAAATCTCTTTTTATCTTTTAATATATATGTATATATCTTTACTAAAATTTAGATTTTTAGTTAGTTTATCAGAAAGAAAAAGAAAGAGAATTTATTTTATAAAAATAATTTTTTTTAATATATATATACGTATTATTTAAATGTATAAAAATATTATACAAAATTTTCAAGTACTAAGGTCTTAAATATTGATAATTCCAAATTTAAGTTTTTAGAAATTAATTTTGAATTGACAGGTTATGAAATATATTTAAGGCTTTGAAACTTAAATTTATAAGGAGATTTGATTTGTGATTTAAAAAGGAACTGTACTAAAATTCTATGTGCATATTTGAGAAGTTGAAAAAAGTACAGTTTACTGGGGTGGCTATGTCGTGATCCATAGGCCCTGATAATATAATTGAGTTTCTAAAAGCCTTAACCAACTAAATACGCGAGTAGTTCATGCATCATGAATCATCAAAGAGAAACAAAATGATATTGTCTTGGGACGGATTATAGAAACCGAGGATACATTAGAAGAGGCTTAATTGTGAGCCTTGGGATGAGAGGGTGTGAAAGGGTGCTTCAGGGGACCTGGGGTAGCTCCCTAGTGTCGGGTACTTTCACAATAAAAACCTTTTCAATCCGACTAGGCTCTAAGTGTTTACATGCCAGTTGAGCTGTTCATGTTATTATTATCCGGAATTATGGAACAGTGTAAACTCCTGGTTGGCCCAGTGCAAATTAAAATTCAAGGGGCCCATATATATAGATAAGTTATGATGAAGATATGGCATATCATTCATACATTCATAAATTGATTGTGCTTGTGCTTGTGATTGATATTATTATACTAGTTTGTGAAAACCCTTTATTGCTTATGTCGCATTTGGGAATATTATATTCTGTTTCTCACTCCTTTCTCTATGTTTTTGTTTCATATGTTTTAAATTAATGGTTCGTACAGAGGGAAGGATTGAAGAACATTGACAGTATATATAGCACGTTCTAGAAAGGGAGCTCGGTATGAATACCGTGGTCCAATGAATAAATAATGTCATTAGGCAACTGCTCTTGGGTCATGGAGTTTCCTCTCTTTCTTATAATGTTTAATGTTTATATTCTTCGGATGAATGTACAAATACTTTATAAAGTTTTAATAATATTGAGGTATTTCAGAAATAATGTATATAATTTATTCCGATAGTTTCTTTTTAACAAACATATCTTTAGTAAAAAAAAAATTATTACGAATTTTTCTAGAATTTATTAAGGTGTAACAGAGGGTGTTACACAAGGAACTCCCACAACTTGGAATACGACCCATCTAAAGATGTATTTCAACTAATTATTATACACTCGGGCACTCTTTTTCCTACCTGAGGGATTTTTCCCACTAGGTTTTTCCTTCAGGAGGTTTTAACAAGACCCCCCTCTACTATCTTTTCAATAAAAAATATTCGATATTATTTATCAAAAACCTGAATCCGCTCAAGTATCACAAAAAGTCCGAGCGCGGAATCGATCCCTCGACATACGTTCTGAAGGCTTGAATCCGTTCAAGTATTACAAGCATACATTCTAAAGGATTGAATCTGTTCAAGTATTACAAAAAGTCCCAGCGTGGAATCGATCCCTCGGCATACGCTATGAAGGCTTGAAACCGTTCAAGTATCACGAAAAGTCTGAGTGCGGAATCGATCCCTTGGTATACGTCTTGAATCCATTCAAGTATCAAAAAAAGTCCAAGTGCGGAATTGATCCCTCGGCATATGTTCTGAAGGCTTGAATCCATTCAAGTATTACGAAAAGTCCGAGCGCTGAATCGATCCCTCGACATACATTCTAAAGCCTTGAATCTGTTCAAGTATCACAAAAAGTATGAGCGCAGAATCGATCCCTCGGCGTACGTTCTAAAGACTTCTTGAATTCGTTCAAGTATCACAAAAAGTCTGAGTGCGGAATCGATCCTCGGCATACGTTCTGAAGGCTTGAATCCGTTCAAGTATCATGAAAAGTCTGAGCGCGGAATCGGTCCCTCGGTATACGATATGAAGGCTTGAACTCATTCAAGTGTTTCAAAAAGTCCAAGCATGGAATCGACCCCTCGGCATATGATTTGAAGCCTTAAATTCATCCAAACATCATACAAGTCAATGAAAAATTTAACTGCAGGTCGAAAATCCTAACAAGATAGTCGGTTTCTACCTGAAATAACAAAATGACAATGAAAGAAAACAATAACCAAGGATCCAAGACAACAAGCAGAATTACATTAATATCATTAAGTTCTCATACAGGTACATTTATACGGCAAGAAAGAAAAGTAAAACACCACATAAAAATCGCCTATGAAGGCCCCACAGTCAGAACTTTAGCGGCCAACTCGGGCACGCCTCGCTCCTTGCCCCCGTCCACGTCCGTCTGCTCACTCTCTGAGTCGAGTAGAGGAACAATCTGACCATCCGTGACCACCTTAAAGAGATCGAGACCTTCAAATTTTAGTACAATAGAGAGGTTTAGAACAGAAATTTGCTCTTGACAAAGCTGGAATGTGTTGAAATACTTTACAACGATATCTTGCTCCACTGCCACGAGATTCTCCTTTGCCTCCCTTTTTAGAGCCTCAAAATCAAATCGAGCCGATTGTAGGTCCCTCTCTAATGTGTGTTTCTTAAGAGACAAGACATTATATGTCTCCTTGACCTCCATAACTTTTTGGTCCCAGTAAGAGCACCTATCCCCTACAATCGATAACTGTGACTCCGCCCAATCTTGCCCCATCCTCACAATCTTCAGGTTTTCTTCAGCGACGACCAACCGTGACTCTACCGAGTCTCACTCTGCCTGCACGGTCTTTAAGTCTTACTCTGACCATTGTAGGACCAACTTCATAGAGGAAACCAGTTCTCTTGTATCCCAAACACGGGCAGCATCTTTCTTTCTCCCCTCTCGCAGCAGCTCATTCTCCTTTCTCAAGGAATCGTGTTCTTGGATCAATGCCTCCACTACCTTATCCTGATTAACCACCTACTTCTCAAGAGCCTGAGATATCGAAGTTGCCCAGAGCCCAAACATCTCTGCAGCTTTACACATTGTGATCGTGTCAGAGGAGGCATATGTTTCCTCGTCCTCCTTAAAAAGGATTGTGCGATCCACGAACTATGAAATAAGGAAGCATGTGTCCCAAAGAGAAAGTGTTGGACTCCTGTCAGCGCCCCACGGCCCATCAACAAACTCTTCCCCAGGACAATCAGTCATGTCCATCGCACTAGGGATTGTCCTGGCGATTGACTCTGCGGATATAAATCGGTCAAGATCAGAGATTGCATTCCCGACTGGCCTTGAAGTCTCCCCATAAGTCGCTAGGGCAGAGGCCACCGTCTCCTTCTACCCCTCACCGATGGAAGTGGTAACGACCCCAACAGGGGTGACAATCGGAGTTGGCCAAGGCTCGGATGCTCCGTCGCCCTCCTGTCACTACCGAGGGGAATCTCGTTTTGTTAGTAGCCCTCGTCTCAACCCCCCGTGGATGTACCTCTTGGTAACGTTTCATCAGATCCTTTAGTGTTAATTTACGTGGGGCCATATCGCCTGCCTACAAAAATACAACACACGGTCGGGGACAAATATGAAATAAACAGTCAATCAGCACAACATAGACTTTCATTCATGATTTAAAGACCTCTTTTCCCCAGAAAGAAACCCTAGCAAGTAAAAACTTTAAATTCTTAGTGAAGGACCAACCCCTCGGCCCGTATGTTGAAAGCCCAAAAACACTCAAGGCCGACCGCAACACGAAGCGAGTCTCTCAAACATGCACGTGTACAACACAGTCAACAACACAAAGGCAAAAGTGTGGCTAAAAATGCAGATTCTATAAATATTCCATCATTCATTAAAGTCAAAATTACATTGTGATAGGAACAAAATAAAAACAAATAAGAAGCATAGCTAAACATTGAACTAGTAACTAGGGCATTAGCAGCAGGAATCTCGGTTTCGAAAGCATTAGGGGTGGAAGCATTCACAGCCGAGTCCGTATGACCCTTCTATTCAATCCCGACAGCAGCTTCAGCAGTTACCTCCTTCTCTCCTTCAGAGTCCGGAAGATCCACAATCTTACATCTACAATGACGCAGAATGGATCAACACCTTCTAGATTCAACTCCAAGGTGGGATTCAGTATCTGTATCTGCTGCTGACAGAGTTTGAAGGCCGATACATATTTCTCTGATACCTCTCTCACCACAAAAAGCTTATAGGCCTCTTTCTCCTCCTTCTCATTCTCAAGGGCGGATTCCGCCTCCTTCAGCTTCTTTTTCGCCTCCTCCTTACCTACACAAGCTAAGCCATAAGCCTCCTCAACCGAGCTCAGTTGCCTACCAAGATTGGCACATTGCTCTATTGCAGTAACCAGCTTTGTCTCGGCCAATTCTTGCCCTCTCCGGGCTTCAGACAGCTTAGCTTTAGCCTGCTTAAGCTCGTCGGCCATTCCCTCGATCTCCTTCCAGGCGCTGTCGAGTTGCAGGGCAGAAGAGTCACGGAATTACTACTGCTGATCCTTCTCCCGAAGAAGGGTGGTCCTCTCCGCCCTCAGCGTCGCCAACTGTAACATCCCATTTTCAACAAAATAGAAAATAGATATTAATATATCTTTAATAAGAAATACTTACTATTAGTTAGTTTATTATTATCATTTTTTATGAAATTTTGGTATTCATATTTAATTATTTGTTTTTAAATAAAATAATAATAATAATAATAATAATAATAATAATAATAATAATAATAATTGATCCGGTCCCAACACCGGCCCCCAAGAGCATGGTTTTAATGCTTTGCCAGATCAGCATTTCGAACAGAAGAAGTACGTTTCAAATCCCTTATAATTACTCTTATACGGAGTACATACCTTAAAAACGTACTCACCACTCCGCCAAGAAAGCAATTTAGTTAGGCGGAATATGTCACATCTTATTGTGTAAGTATCTTTTAAACAAAGTGCATGACCAAAAGGACATTCATGTTACTCCGCCAAGGCTTGTGACTTCGCCAAGGTATGTTACTCCGCCAAGGCTTACTACTCCGCCAAAGCCTATTACTCCGCCAAGGCGGAAAGTATTAAAAACTTGTACATATGTACATGAAGTACTTCCAGTGCACACTACTCTGCCAAGCCATAGGCTTAACACAGGTGGAATACTGAAATTCTCATATTGCGAGCGAGCCCATACTTATAACCCCGGCACGAGATTGACTCTGTCTTGAGAGGTTGAAAATGGGAAACACGCTGTCACGCATAAGAGGGAACAACAAATAAAATAATGAAGCATTAACGCTTTCCAAGTTAGTGGAAATGCCCACTACAGTGATGGTGCTTGTAAACGGTGCAGGGGCCCACTACCTTTCTTGCATTATGCCTGAAAACAAGGAATGGGTCCTACCAATAATAGAGCACCAGTAACAGGTATATAAACCTCAGCAAAAAGGTATAAGGGGGACCCTTAATTCTGAACCTTAGACTCATACTTGCATAATTCTCTTAGATTTGCTTTCTAAGTCTAAACGGTATTTCAAAATACTGACTTGAGCGTCGGAGAATAATTGCAGGTACAACCACCAACTGTGTCAAGGCAAAGGAGGCTATTCCAGGCGGACTACTACACCGCCACAGAGTGCATTGTACTACTTCCCTGAATGCAAGAGTACTCCGTATTTGTGTCTGTATAAAGACCTCCTCATATCAGATTTCATATTACATATACATTTTAAATTGTTTGACGATTACACCTTTACACCCCCAGTAAAGAACAGTTCATTGGCACGCCTGGTGGGACCTGTAAATTTGGTAATCCCACAATCCTTGATTGATTCCCATTACGTTCGTCATCAATGGAAAGACCAGGACCAGAAGTGCAGACTGAGGATTCCCCTCCTCGCAATCCTAGACGTCTAAGCTTCAACAGCGATATTCACGAAAAGGCAACGCATGTTGGCTTTCCAGATCCGAGAGATGACATGATCAGAATGCTGAGGGAAGAAATTGCAAAGCTTCGACGTGAAAAGGCGAATCCCATGCATGAGAAAGCCGGCCCTGCAAAACAGCCACAACACGAATCGCATGTACAGGAGGAATCGAGTACCCCAAGTTATTCTCGTATCCCTACTTACATGGACAAGCAATGAAGCCTTCCACTTGCAAATGCCCATCATCTTGAGGGAAAGAGAATCGTTTCAAATACATCCCCCTCGGGGTACAAGATGAGTGTCCCATTTTCCAAAAGACTCATGAATACATATGTCCCCCAACATTTGCAAACTATGCAACCCATTTTCATAGGGAAATACACCGGGGAGGCAGATCCTTCTAAGCATTTAGATGCTTACATCTATGAGGCTATGTTCTTAGGTGCTGAGGAAGACGTCATGTGCAGAATGTTTCCCAGGACCCTCACAGGTGAAGCTCTTAGCTGGTTCAAGAGTTTACCTTCAGGTTCCATCGATTCATGGGAAGACTTGGCCACAGCTTTTGGCAGCCACTTTGTAATCTCTAGGGATACGCCTAGAACCTCCTATACCTTGGCTCAGATTAAGCAAGGTGATAAAGAACCCTTAAAGGATTTCTTGAAGAGATTTTATAAAGAGGCAGCCATGGTCCCTGACTTAACAGAAGCAATCCAGCTACATATCCTCATCGAAGCCATGCAGCCGAAATCCCCTTTTGCTTTGTCTTTGGCAAAAGGACCTCCATCCACCATGGAAGAATTTCGCAGAAAAGCATCCAAGTATGTAGGTATTGAGATGCACTTGGAAGCCACTGCAGCTCGCAATAAACCACCTATTTCAGCTTCACACCACGACAAAGATAAGGATAAATCATCCAGGAATGATAAGTTTCCTCAGCAAGATAAAGCAGGGAGCCAACCTTTCAAACAGCAAGACAAACGTGTTTTCAATTTCGCTCATTACGCGCCCCTTAACACGTCATATGAACAAATCTTGTGCGAAGTAGGATGGACTACACTCAATGTTTACGGGATCTAACGCCCACCTCCACTCAGACGCGGTGGGAATCCAAAGAAATATTGTGAGTTCCACGAGTCAGTTGGCCACACCACGGAGGAGTGCAAGCAATTCAAGAACACTATCGAGGTGCTTATCCGTGAAGGCAAATTAAAACACTATTTGTTTAGGAGTAAATCTCATGATGAGCCAGAGAGGTTTGAGAAACGACCTCGTGATCGTTCTCCGGATCCCGATAGCACTCAGGAGCCAAAACATACAGCAGCACCAGAAAAACAAAAGAATATTGTTCTGGAGACCGCCCAAAGAGAACCAAGCCCTGAACCCAAATCGTGGGGCAAAAGGCAGGTGGTAGATATGATTGCTGGAGGCTTTACCGGGGGCGGACCCTCAATCACCACAAGGAAAAACCACCATCGTATGATCTTGTCGGTACAAGGCAAGAGCAAAGAATATCGCCCATTCAGGAATGGGGTACAAACTCCGCCTATAACCTTCATAGACGACGATTTTGGCCCTACTATTCCTGAAGGAGATGACGCAGTAGTGATTATTGCAGTAATCACTAATATGGACGTAAAACGCATCCTAGTTGATCAGGGAAGTTCCTATGACATTATCTTCTATGACTGTTTTAAACGCATGGGTTTAACTGATGCAGATTTACAGCCATATACGCAGGACCTTACAGCCTTCAATGGCGCCAAACAGCCCACCAAAGGCTACTTGGACACAAGAATTACTTTTGATGGCGAACCTGGAGCAAGGACTGTGAAATCCAGAATTCTCGTCATTGATGTGAAATCTCCATACAACGACATCATTGGCCGGCCTACCCTGAATGCCATGGAAGCCATCGTTTCAACCCCTCACTTGTTAATCAAGTTCATTGATAAAGATAATCAAGTCTCATCTGTAAGGGGCGACCATGGTGAAGCTTGAAACCATGTCTAAGAAAAGAAAGTATTGAATGAAGGAAGTAACGCGGCGGCGTCTGTCAATTTGGTGGATCTTGACCCTAGGGCGGAGTCTTCTGTCGATCCACTGAACCCTTTGAAACCAACTCCAGATGGTGGCTCCAAATCTATTGTTTTGGGTAACACCCCGGAACAGATTACAAACATCAATGACAAGCTTGAAGCTAGCATGGAGGCAAAACTAATTGCACTTCTCCATGAGTATAAAGAAATTTTTGCTTGGACCACCGCAGATATGCCTGGCATGGATCCCAACTTTTGTTGTCACCGCCTGGCGGTGTATCCTGAAACCAAACCTGTAGCACAAAAGAAACGGCGTATGGGTCCGACAAAACAAAAGGCTGCTTGTGAGCAAACAGAAGAACTTCTCAAGGCGGGGTTCATCAGGGAACTCCGTTATTCCTCCTGGTTGTCTAACGTGGTCATGGTACAGAAAGCCAATGGCAAATGGCGTATGTGTATAGACTGTGTTGACTTAAATAAATGTTGTCCCAAGGATCCATACCCTTTCCCCAACATTGATAGACTGGTTGACGATTCTTCAGGATATAAGTATCTACCTTTCATGGATGCCTACTCCGGTTACAACCAAATTCCAATGTGTGAGGATGATCAAGAGAAGACAGTGTTTGTTAATCATAAAGGAGTCTTTTGCTACAACGTCATGCCATTTGGGTTAAAAAACGCCGGGGCAACCTACCAGCGCATGATCAACAAAGTTTTTGAGGGTATGCACACAAAGCTGGTAGAAGTCTATATTGACGATATTATTGCCAAGACCCCAGAAGGAGGAGACCATGTTGAAGATCTACGTCTCATTTTTCAACGCCAACAACAATACGACATGAGGCTCAACCCATTAAAATGCACATTCGCTGTCCCTGGTGGCAGATTTTTGGGTTTCATGTTAACACAAAGAGGTATAGAGGCTAATCCTGATAAATGTCACATTATCCAAGTGTTGCAGAGCCCCAAAACACTAAAAGAGGTACAATCCCTCAACGGTAAAATCACTGCTCTAGCACGTTTCATGCCAAAAATGGCCCATCGCTCTCTTCCCTTGTACAAAATGTTGAAGAAAGATAAGAAATTCAATTGGGGCCCAGAACAAGAGGCGGCTTTCCAAAGCTTGAAAAATGTCTTAGCCAGCCCTCCAATCCTGGTAAAACAAAGCCCAGGTGAGCAACTCATCGTTTATTTGTCTGTTTCAGATGAGGCTTTAGCAGTAGCTCTGGTCAAGGAGACAGTTGAAGGCTAACGACCGGTATACTTCACCGGTAAAACATTGCACGGTGCAGAATGCCGTTATAAAAGATTGAAAAGGCAGCGCTTGCAGTTGTTTGGGCTTCACGACGCCTAAGACCATACTTTCATGCACATCCCATCTTGATTCGCACAGACTTGCCACTCCGAACTATACTGTTCAAACCAGACCTAGCTGGAAGAATGATCAAATGGGCCGTAGAACTCTCTGAATTTGACATATCTTACGAGCCAAGAACTGCTATCAAGGCACAAGTCCTAGCAGATTTCGTATTTGAGTTAACAGGTTCTAGCCCAGATGCAGATCATTCACACTGGACAGTATACGTTGATGGGTTTTCCAATAGCAAAGGATGTGGGGCAGGAATTGTAGTAGAAAGTGATGACGGGGTACATCTCGAAATTTCATTACACTTCACCTTCACTGCGTCTAACAATCAGGCGGAGTACGAAGCCTGCTTAGCCGGACTCAGAGCAGTACAAGATATTGGAGCCAAAACTGTCACCTTATGCAGTGATTCTCAATTAGTCATCTCGTAAATTCTGGGCGAGTATCAGGCCAAAGAACCTTTGCTGCAACAATATCTAAACTGCGTCAATGAGTTAAAGCAACACTTTGTTGAAGTCTCTTTCAAACATGTACCCCGGGAAGAAAATACACGTGCTGATATCCTCTCCGGTTGGCTAGCACAAAGAAGGCTAGAAGCACAACTACGGTTGTACAAAGTACCTTGGCGGAGCCGAGTGTTTCCTTTCCTTCTTCAATGTGTATGATTAGAAGCCGCTCCTTTGATGACGATTCCTGGGTAGCGCTGATAGTTCGTTACCTTGTTAAGGGACAATTACCCACGGATGATCTTGAACGGCGGAAATTAAAGAAAGAAGCACCTTATTATACACTCGTTGACGGACAGTTATACCGCCGAGGAATATCTGTTCCTTACTTAATATGCATAAACGAAAATGAGGTGCAAGCTGTTTTAGAAGAAGTCCATGAAGGGCGGTGTAGACACCATCCAGGGGCGCGAAGTCTAATGCGAAAAATACTCAGGGCTGGGTATTGGTGGCCCACCCTGAAGCATGACTCCGCCTCGTATGTTCAGAAATGCGATCAATGTCAACGATTTGCAAATCTTCATCACACTCCGGCGGAAGAAATGTCATCATGAATAACGCCTTGGCCTTTCTATCAATGGGGCATGGATATCTTAGGTCCATTCCCAACTGCGCCTGGCGGTATCAAATACTTGATAGTTGGTGTTGATTACTTCACCAAATGGATTGAAGCAGAGGCAGTGGTGCACATTACATCAGCCAGGACTCGTAGATTTGTATACGAAAATATCATTGTACGTTTCGGAGTCCCTGGACGCATAGTCACTGATAATGGCACCCAATTCACAGATCGTAAGTTCACTGAACTCCTAGAAAATCTCAGCATTACGTAAATTTTTTCTTCTGTGGAACATCCTTAAACCAATGGCCAAGCTGAAGTTGCCAACAGAGAAATCTTGAAAGGCCTGAAGAAACGCCTTGGTGAAGCAAAGGGAGATTGGACAAATAAATTATGCCATGTTTTATGGGCATATCGGACAACCCCTCACTCCACCACAAATGAATCCCCATATCGGCTGACATATGGAGTCGAGGCTATTATTCCCATTGAATTGGCAGCCCCTTCAGCTCGAATCCTCCACTTTAATGAAGAATCCAATCAACAGAACCTCGCCCATGAGCTCGAGGTCTTGGCGGAATTGAGAGAGGAAGCCTTTGTGCGGGATCAAGCTATTAAAGCAAAGGCCGCCAAACGGTATAACACACGTGTTTCTGAACGCCGTTTCAAAGAAGGAGATTTGGTTCTGAGAAGGGCCAATATCGGCAACAAATTTGCACATCAAGGCAAATTGGCGCCAACCTGGGAAGGTCCATACCGAGTCACCGAAGTTCTGGGCAAAGGCACATACCGCCTAGAAAACTTAATGGCACTCCGGTCAGGAATAAATGGAACATTTTAAATTTACGCATATATTACAGCTAGTTGGGTAATACGGTATGTTCTCTTTCTCTTAACTTAAGGTTCTTCCCAAATGGGCTTTCCTTGAAAAGGTTTCGACGAGACATACCCCAACTCAGCTCTTTATGTAGTTCCATCATTAATAAAATTCCTTCCTACATTAAATCTTCATTCTAACTTTCAGTCAATTATCCGTGGTAGAACTTGTTCCCATACAGATAAGACACCGGCTCCAACAATTGAAGCATAAAACCTAAGGGGGCGCAATCCAGAAACCTAAGAATGCCCATCTGGAATTTATTCAAAGGAAATCGCACCCCTAATTGAGTAAAAAGGATATCGTACATATACAAGGTACGTTCATCCTGAGGGCGATGGCAGATGCGTTCAAACGTCTTCGGCGAACGAACAATAAACCTCTTCTTAAATTTATCATCCGCCCAGACAGGCACCGACAACTCCATCACCCCCCCACTCGTTGTTGCATGACGCGAAGAAGCTTCCCTGACGTCTGCCTCAACCCAACAATAAGGATCAGTCTGGAGCATCTTTTCCCAATCTAACCCGTGGAGCACAACGTTTTGACATTCTGCCATCGTTCTCACTTGTACCTCCTCCTACAAATGAATGTACAGCATTACTAAAACACTCCACGCTGCTGTAAAACGTTGAATCCCTCCCAGTATAGAAGCCCCCATCTTTACTCTCAATATCAGAAAACATAGGTTGAACAGATACCCTAGGGCACGACTCTGATTCTTTTCCTCTCATCCTCGTTTCAATAAACACACATATAAAGAAAACAAAACCAACCCAATCACAATGAAAACAGAGAACAGAGGAAGAAGGAAGTTACCTTAAATCTCTGAAGAAATGATGAAGAACTGGCAACAAGAAACGACTCGCAAGGAAGCACCACGATTTCTAAGCAGCGTTCAAAAGGCAGTTCAAACACTAAAACGAAGAGTGAAAAATAAAGCAAAACATTTCCTCTCCTAAGAGTTTACCTATTTATAGGCATGGCTTGGGGGGAAACAAGCGAAACCTCGAAAATTTCAGAAATGCACTTATGGCCATTGGATGAATCATAATGACGCTCCATTAATTCTGAGACCGTCAGATGAATCTCAAGGCAGGCATTTCCTGGGCCGTATTTTCAAAATCCAAGGCCCATGGTAATAACCTCGAAAACGTATTCCAACTGCCATCCCACACATTTATGTCCCATCATTGGAACGGAAATCGTTACAAGGGCATATGTGGCAATGAGAGATTGAAACGGCAAAATGCAGTTTCGAGGCGCTTTGATGACAGGCGTGGCAAGTAACGACAAAAAACAATAAATGCATGAAAACACTTGTCCATAAATTCGGAACTAGCAAACATCGCCTAAACCCATGCCTATAAAAGCTAAACATAACAAAGTGATATAGCTTATTAAAGCAACTCCGCTAGTCACTCTAACAAGCTAGGGGGCAGATGATCCGGTCCCAACACCGGCCCCCAAGAGCATGGTTTTAATGCTTTGCCAGATCAGCATTTCGAACAGAAGAAGTACGTTTCAAATCCCTTATAATTACTCTTATACGGAGTACATACCTTAAAAACGTACTCACCACTCCGCCAAGAAAGCAATTTAGTTAGGCGGAATATGTCACATCTTATTGTGTAAGTATCTTTTAAACGAAGTGCATGACCAAAAGGACATTCATGTTACTCCGCCAAGGCTTGTGACTCCGCCAAGGTATGTTACTCCGCCAAGGCTTACTACTCCGCCAAAGCCTATTACTCCGCCAAGGCGGAAAGTATTAAAAACTTGTACATATGTACATGAAGTACTTCCAGTGCACACTACTCCACCAAGCCATAGGCTTAACACAGGTGGAATACTGAAATTCTCATATTGCGAGCGAGCCCATACTTATAACCCCGGCACGAGATTGACTCTGTCTTGAGAGGTTGAAAACACGCTGTCACGCATAAGAGGGAACAACAAATAAAATAATGAAGCATTAACGCTTTCCAAGTTAGTGGAAATGCCCACTACAGTGATGGTGCTTGTAAACGGTGCAGGGGCCCACTACCTTTCTTGCATTATGCCTGAAAACAAGGAATGGGTCCTACCAATAATAGAGCACCAGTAACAGGTATATAAACCTCAGCAAAAAGGTATAAGGGGGACCCTTAATTCTGAACCTTAGACTCATACTTGCATAATTCTCTTAGATTTGCTTTCTAAGTCTAAACGGTATTTCAAAATACTGACTTGAGCGTCGGAGAATAATTACAGGTACAACCACCAACTGTGTCAAGGCAAAGGAGGCTATTCCAGGCGGACTACTACACCGCCACAGAGTGCATTGTACTACTTCCCTGAATGCAAGAGTACTCCGTATTTGTGTCTGTATAAAGACCTCCTCATATCAGATTTCATATTACATATACATTTTAAATTGTTTGACGATTACACCTTTACACCCCCAGTAAAGAACAGTTCAAAAATATTTATGTATTTTGAATGAGAAATTTAAAATAACTTTATTAGTATTCATTAATTAATGAAATTATATTAAGAATTTTAAATATATTTATTATTCACAACTTTTATTTTATGTTTTTATATTTATGTTTTTACATATTTGTGATTTAACTCTTATTAGAATTTTAAAATAAAATTTTAAAGGAATTAGACTATAGTTCTTTAAAACTTTTTGATCTACATAATATTTATGACTTTCTGGAATTTTTTAAAATTTTTGAAATATTTTAATAAAATAATATATTTTAAATAATATAAAGTTACTTAAAATTAAAAATATTTACAAGAATGTGAAGTTAAATTATAATAAATTTTTCTAAAATCCATTTCAAGTAGACTTATCTAAAAATTATCTGTTTGAGTAAAATCTTAATTTTTACCAATCGTAAAAAAATCAAAAAAGTGCTAATAAATTTTTATTAACAGAAAATTTTAGATTTTTAAAATTTAAACTTTATATTACTTATCATAAAATTAGTGAGAACTGATATAATATCGCTAAATTTCAAAAAGGACTAATTTTGAATATTTAAAATATACCGAGTGAAAGGTTACTAGTTGGCTTAATAATTCAACCGACATTTACCATGCAAAACACTGTGCATGTACAAAATTTTCAAAAGGTGCACAGTAACCAGGATTTAAATTTCAAAAAATGCACAGTACTTTTATATTAAAATAATAGAATGCATAGTAATTCTCCTTCCTATAAATACTGAAGGAATTCTTCTTTACAATTCACAATTTCAGATTAAGTTTTCTTAATATAGTAGTGCTAATGAGGTAGTGGTGGAAGTAAGAGAGAGAAATAAATTTTTTGGAAGAAGGTTCTGCTAAAATTCTAAGGTAAGAATACATCTCTTTTATATTTTTTAGGGTTATTTTCATATCGTTTTTAGAAATTTATTATTATACTGGAAATAATATTATTTTAAGTTACTATTCTGAATAGTAAAATACTATTTCAATAGTAAAGTACTATTTTAATAGTAAATTTCTATTTACTGTTACTATTTACCTTTACTATTCATGATTTACTTTTTACCATTACTATTCACGTTTTACTATTTACTGTTACTATTCATGTTTACTATTTACTGTTACTATTCACGATTCACTATTCACTATTCACTATTCAAAATTTACCATTTCTATTTTAAGTAGAAATCTTAATTTTCATCTTATAACTATATTAAAGTGAAATTAGTATATTTTAGAAGTCGGAGACGAGGTGCGTACAGACTTTCCATAACGAATCAAGATACAAGAGGTAAGGGGGAGTGAGATAGGAATATAATATGAAAAGACATAAGAATAATGGGAGGAGTCCCCTACTCCTTTTAAATTTAATAATAATAATAATAATATTTTAAAATAATAACTATTTAACTTAAAATTTATATGAATTTTAAATTGTGTATCTTGTGTAACTTGATCTGAAATACCTATGCAAAGACCTGGATAACCTATGCGAACTGGACTAAACCTATGCAAGGACTTGGACTATTATGACTTGTATGGACTGAACTATACCTATGCGAAGACTGGATTATATATGTACTTATATAGACCTGTGCGAGGAATGAACTATAAGGACTCAAAATCAACTCTGCTAATTTAAATAACCATTAAAATTTGAATTATATTTATGAGCGATATTTAGTTGATTTGACTTGATTATAATTAACTATATTTGATTTTGATTAATGATATTGTGATTTATAATATTAGACTGTGATTAATGATATGTAATTATGATTGATAATATTTGTGATTGATGATATTTGATTGTGATTGATGACATTACAATACTTGATTGTGGTTGATGAATGATTGATGGCCTTGTGATATGAAGTTTGAGCATATAGCAAGCATGACGAAAAGTTAAAACTCAGTAAGAATTTTCTTACCTTACTCTTTAAATTTTTGTTCTAAGAGAAAGTATTTTATAATTATTTTAGTCTTTTATTTCTTCTTAGAAATAATTTTTATTAACTTTATTTTTAATCTCTAGAATAAAATCTAGTATTAGAAAGAAGCTAGTTTATGAAAATCAGAGGTTGAGATAATTAATTCTTGAATTAAAGAAAATTTTTATAGTTTCAAGTATTCTTAGTTAATGATTTTAAAAATTATTTTATTTTAGAAATCAGAAATTTAAATTGGTTTTCCCCAATGAAATAACTAAAGGATATTTTGTTATAGTCGAGATTTCTAAACTCAATCTCGTTCAAATTCAAATCGAGAAAGATTATGTAAATTTTGTGAAGTTTTTTAAGAGAAAGTTTTGAGATATTTAAGGCTTGAAAACTCAATTTGGTGAGATCTGAATTCGAAGACTGTACTAAATTTTATTTCTGTATAACAGAAGTTCAAAGAAGAACTTATGGGAATGTACAGTTTATTGAGATAATTTTGTGAACCTTTATGGTATTTAATAATTGAGTTTCTAAAAGTCTTAACCAACTAAATATGCGAGTAGTTCATGCATCATGAATCATTAAAGAGAAATAAGATGTAATATTGCCTGGGGACGGATTATAAAAACCGAGGATACATTAGAAGAGGCTTAATTACGAGCCTTGGGATGAGAGGGTGTGAAAGGGTGCTTCAGGTGACCTGGGGTCGCTCCCTAGTGTCGGGTACTTTCACAATAAAGACTTTCTCAGTCTGACTAGTCTCTAAGTGTTTCCACGCCAGTTGAGCTGTTCATATGTTATGAAGGCATTTATGTTATTATTATTCGGAATTATGAAATAGTGTAAACTCCTGGTTGGCCCAGTGCAAATTAAAAACTTTAAGGGTCCACATGCATAAAATGAATGAGATAGTAGTATTAAAAACATTGCATGACATTCATGTGATTGTGACATTCTATGTGGGTGGTTGTGAATGAAAGTATAATTGTTATGTTATGAAAACTCTACATTCATAATTGATTATGTATATGATTTTGTTTGAAATTATTATATTAGATTGTGAAAACTCTTATACTTATGTCTTATCTGTAAAGTATTATATTCTGTTTCTCACTCCTTCTTGTTTGAATTTCTGTGTCCAAAATATATGTATATGATATATAGCTAGCAGTTCAAGATAAAAGGATGAAATTACAAGAGGGTAAATTGGTCTCATCCTCAATCAGATAGGAGAAGAGATGTGACAAGAATATGATTTCAAAATCACATGGTTTGAAGATAAGGAAATGATTGGTTATAGTCGAAGTAGAGGTATTAAATCTTTAGTTTTAGTTTACCTTAATACAATATTAAGTTGGATGATTGTAATTCAAGGTAAAGGTTAAACTTTAATAAACCTTATTCTTTAGATATGATACTGTAATCTTTGATCACTTATGATTTTCTGAAAGTTCATTTTATCATTTTGAATAATTTGAAACTTTTTACTTTCAAAATTTAAAGGAAATCAGATGTATATACCTCCTTGTATACGCGAGATAAAGAGTGATAAATATGTATATCTTTCTAAAAGTTTTTTATATATATCTCGTGTATATAAGGGGGTGTTACACTAACTCCTTCTCCTGTTCCATGAATTTTTTCTCTAAGAACTGAGTCATTGAAGTCGCTTGAGGTTGAACATCTCTATCGTCCGGCACATAGATGGCACGTTCGAACCTTCAAACTTCCTCCCGCCCTCCTTGAAGACCACTGTCCGGTCCACAAAGCTCGAAACTGGGAATCAAACATTCTACAACGACTGAACAGGATTGTGGATGCCAGACAAAGACCCGTTAGCGAAACTCTCCCACCTCCTGTCTTCGAGCTCCGTCTCACTGGAAAGGGTCGCGGTAATCCGCTCTGCCGACACCTCCCCTATAGAGCTGGTCCCATCTGACCTGCGACTCACCCAACTCTAAAGCTCGGGAATCTCCTCCTCTGGCTCAGGGCTGTCAGATATCACAATCTGGGAGGCTCCCTCCTAAGGTTGATCTTCAATGCGTTGAGGAGAGTTAGGGCGACTCACCCCGAAGGCCTCCGACCCCGCTCCGCCTTCCTGACCAAGCTCTCCCGAGCGCGGCATCTTAGACGATCGTCCCGCCTCCCTCTCCAACTACGAAGTGGTAGGAACCACAGAGATGGGGACAATGTTAGTGATAACCCAGGGAGAACCCTCGGGTACAGCAGAGCTCTCACCATTTTATGTCACTTTTTTACTCTCTCCCGCTTGGGAACCCTTCCCAGGGTAGTGCTTCTTCAAATCCTTCAAGGACAGCTTCTCGGGGGCCATTTCAGCTGCATAAATAGTGTACACCCAGTCAAACAAAGTAAGTCATAAAACCAAAAAAAAAACAACAACAATAGAAACTACTCTCACCTATCCAAGCGTCAAGAGAGCTCGGATGAGGGGACAGAGCGATCAATGCCTGAGAGCTAAAGAAGATCCCCAGGTCATCAGACAAAAACTCAGCGTCTGTTCTCTTAGACAAGGTCAAGTCATCCAACAAAACTCGAAATTGAACCGGATTACGGGTCCAGTACAGCAGGAAACGCGGTTGAGAGTCAGGATAATATAGGAAATCCTCTCCAGGTGGGTCCAACCCGATACGAATCTTGAAGAAACCCATTTTAAAAATTTTATAAGATTGGAAGAAGGCTCTAATAAGGTTACGGCGAGCAACACCATGGAGTGAAATCCATCCCGCGGGTGTCCCGGCCTTGGGGATCTTAGCATTAAAGAAGTAAAAGAATAAAGGAACAAAAGTAGTGCAGCCGAAGTGCTCACACAATATCTCGAACTCCCGGATAAACGCCCAGCCGTTCGGATGGAGTTGAGTAGGGGCAATGTTCAACGCGCACAAAACCCCAATCTAAAACTCAGAGAAGGGAAAAGAAAGATGAAGTTAAGAGAAGAAGGTCTCATAGACGAAAGTAAAATCTAACTCACTAGGGTCATTACACTCATGGAAAACCCTATCAGAAGCAGAACAACAAATGCACTCTACGTTGCGACCTAAGGTAGAGTGCTTGAAGGTCCTTAATTCCCATAAATGGGCCACTAACTCCTCACTCTGAAGAGAAGAAGGGATGAGCAACACTTCGTCCCTAACCTAGTCATAAGCCCCCGCCATGGATACACTCACAATAATTCCTAAAATTAAGTAAGAGGAGTCGAGAAATGAAGAAAGCCTAGAGCAAAGAGAAACACTGACCTAACAAGAAAAATGCTAAATGAGAAAGAAGGTAAGGAAGGAAACAGGGACAACAACAGAAACCACTGGGAAGTATAGAGCTACTTAGTGAAAGAGGTAGAAAAATGTCGAAGGCTTGAAAATTTTGAAATGAAGAAGGTAGATGAATTTATAAGGGGAGAGCACCTTTTGTTCATGCCCCTTAATCCAACGGTGAGAATATAAAAGGCCAAGGAGGAGCAGCGGACGCGGCGTATCTAAGAGTTGAAACCCTCTAGGGAGGCCACGTAATCCAAGATCCAACGATTAGGGATACGAGAGCCCTGGATCAACGGATGTGGCGCTTCAAGACAACTTTGGGTGAAACGACGCACATTTAAATGACCTTGGGATACAGAATCGACGCAATCATGACAAGCGCGTGCCCCCACTCCCTTGTGACAGCAAATGACGGTTATCGTATTCCCGCCATGTGGCCAAGACTAGTCTCGCTCGGAAATCCCCGCTCGGAAATAAATCTCACTCAGAGGTCCTTGCTCGGAACCAAGACTAGTCTCACTCAGAAATCCCCGCTCGGAAATAAAGCTTTACCCACTCAAATTTTTCACCCAAGCAACAACTTTTCCCTCTCGGCAATCAGGGAAATCTTTATGGGAAGAATTTCGACTTGTATTTAAGCCACTTCGCTCGGCTTCACACCCAAGGCTCGTGGCTAGGGGGCTCCTGTTCCCCCCGAGTTTAGGGAGTAGCCCCCACAACCCCCCCTAAAACCTCTCCACGTCATTTAGTGGTAGGTTGATTGAGATTATAGCCTAATGGGCCAAGGCCCACTTTGTAACCTAGGTATAAAAGCACATGTGGTACGTATGTTGTAACAAAGTGACACATTATAGAGATTAACATACCTAATTCCTAGGAGGATTTGCCTAGGGATTTATGCTCTAAGCTCTACGTGTGAACAAGATGATTCATAGTTTCATCCTCGCTCTAACAAAAAGGACAATTTGCTTGTGATGTCAAAGTAGCCGTACACTTAATCAATTCATGTCTCAACGGAATCTATTGTTTTAATACTTATTACATAAAACCTGTAACTTTTAAAGGGATATTCTCATTCTAAACAAGCTTATAGAATTTATCCCTTTTAGTTAAACTCAAACAATAACTTATATATTTTTTTTATCGAAAAGACTCCATTTTTTTGATTCATGCCACACCCACTTGTAACAACCCTATTGGAAACCTTAGAACTTCTAAGAAAATCTCTACCCCACGCAGCAAACCTTTCTCCTATTGAAACAATTCCCTCCTCCACCCCCGCACATACATCTATCCCATTTCCAATCACACTAGCAACTAACACATTCTCATCTGATACCACTGAAGCCAACCAAAGAGACATCTCCTTCAAAGCTTTCCACCCCACCAATTGTTGCTCAGAAACATATATTTCTTCCACGATGTAAATTATATGCAAAGATATTGGGATTAAATCATTGCAAAGCCAAGGATATACCTTTTGATTTTTAACTCATTGTAAATTATGCACCGGTAGGTAACTGATACTGGCATTAACTTATTCATTTTTTAAAAACTATATGCGTTTTTTTGGGGTGAATAAAACTATATGCGTTTGACTTTTTTTTTTTGATGAAAATATGCGTTTAACTTTTAAAAAACAAAATGTCAAAGGGCCGTTGTTATATTTTTCAAAAAGAGAACATGATTCGCTTTTTGGTCAATTGATTTGATTATTTCATTAAACGGCCCAAATGCCCAAATCAAGAATACAAGCAAATGCCCAAAAATTGACCAAAAAAATCAAATGCCCAAATGCCCAAACAAGCTCATTAAACTTCCATGACCAAAAAAAAAAAAAAAAGCTCATTAAACTTCCTTGTCTTGTGCCTACTCCCTCTCCATTTATTAGTTTTGTACACTTAAAAACTACACCAATTTTTGGTTCCAAATTAAGGAATTAATTTCTGGGATTGGTAGAAAAACTTTCTTAATAACTAATGTGTCTGTTTGGTTGACTATTGTATTAACCAAACTGAGGTTAAGCCATCAAAAAAAAATCATTAGTTTAATAGAAATATAATTTTATCAAATAGTATAAATACTATATAGAATTAATATTAACTATTATATTATTCTATTTTTACAACTAATTACTAAACAATCACTATGTAATGTTGTGTAGAAGTTAATATTTGCAATAAATCAAGCTCTTTTCCCTGTGATACTCGCAAGATTATTTTAGCAATCAATGTGCCCAACACTAACATGACTTGAAAGCTTTTACAATCAATATGGAAATATAAGATGCAGTGGTGTTCATATAAATCCCCCTAAACCGCAAGGCAAAGATTTACAATAATGATACCCCGAGTGCTGTGAGAGAAATTTAAGCTCAACTAGCAAGTTACAATGGATACATTATTATCTAAAGCATTGTAACACCAACCAACCTTATTAGCCTCAACACATGTTATCATTAGCACAGTAGATATGACTTTATTCATGCAATTATATAGAATCAGATTACCTTTTTCCCCTCCCAACCCAATTCATATGTGATATCTACGAGTAGGCATGCATTACAGCATCCTAATTTTATGGAACAAAAACGGAAAAAATGGACGAAATTTCATTTTGTCTTTCTTCAACAAATAACCACATAAGAAAACTAGGGACTAAAAGTTAGTGTCCTATGATTCATCTGAAGATTAGTAATCTAGTATATTAGGGGTCAAAGAATAAATTATTCTGAATAATAGAAGTTACTGTGGGAGTCCAATGAATTCAATGCAGATACCAAAAAAAACAGCAACAAGATACTTGGTAATGTAGAATGGTATATTTTTAAGGCATGCCATTGCACCAGTAGATTCAAAAAGCAAAAGAGCAAAATTTAGAAGAAACAGACACCCCTCACTTCACAGAACTTGGGCATTCCTAGTCTTTGAATTGGTACCAAAGGCACATTCCACCTATACCTTACCTAGACAAAAAGCTTCAGCTTCAGAATCAAAATTCTTTTTTTTTTTTTTGTCATGTCTGCACCTGCAGTATGCACTTTCAAACCTGTGCAAATTTGAGTTGAAAGTGAGAGTGAGTTGAACATTCACAAAGCAAGCAAGCAACATTCCACTTCGCTGAATTTCTTACTCATTCATGGCCTCGACAGTTGAGCCATCTCTTACAGCTCAAGAATAAGAGATGAGTCATCAGAGTTCAGTTTGAGGGAGTGGACAGTGAAAGCTAGACTCGGCCGTGAGAACACAAATATGTGAGAAGCTTTAGAGAAGACACAAGATCTTTTAGATCAAACATAACCGATATGTAACAGCACCTATACAGGCAAAATCCATACCAAACCCTACCACATCACAGCCTGCCATCAGACTCATGTAAACCACAACAGAACCAAATGCTCTTGTTCTCAAATCAAGTAGTCCAATTTTACTCATTTGACATCTACTCACAAAGGGCATAAGACAAAACCATGATCCTTCTTAGCCCACATACTAGCAACATAAAGACGCACGCCCAAAACTAAAAAAAAAGTAAACCACACATATTGCTTAAAATATCATGCATGACAAGTAAGCTTGAAAGGAGTTTCTACTATACCAAAATCACTAATACCTTGTTCCATTGCTGCAGAACCAAAAATGCCACTGCAGTTCCCAAATTTGAAGAGAAAGCTTATCAAAAGTAAACAAGTCATTTCTGAACTGCTACACATTAAAATTTGAATCTTACAGCTTGCAACACATAAAAATCCATGCAGTTTAATCGAAACTTCAGATACAGAAGACTTATCAGCCAGAAGATTACACACACATACATACATATATATATATATATATATATAACTAAAGGAATGTTCCCTGTTGTCCCTCCTACACGCTGTTAAATTAACTAGTCACAAAAAAATTATAGGACACAAAAATCAAGTTACATCCTTTTGAGGATGACCATGTGCCATAGCATCCATTCTCACCAATTTCATTATTGAGTTACAATCGTACAATTCAAGAATCAGCATGATAAGTGCTTCTGCATATATACAATAATGCTGATAGTACTATATGGAAGATCAAGGTTAAGGACCCAACGGAAATTACATTAACAACTAGAAATTTTAGTCAATGTTATTTAGGTCTCTATTTTCAGATCATTCAAAAATTGGTAGCAGATGTCATCATATCAATTTTTTTAATTACTATCAATTTATAGATCTAGTCTCATTTGTACAATATTATATTATATTTACTTTATCCATGTAAAGCAAAACGTAAAAATGCAATTAGCATATCATTTTTTTTCTGAAATAATTCAGTAGAAAATTTTGGCCATAAACAAAGCAGAGTACTACAAGAGAAATGGGTACTTGTTAAAAGGAGGTAGGATTACATTTGATGTTAATTTATTAGCAAATGTTAATTTGGCAGCATTTCATCTCAGACTTCTATGGTTCACGGTTCGAATTGGCTTGAATAAGCAATAATGTTTGGGGATATGAAAACACAGACACCTCTTTTCTTTGAGGTGTCATCGTGTCGGACATATTTTCAATATCAACACCTCCTGTCACCTCTCTTATATGCGTTACACACT
This sequence comes from Clitoria ternatea, assembly GCA_037962975.1. Classification (NCBI taxonomy): domain Eukaryota; kingdom Viridiplantae; phylum Streptophyta; class Magnoliopsida; order Fabales; family Fabaceae; genus Clitoria; species Clitoria ternatea. The sequence continues at coordinate 269,493,599 of CM075671.1, forward strand.
TCTTGACAAGTGTCTAATTAAAAAAAAATTATCGGGTTGAACACTTAAACTGACACCTCTATAGAACTCGGATATTTGAACCAACACCTTCATATAGATAGACACGTATTAATCTTATTAAAAATATATTTTTTAACTTTTTAAGTTAACTTAATGATAGTATAAAATATCAAAAAAACACTGTCTCTTACTTATATTTTAGGGTTTATTATCACAATAAAAATGTAAAATTTTGAAAATTTGATTTGAGAAGCTAAATATACATATCTTACAAAAATTTTGATTGTCAATTTTGAATTTTTATGTTATTCATATTTTATTTTACTTGAGTTTCTCTTTCTCTATTTATACATTTCATATGCGGTGTCTCAATGTCTTATATTTTAAAGATTAGTCGTGCCGAAGTGTTTGTGTCATGTCGTATCGTGTTTGGTGTCCCTGTTGAAGTTGAACACACCTCGTACCCTGGATTAGGGATAATGTTCGGAGAAACCAATTTCAAACCTTAATTTGAAAAAGAAGTTTGCACCTTACACCTTGGATCACAGATATTGTTTGGAGAAACTAATTTTGAACCTTATTAGAAAAGAAGTTGTACCTTGCACCTTAGATTAGTGTTAATGGTTGGGGGAACCATTTTTCTTTTTTTATAATGAGAACCTATTTCAAACGTTGATTGGAGAAGGGGATTGCGAATAATAATGTTTCAAGAAACCAATTTAAAACATCTATACAATGTGAAAAGAAAATTAAAAAAACTTCACGTTAAAAAACAAATTAGTAAAGTATTGATGACGTGTTATCAACTAACCTATCACACATATAACTATACGTCATGTCAAGGACATACAAATGTTAGACATATAGCTACACATCATGTCAAGGGCATTAAAGCCCTTAATGTGGTGAGGGCATCCTAGAAATTCATTGTGTGTGTATCTATATATAGAGAGAGGTTGTATTAGTTTTCTTAAAATGTATCTGAAACATCCTAAATTTAAAATGAAAACAACCCGGGACAAGAAAATTTTTCCAAAATTACATAAACCGAATAGACCATAAAGCAACCGGGTAACAAAAGAAATAAGAGAAGGAAGGCAAGAGAAAATAAAACCGACTCGAGAGGGCATACAACGGAAGAAGAAAACACTCAGTGAAGCCCAAAACCAGCATTCACTCGGTTAAGCGTGAACCCATACACTTGAGCGAAGCAGCTCCAGTCGCTCGGGCGAAGCACGAATCGCTTAAGCGATGCCAACACAAGGTCTTCCCAAGTCCACACTCGCTGGAGCGAGTACCTTGATCGCTGGGGCGAGAAGCCACACTCGGCTATCCAGACGCTCGGAATCCAGAGTCATCCTTCAACTCATTCACTCAGAAAATGAGAGCTAACTCTCTCGGCACGCCACAACTTATTCGCTCGGGGAGTCATTAAGTAAATCCTCACTCGGACTTATTCTAATTCTAACCACTCGGAATACCGTTTGGCTAATTCGCTCGGATTATTTATAGCGTCCGCTCAGAATTCGTCAAAGGGATTTCTCTCAGAATCCTTATGAGTAGCCCCCACTCGGAAAGAGCCCAACACGAGTCACCAGCATACAACACAGGTCTATACACAATCATACACTCGGAATACCCATTATCTTAACATTATATATATATATATATATATATATATATATATATATATGTATTCACCAATACTTACAATTCCATACAAGTAACCCATATCTATAATTCTCCTAATCAATCTTTATAAACAAATATACTTAATCGTCATTTTACATAAGAGCCGGCCAAGGCTACACTGACTAAACATAATGAATACAATATAAGCACTCAACAATCAGGTACACCACACTCGGACTTGAGGCCCTGCCAGCACTTCCGAGCCCGATCTGCACATACTGAAAAATGGTGTAGGGGGTGAGCTTTCACATATACAATGACAGTTATTGGCTTGGCTTAGCATACACATTCCCTTTCAACATACTCTATCTATCTTAGTCAATACTAGCATTTACTAACATTTAATAAAGCATCTACACAAGTCACTAGTCGGATTACTCAAGTCATTCATGGTCATCTAACTCCTACTATTCACAACAACATACCCCTTAACAATAACATCAATAATACTTAGCCTCAGCGTCAAACACACACACACAAATCCAGTCGGAATTCCTTAATAGCATTCACAGATTTTAAGGAGCGTGTTGCTCTCGTCAATGATGCACCTACCTATATGCATGCGGATCCGACTTAACAATAACTCTCAGTTACAGATCCCTTTTCTGGCCCCTCGTCTGATAACCCTTACCGTGTGGTACCTGTCTCCCACGGACGTCTCGAGACTTAACTCTAGCTCCCACGGCTACCACGGGTCCTCTCAGAATCTAGCCAAGGGTCTGTAGCTGGAAATCATCTCATTGGGTTCCTGACCTTCCACGGGTCACCCTCTATTCATAAATGCAACCTCATGCATGTCACGGTAGTCATCCACACTCAGCAAGTTCATCTTAAGCAATTCATATCGTATCCACCCGGAAGTCAACAATAGACCACACAATGTGCTTGATATTCACATTACAATTAACATGCAATTCATACATTAACTCCACAACATCACCAATGTCATCATACATCTCTAGGACAGCCATAGTCATACACCACCCAGATAATAATTATCATTCATTCGGACTCCACTCAGCAGCACGCACAATATATATATATATATATATATATATATATATCCAACAACACATCCTGAACGCATGCATGTGAATACGAAATAATCAACAGGACTCTACTAACACGCACATACGATATTCAATGATCAACAGTCAAACACCTCACAGAGTCATCATAATCATAATCATACAAACACATAAGGTAATACATTCACTCGGACCGTCCAGAAACTATGCATTTGACATGCAGAGCGCCCCCTACCTGGGATGAAGATTCCAAAGGCTCCAAGGGCTTGCAGCTCCAGTCGGTTGCTCCGCCCAGCCCATTCACTCGCTCTCAATGGAGCGACCCTGCCTCAGTCATCCACCATTACACCTGGCTTTGGAGGAGCTCCGAGCCACTCCCACTCTTAAACAGTTCTGCATGCAAGATTAGCGGGGAGACCCAAGCCCCCAGGGCACCACATTGACCTTCCACTCGGTCCAGTGGGGATTTCCAAGCTTCCGAGATGCCCAGTTCCCTGCTCACTCTCTTGAGCAGCTCCATCACAACACTGGTGAATGCTCCGACCTCCTTACAGCATTTTGTGATGCAGATCTTCACTGAGGCTCGGCAGCCTCGAGCAAGGAGAGGGAGGAAGAGGGAAGTCAACGAAGGAGCCGCGGGGAAGAAGACTGATTGCATGCAGAGGGAATGCACACCCTCACCCTCTCTGGCTCGTCGAGTCAAGAAGGAGGACTCTGATCCTCAGCCTCCACGGTCGCGAGCTCACGGTGCAGAGAGCAGAGAAGAAAGAAGAAGAAAAGGAGAATGAAGAGCGAAGAAGAAGGGAAGAAGAGAGAACAGAAAGAAGAAAAGTCTGAAGGGGAAAAATGAATGATAGGGTGGCCCAGTAGCCCATATACGCATGCACGGAGAGAAGGGGAAGTGGGGTGGAAAAGCGTGAAGCAGTACTCCAATCACAATCAGCCGCAATTATTAATTAATCATTCTTAACCAGTCATTATTTCTTAAGTTGAGTTAATTAAGTTAATTATAATTATTAAATAATTTTCCCACCTTGCAATTATTATTTCAATGATTTATTTTCATTCGGCAATTAATTATTAAATCGGGATGTTACAGTTCTCCCCCTCTCAAAAGAATTTCGTCCTCGAAATTCAAACACATGCTTAGCCTCACTGAACCACTCGGAAAATCACTGCCATACCATAATAAGCAATTACACATATATGTACCTCAAGTATTCATCCATTGCTTAAATTCCAGTCGGAAAAATTGGCTTCCAAAGCAATTTATCGACTGATCCACCCAGAAAACCGAGACATCATTCTTAACACATTTCCACTCGGAAGTGTCACCATTGACTCGGAATAACATTCCTTCCTTTCACTCAGACTATCTCAACAAACGGATCAGGATACCACAGTCATGCTCTGACTGCAACTCTTCGTTTCTCAATGTTTCCGACTGCTTTGCAATTTCTAATCAGCGTAAATAAAACAACTCTTCATAGCCTTCATTACATTCGGGATTCCATTTCCCACGTAGTTACCCCCATTCAACTCTGCCAGTTCACCCTAACTATTGGCACTTTCCAGTTTCTTGGCCGCTCGGCCTTACACTCTCAACACCGATCAGCATATTTACACCATCGGGTTCCCCGACTCAATGAGTCACTCAGCATGACAAAGAGCTCACACAAAGCATAGGCTCGACATTGGGTCACATGGGACACATTCTAGATGTTATTCAACCAATTGGGAAGAGTCTAGTCGGTAAACAACATTACCGACTCCCTATAATACCCATTACCGACCGATTCATCTCAGATTAAGCTCTCGGATTTCCAAAATTTCGACCACAAAATTTCCTTCTTAACCAAAATGAACACTCAAACGAGTTCCCATACGTTTCAATTAGCACACTTGCCTAGATTTGCCTCGTACAGGCACCACACTCGGTTCATACATCTCAGATTCTTAACCATTCCTTTGGCTAACTTCATGCCTATAACCCACGAATGCCACTCGGCCCTCTCACTCAAAAATATCAATCGGGGTTTTAAGGGCAGTTCTCATCCGAAAATCCTTCCACTTGCAAAATTTACTCATAAATCAAGCCTACCTCGAAACCAACCCGAGTCCAAGCCCAGCAGTCCCAACGCTGACCTGAGTACGATTTCAAATAAATCCTTCTCTTGGATATCTACTCCTCTTGGAGATCCTTCACTCAGAGACTTTCTATTTACCAATTTCCACTCAGAATTCAGGCTTACTCCAAATATAAATCTGAGTTCAAACTCAGCAGCTCAACATCACCCGAACACAGCTGTGAATAAGTTTACCGCTCGGTATTTTCTCCCCCTTGGGTAATTCACTTGAAAACTTGCACACTCGAAGTTCCATTTTCCGATGAGAAGTACTTTTCTCCTGGATGAAGATCACGTGGTGGAACATCACACGGGTATTAGGAATTCCACACTCGATGCCTTTCCACTCAGAACCGCTCCACACGGTACCATCCACTCGGAAGTGGTACACTCCGAGACGTTTCACCCGAAATTCACACGACTCAGATATTTCACTTTGATTTTGCCTAACACAGAAGTGCCATTCGGACACAACTCCTTATTGATGACCAAAACGATGCTTCACTCGGAACATAATAATCTTTCCTGAGCAATCCTTACCTTACCGAACACCTTGGCTCAAGGTCCAGGTTTCCTTATTAAACTTACAGTACCACTCGGCTAACTTATAAAACTCAAATTTCAGTGGCAAATTTGATCACCCTTCTTATTTCAATAACCAATCGTCCCTTAGTAGCCCTTCCGTACCCAACAACCTCTAATCCTCTCGGAGGCAACATGACAAGGTTAAGCAGTCCTCATTTGATACATAGCCACTTATGATCTACTTAATACAACTCCTCTCTTCACTCGGGCAGCCTGAAAGACTCACCATCACCATAAGCAGCTACAACTTCACCTGCCCGACTCATGAATTGCTGCATCCATCTTATAGGATGACGTCTCATTCCTATAGGGTTACAACAATTACACAGTCACTGCAACATGTACGCTGCCACAATGCCTACGGCATGAAGAGTCATTTCAGGACAGCATGACTCACACTGACCTGACTCACTCAACTAATACTAGTTCACACGGTAATTAATGGCAGTTCACATACACATTAGAAGCAGTACATCTATATCAGCATTATGCATCACACAGGGTACATCACGCAATAACAAGCATGAAAATTATTTATCACTTCTGTAAAACTGAATGACTGCAATACAATAATCGGCTTCTAGCCAACACCGAGTAAATATTTCCTCTAAATCTTATTCATCACAAAATCATGGCTCGGACTAAATTCTCAGTTCTCAGTTATATAATGACATCACTCATTCGGCTTCATGCAATTCAGTCAGGATTAAGTAATTCACATTCACATATGTTGTCATAACACACCATAGACTCGACAACGACACTAATACACATACAACCACTCAGTCGGATTTTATAACAATTATTCACGGCTATATTATTGTTCACTACAGCATGCACCATAACCATAACCACACATTGCACTCAACAATAGCATCAATATATATATATATGTGTGTGTGTTCATCCGAGCGAATTTACTTAAATCAATTCCCAACTACATTAAGGATTTCATTCACAACATCATATCCAATCGGGAGTTGCACAATAACGTACATTCTCAATTATGACACCACATTACACTCGGTAACAGTATCGGTACATACATATTCATTCAGTCGGAATTCACTTATACGTCATCATCTAGTCGGGGTTCATTGAAATCATTCAAATCCATGCAACCCATGTTAGTCTTCCTAACAACGTTCTCACACGCACCGACCAACTCACTCAGCTAATACTTACTCACAAGAATTAATGGCAATTCACATGCATATATAAGCACATATTCACATCAACATTATCATGATGCACCACGTAGGGCACGTCGCACAGCAACAATCATGTAATATAATTTACCCCTACAGTAAAATAGTATAATGGCTACAGGCTTCCGACTTATACAAAAAAAATCGTACACCTCTTCTTTACTCATAAGTTAGCGCAACTCTCCTGATGACAATCGTCAAGTAGCAGTTACTATCACCCCAAAATGGTGTAATAACAGTCGGTTTCCGACCATTACCGTGTAATTGCTTCTTCCTTAGATCTTATCCACCTTAAACCATACAGTATCATATACACACACATATATATATATATATACGTGTGTACCAACATTCAATACATACACGCTATCATTCAACCAGAACACATTCAAGCATCATTCAATCAGAATCTATCCAGCCAGCTCTCGGCTATATCACTTACATTATTTACAATCCCATATAATCACAGCCATAGGCTCACTTTGCACTTAGCGACAACATCAACACATATATATTCAATCATCCAATCGGAATATCAAATTCACATTCGGCCATACAATTCATATCATTCACCACAGCATGCATTACAGCCACAACATTAATATACATACATTCATTCAATCGGATTCCATTCAATCATGTTATTCTAAATAACATTCCACATATTCATGTAATTCATATTGAGCTCAACAACCATTATAGTGTGCACATATTCTTTTCACCCGGATTTAAAAGGGACTCCTCACTCTGGATTATTTAGTCACTCTTCACTCGGGAAACCTCAACAGTTATCACTCGAAGGGTATCCGGATCGATTCCCACTCGGTATCACCCGTCCTCTTCACTCATTCTTACTCGGCAACTATAATCTCTCCTACTCTGGTTTTCCCACTAAGTCAAGACTCGCTCGAATTTTCTATCTACTTAATGATTTATTATAATGGATCCACTCAGAGTCGTAGGTGTCATCTTCAGGTCGGTAAACTCTCGCTCGGCATCACACTGTCTCATTCACTCGGGATTACCTAGGTTTTCTTTCACTCGGAGGGAGTCACTAACTCTCTTCCCACGTCAACACTCGTCTCCATTTCCGACTTATAGTTAAACTAATCTCTCGCACACAACAAATACGCATACGTATATTATCTCGGATCTTCATGCACAGTATAGGAGTTCACGCAACATAGAGGGTGTAATTAATTACAGGCACCAATTTATGTCTTCTACTCCAAAGGGTTCAGGTTCACGTAAAAGGAAGTAAGGCTAACACATTTCTTGTATCTCAAATCATATACTATTCATTCATCACACGTTCAAATTCCTCAACAAGGCACAGGCATACAACCACACCATTTATATACCAAATCATCAAACACATACAATACCGATTAAGTCAGAGCATACAATCAATCGGACCAGGAGGGAAATGACCTCCTATTCACAAATCAATATCACAATAATGATGACCACTCGGTCATACTGCATATAACCGCTTACACTCGGTAAGCATACATTGGCCTTGGACCTTTCGGTCTGCTCTGATACCAAAATGAAACATCCTAAATTTAAAATGAAAACAACCCGGGACAAGAAAATTTTTCCAAAATTACATAAACCGAATAGACCATAAAGCAACCGGGTAACAAAAGAAATCAGAGAAGGAAGGCAAGAGAAAATAAAACCGACTCAAGAGGGCATACAGCGGAAGAAGGAAACACTCGGTGAAGCCCAAAACCAGCATTCACTCGGTTAAGCGTGAACCCATACACTTGAGCGAAGCAGCTCCAGTCGCTCGGGCGAAGCACGAATCGCTTAAGCGATGCCAACACAAGGTCTTCCCAAGTCCACGCTCGCTGGAGCGAGTACCTTGATCGCTGGGGCGAGAAGCCACACTCGGCTATCCAGACGCTCGGAATCCAGAGTCATCCTTCAACTCATTCACTCGGAAAATGAGAGCTAACTCTCTCGGCACGCCACAACTTATTCGCTCGGGGAGTCATTAAGTAAATCCTCACTCGGACTTATTCTAATTCTAACCACTCGGAATACCGTTTGGCTAATTCGCTCGGATTATTTATAGCGTCCGCTCAGAATTCGTCAAAGGGATTTCTCTCAGAATCCTTATGAGTAGCCCCCACTCGGAAAGAGCCCAACACGAGTCACCAGCATACAACACAGGTCTATACACAATCATACACTCGGAATACCCATTATCTTAACATTATATATATATATGTATTCACCAATACTTACAATTCCATACAAGTAACCCATATCTATAATTCTCCTAATCAATCTTATAAACAAATATACTTAATCGTCATTTTACATAAGAGCCGGCCAAGGCTACACTGACTAAACATAATGAATACAATATAAGCACTCAACAATCAGGTACACCACACTCAGACTTGAGGCCCTGCCAGCACTTCCGAGCCCGATCTGCACATACTGAAAAATGGTATAGGGGGTGAGCTTTCACATATACAATGACAGTTATTGGCTCGACTTAGCATACACATTCCCTTTCAACATACTCTATCTATCTTAGTCAATACTAGCATTTACTAACATTTAATAAAGCATCTACACAAGTCACTAGTCAGATTACTCAAGTCATTCATGGTCATCTAACTCCTACTATTCACAACAACATACCCCTTAACAATAACATCAATAATACTTAGCCTCAGCGTCAAACACACACACACAAATCCAGTCGAAATTCCTTAATAGCATTCACAGATTTTAAGGAGCGTGTTGCTCTCGTCAATGATGCACCTACCTATATGCATGCGGATCCGACTTAACAATAACTCTCAGTTACAGATCCTTTTTCTGGCCCCTCGTCTGATAACCCTTACCGTGTGGTACCTGTCTCCCACGGACGTCTCGAGACTTAACTCTAGCTCCCACGGCTACCACGGGTCCTCTCAGAATCTAGCCAAGGGTCTGTAGCTGGAAATCATCTCATTAGGTTCCTGACCTTCCACGGGTCACCCTCTATTCATAAATGCAACCTCATGCATGTCACGGTAGTCATCCACACTCAGCAAGTTCATCTTAAGCAATTCATATCGTATCCACCCGGAAGTCAACAATAGACCACACAATGTGCTTGATATTCACATTACAATTAACATGCAATTCATACATTAACTCCACAACATCACCAATGTCATCATACATCTCTAGGACAGCCATAGTCATACACCACCCAGATAATAATTATCATTCATTCGGACTCCACTCAGCAGCACGCACAATATATATATATATATATATATATATATATATATCCAACAACACATCCTGAACGCATGCATGTGAATACGAAATAATCAACAGGACTCTACTAACACGCACATACGATATTCAATGATCAACAGTCAAACACCTCACAGAGTCATCATAATCATAATCATACAAACACATAAGGTAATACATTCACTCGGACCGTCCAGAAACTATGCATTTGACATGCAGAGCGCCCCCTACCTGGGATGAAGATTCCAAAGGCTCCAAGGGCTTGCAGCTCCAGTCGGTTGCTCCGCCCAGCCCATTCACTCGCTCTCAATGGAGCGACCCTGCCTCAGTCATCCACCATTACACCTGGCTTTGGAGGAGCTCCGAGCCACTCCCACTCTTAAACAGTTCTGCATGCAAGATTAGCGGGGAGACCCAAGCCCCCAGGGCACCACATTGACTTTCCACTCGGTCCAGTGGGGATTTCCAAGCTTCCGAGACGCCCAGTTCCCTGCTCACTCTCTTGAGCAGCTCCATCACAACACTGGTGAATGCTCCGACCTCCTTACAGCATTTCGTGATGCAGATCTTCACTGAGGCTCGGCAGCCTCGAGCAAGGAGAGAGAGGAAGAGGGAAGTCGACGAAGGAGCCGCGGGGAAGAAGACTGATTGCATGCAGAGGGAATGCACACCCTCACCCTCTCTGGCTCGTCGAGTCAAGAAGGAGGACTCTGATCTTCAGCCTCCACGGTCGCGAGCTCACGGTGCAGCGAGCAGAGAAGAAAGAAGAAGAAAAGGAGAATGAAGAGCGAAGAAGAAGGGAAGAAGAGAGAACAGAAAGAAGAAAAGTCTGAAGGGGAAAAATGAATGATAGGGTGGCCCAGTAGCCCATATACGCATGCACGGAGAGAAGGGGAAGTGGGGTGGAAAAGCGTGAAGCAGTACTCCAATCACAATCAGCTGCAATTATTAATTAATCACTCTTAACCAGTCATTATTATTAAATAATTATAATTATTAAATAATTTTCCCACCTTGCAATTATTATTTCAATGATTTATTTTCATTCGGCAATTAATTATTAAATCGGGATGTTACAGTATCCTTATTAAATTTTAAAAATGATAAAAGTAAAAGTAATTTTAATAAAAATTTGTTTGGCATTATTTTACGAATATAAATTTTCATATGTATATATATACAGTGAGCGAATCTAATAAAAAAGTGTTATTATGAAAATGAGAAAATAAATATCAACTATATTATATTTCAATTTTAAAAAAATCACGTGCCTCTCAGTATATTCCTACTTCGGGTTCTCTCTTTCATTTTGATTGAAACTCTTCATCAATTAGCAAGACACTTCTGAGTTTCGACTGATCTGCTCCTTATCTGCCCCTTAACCAAAGATCTAAAATTGTTGTTGAAAGCCAACATCCAACTTTCTTCTTCATTGCTGTAAACCCTCCAAATCTAAACAAAACCAAAATTGTGTTAGCTTAATTAGTTTAGTCTATTTCTATCTTAGGCCATTAGTTGTTAGTTTCTGGTGCCTACATATAGGAACATTCTGTTGTATATCTTTTCTCAAAGCAAGTTTGTAAGTTTCTCAGTTTTGTATTATTTCAATCAACTTTCTAAAGCATTCAAAGAATACAATACTTTTCTGTGAGAGTCATCAAGATGGTATCATGAGCTTTCTAGTTCAATTATCATCCTTCTTTCTTTCATCTCAAACTTTTCAAATCCTTTTTACTTGCATCCAAATGACAACCAACCTTTGTCTTGGTCTCGTCTCTCTTAAAGATATAATATCATGGTTCTTCCTTGGACTAGACATTCAGTGGGAGAATCAATTCTCAAATCCATTTTCTGGATACATCTTGCCTCAGATGCATGGAAAGATTTTAAAGATTAATTTGCTCATGGGGATATTTTTTGAATTTCTGATATTTAATAAGTCTATAGATTGCAATAAGGAGATTAAGATGTCATTGAGTATTTTACCAAACTCAAGACTTTATGGGAGGACTTAGAAAATCTGAGACCTATTCCTCACTATAAGTGTTCTATACCTTGTTCTTGTGGAGCTATACAATCCATAACCACTCATAGGGAGCAGACCATGTCATACAGTTTCTTAAAGGGTTAAATGAACAATTTTCTCAAGTGAGATCTCATATCATGCTTATTGATCCTTTGCCGAATATCACTCAAGCTTTTTCTATGGTCATTCAAGATGAAAGACAATTTAATGTATATCATTTGGCTTTGACCAATATTGATACTCAAGTCCTTGTTAGGAGGTGTTTGGTTTGTAGTTGGGAAAATGGAATTAAGTTGATGTGAAAAATTTAAAGGTTGATATTAATTTTTCACGCTGTTCGAGACAATCAAAACTTCGTTAACCCGTAGGATCAAAAAGCTCCCACAGATTAACGGAGGTTTTCTCTGTTCAGCTAGTGCTCCAAACGTGCTCTTACTTCTCAACAAGGCAGGAGCAATAATAATAATGCCAAGAAAAAACAAGGAAAGGGTAAAAATAATAAAGGGGAAAATACTAAGTTTTGCCCATATTGCAAGAAAACTAACCACACTATGGAAACCTACTACTTTAAGCATGGTTTTCCACAGGGCTATTAATCTAAAACTGCTAAAACTACCAATCTGCTAGCACTTTCCCTTCGGATTGCACTTATGAAGAATCAAGTCCAAAGGAGAATAGAAACTTTGAAATTATGATCAGGCAAGAGTAGTATCAGGGGCTATTTGAGCTATTACAAAAGTCAAAACAAAGCAAGCAACATGCTACAAATTTGGTCTCTACAAGACCTCCAGCTATGAATGGTATTTTTTATCCCTCGGTAAATGTACTAAACAGCAGCTCTTAAAATTATGACCACTAATCTTTGAATTAGGTAGTTTCTATTTCAAAACTATTCCTAGTATTCTTATTACTTTGCCTAAATAGGATGCATATGGGTTTATAAGGTGAAATATTATTGTCGCGACCTGGATCGCGGCGGGAAGCCGACCGTAAAAAGAAAATAAAGTTTCCCGAGTTCCCTCCGAAAACCGTGGAGTCGCCACTAATGTTTTTTAAGGTAAAACATTAGAAAAACCTTAACGTGAAGGTACTGGTCATAAATTAAGATTTTAAGTTCGGGAGTCTAATTACAGGTGGGGAAGGTATTAGCACCCCACACTGTCCGTTTTAAACGGTTACCCTAAATTGTTTAAGTTTGAATAATCCTACTACTTTATAATTTAAACATCCTAGAGATGCCTTATGGATAGGTTGTTGATTTAATAATTTTTAAAATTATAAACTTTACGATTAATAGGACGTCTCGTCCAAATTAATCGAGTTATCGTTAAAAGCATAATGATTTTATTATTACTAGTAAAAGGGATATATATTTTTTAAAATTTGGGCCCGACAGGAATAATTGTTCCCGCTCCTATGTATTCCCCAAGCGTTAGAGGAAATCAGGGTTACGTAGTTCTTTGAGTTATTTTTTAAAAAAAGCGAAGCAGATTGAAAAATGCCTGAGATTAAAAAATATTAATCAATAGGACGTCTCGTCCAAATTGATTTCAAGTGGTGTATTATTTTTAGAAAAAAAAGGAACCTTGGGTTTTATTGATTTTTATTATATTTTTAGAGATAAACTTAATAGTTTAGATTGATTTAAGAACGAAAGGTTTATTTGAAGACCTAGATTAATAGGACGTCTCGTCCAAAGAATCTATAAAGATATTTTGATTTTTGTTATATTATTGAAATTACTAAAGTGTTTTATGGTCTATATTATTTTAGAAAATTTAACATAGATTGACAGGACGTCTCGTCCAAAAAATCTATAAAGACCCTAAATTTGTTATCAAAAGTATTTTTATAGTCTACGTTATTTTTGAGATAATTTAAAAAAATTATTTTATTTGAAAACTTAAACCGACAAGACGTTTCGTTCAAATTGATTTCTAATATAAATGTGTTAATTTTAGTTACCTATTGAAATTTTTTAAAAATATATTTTATGATCTAACAATTAAAATATAAGTTAATAAGACGTTTTGTCTAGATTAACCCTAGCATAAAGATTTTAATTTTAGGCACATACCAATATTAATTTTTGTTTTCTATTTTACAAATGTAATACTCTAAACTTAGTTAGTAGTAAACATTAACAGGTATTAGGTGACACTAATTATTAGAGTATTCCTAAAAGGAAAAGGTTTCATAATTTAATTCTCCAGGAGACCGGGATTACATACAATCACAACTAGATAAATTAAAGAGATATAGAAGATACCTGGTGTTGGTTTTATTTGTCAATAGTTCCTTATAGCTACGCGTGAACACGTTCCGTTTTTCCTATTCTGGTCCTGTGTGAATTACGTAAATATGCTTATATGTTGGAAGTTTCGTTATGCTTCTCGCTACTGCCGCTGTGCCAAGCCTCGCATCAATTGTCTCCACCCTCTCGGTCTTTGCGAATTCAAAAGTACATGGCCATTGCGAAATCCATTTTTTTCGTCTCTGCCACTTGGAAGTCCTTATATATATATGTTGAACTCCTTTCTCGGTTTACGCGCCTCTCAATTGGAAAATTGAATTTCCTTTTCTGTTTCTTCCCCCACCTTATAATAATATATATCATATATATCTTTTGCTTCAAAAACTAAGTTTATCCCTTTTTCTCGCGTGAATTTCTTATAATAATATACTAATCCTTTTTTTCAATTGCGTCATCCCCTGTGCATTGCGTTATCTGCTCCTTATATTATAATATATAAAACCTCCTTTTGTTTTCACGTGGACCATATTATATATAAATATATTTATCATTTTTATAATATATATTAAAAAAACTGATTTCATCTATCTCCTAAAACTCTTATCTCTTAAAATCTTCTAATCATTTTCTTTAATCTCTTATCTGATCTCTTAAAATTTGAATTTTAAACTTCCTTTCTCTATTTGAATTTTAAATTTTTTAGGATTAGAGGTTCAAAAATTCAAAATTTATTGTTCTGACAAGGATTAAAAATTTTGGAGACCACGGCCCAAATCAATAATTTGAAATTCAAACAAGCCCACAGGTTCACTTTTTTTCTAAAAAGAATTTTTTTATTTTTTGGTATTTTTATTATTTATTGAAAATTTTAAATGGGCCCGGATAAAATTGGGTAGCAACAGCTTGCCCCTCTTTACTTTTCTCTTACTGTGTTACAGTAATAGATAAGTAAAGACAATGCGAAACAATTTTGTCCAGGGCGCCAGTTTTAAAGAATGTCGTGTTTGACGACGAAGAAATCAAAGTGGTGCCTCACTTGGCGACTGAAAATTTAAATGATACCATGCTTGGCGACTGGAAATTAAAAGAGTGCCCCACTCGGCGCCTGGAAGTTTAAAAGATGCCATGTTCAGTAAAAGGAAAGTAAAATGATGCCCCGCTCGGCGATTGCAAAGTAAAATGATGCCCCGCTCGGCGACTGAAAATTTAATTGATGCCATGTTTGGCGACAGGAAAGTAAAATGGTGCCATGTTTGGCGAAAGGAAAGTAAAATGGTGCCCCGTTCGGCTACTGGAAATTAAAAGAGTGCCCCGCTCGGTGACTGGAACTTTAAAAGATGCCATGTTCGGCTCTAGGAAAGTAAAATGATGCCCCGCTCGGTAATTGAAATTGTGCCCCGTTCGGCGACTGAAAAGTAAAATGGTGCCATGTTTGGCGACAGGAAAGTAAAATTATGCCTTGTTCGGCTACTGGAAAGTAAAATTGTGCCTTGTTCGGCTACTGGAAAGTAAAATTGTGCCTCGTTCGGCGATTGGAAAGTAAAATGATGCCCCGCTCGGCAATTGAAATGGTGCCCCGCTTGACAATTGAAAAGTAAAATGGTGCCTCGCTCGGCGATTGAAAATTTAAATGATGCCATGCTTGGCGACTGGAAATTAAAAGAGTGCCCCGCTCGGCGACTGGAAGTTTAAAAGATGCCATGTTTGGCTCTAGGAAAATAAAATGATGCCCCGCTCGGCAATTGAAATGGTGCCCTGCTTGGCAACTGAAAAGTAAAATAGTGCCCCGCTCGGCGACTGAAAATTTAAATGATGCCATGTTTGGCGACAGGAAAGTAAAATGGTGCCCCGCTCGGCTACTGGAAAGTAAAATTGTGCCTTGTTTGGCTACTGGAAAGTAAAATTGTGCCTCGTTCGGCGATTGGAAGTTTAAAAGATGCCATGTTCAGCTCTAGGAAAATAAAATGATGCCCGCTCGGCAATTGAAATGGTGCTCTGCTTAGCAACTGAAAAGTAAAACAGTGCCCCGCTCGGCGACTGAAAATTTAGATGATGCCATGTTTGGCGATTGGAAATTAAAATCAAGTTTGAAATCCGGGGAGAAACCTTTAGAGCTGCAATCTTTACAGATTTTTGGTTTATACTCATAGGTGAAATGGATAAACAAGGTGATTTTCTCTCTTGAGCATGTATTCAGCGCAGTCCTTGTGATGCTTGTCTGAGGTGCTATCAAATAACAGGAGCCTCTCACTCCCATGATTTTTCTTTTTGTGAAAATAATTGTCATTGCCTTGTTTTATTTCGTTAAAACACACGTTTTGTCATATTAATGAAACTCATGTATAAATGCGTATTGAAAAGGTAGCACATTTATTTATGTGGGTTGATCAAGTACCGGAAAAGACAAAGGGAAATTAGATGCAAAAAGAAACAAACGTAGGTAAAGAGTTTGATAATAAGGATGTAATGGGGTTTGCAGATCTTCCAGTGAATCCCTGAGAACAGTAAGAATCTTGATCCTGTATCAGATGACAAGTTTATCCTTCGATCTTGCTTTTGAGAAAGTAATTCAATTTTGGTCCTTGTCCTCGTACCTCAGTTCAGTTCCGCTCTGCCTGGATGGGGATATTCAGTTACTTTGCCAAAATTTTGACCTTAATTTTTGCCTGAGCCGCCCTTTCAGGTTTTCGACTCACCAGGTCGCTCTAATTTTTGCCTAGGCCGCCCTTTCAGGTTTTCAGCCTAATGAGCATGATTTTTTGTTTTTGTTTTTGTTTTTGTTTTTTTTTTTAGGCAAAGTATCTTTTGACTGCGTCTGAATTTATAGGCATCGGTAGGTCATCTCCATCCATGTTGGTCAATACCAAAGCTCCACCAGAAAAAGCTCTTTTTAGCACATATGGTCCCTCGTAATTAGGTGTCCATTTTCCTCTGTGGTCCTTGTGGATTGACAGAATTTTCTTGAGAACTAGATCCCCTTCTTGAAATTGTCGAGGTCGTACCTTCTTTTCATAAGCCTTTTTCATACGCTTCTGATATAACCGTCCGTGAGATAAGGCAGTTAACCTCTTCCCATCTATTAGGTTCAGTTGGTCATGTCAAACCTGAACCCACTCAGCTTCTTCCAATTTGGCCTCCATGATTACCCTTAAAGATGGGATTTCGACTTCAATAGGTATGACTGCTTCCATGCCATATACCAAAGAGAACGGGGTTGCCCCTGTCGAAGTTCGAACCGAAGTGCGATACCCATGTAAAGCAAAAGGGAGCATCTCACTCCAATCTTTGTAGGTCACAACCATTTTCTGTACTATCTTCTTGATGTTTTTATTTGCTGCTTCAACTGCTCCATTCATCTTTGGCCGGTACGGGGAGGAGTTATGATGATGGATTTTGAAATTCTCACACAATTCCTTCATCATTTTGTTATTTAGGTTTGTGCCGTTATCAGTAATGTATCTGACTTGGCAAGCCATATCGACATATTAGCTCCTTTTTGACAAATTTAACCACAACATTTTTCGTCACATTGGCATAGGACGCTGCCTCGACCCATTTAGTGAAATAGTCGATAGCGACCAAGATAAAGCGATGGCCATTTGAGGCTTTTGGCTCGATGGGCCCAATGACGTCCATACCCCACATCGAGAAGGGCCATGGAGCTGATAAAACATTTAGGGATGAGGGGGTGCATGAATTCGGTCAGCGTAGGTTTGACATTTATGGCATTTCCGAACATATTCAAAACAGTCAGGTTCTATAGTTGTCCAGTAATACCCAACTCTTAGGATCTTTCTTGCCATGGCATGGCCATTGGCATGAGTTCCGAAGGATCCTTCGTGAATATCAACCATGATCCCTTTTGCCTCATTCACATCTACACATCGAAGAAGTACGGAGTCATGATTCCTTTTGTAAAGCACATCGCCATTTAAAAAAAAACCCATAGAAAGTCATCGTAGGGTTCTTTTGTCATTTTCTGTAGCTTCCCGAGGGTACTCCCGACTTTTGATGTAGTTTTTGATATCATGATACCAAGGCTTCCCATCTGTCTCCTCATCTATTGATTGGCAGTACGCAGGTTGGCCATGGTTGCCTATCTCAATGAGGGGCATGTCACTATCATTGCTTATTTTGAACATCGATGCCAGGGTTGCCAAAGCATCGGCTATTTGATTATCATCACGAGGAATATGGTGAAAAGAGATCTTGTCAAACCCCTTGATTAATCCTTTGATGTGAGTATAATAAGGAATTAACTTGGTATCCCTAGTCTCCCACTCATCTTTTAATTGATGAATAACCAATGCAGAATCCCCATAAACTTCCAGCAACCTTACTTTCGTATCTAAAGCTACTTGGATCCCCATAGCATATGCTTCATATTCGGCGATGTTATTGGTGCAGTCAAAGCATAACCTGGCACAAATAGGGATAATCTTTTTATCTGGAGAAATCAGAACTGCCCCTATTCCATGCCCCAGTGCATTAGATGCTCTGTTAAATCTTAAAATCCATTTGTTTCCCTGGGTTTCCTCTTCATTAATCAAGGTCATGATGTCCTCATCAGGAAACTCAGATTGTAAGGGTTGATAGTTATGCATAGGTTGGTGCGCCAAATAATCTGCTAGAGCACTTCTTTTTATGGCTTTCTGGGTGACATATGTTATGTCATATTCAGTCAACAGAACTTGCCAGCGAGCAATCCTCCTGGTCAAGGCGGGTTTTTCAAAGATGTATTTGACTGGATCCATTTTGGATACAAGCCAAGTAGTATGAAACAACATGTATTGTCTTAAACGTCGAGCGGCCCATGCCAATGCACAACAAGTACACTCTAACGTGGAATATTTTGACTCGCATTCTGTGAACCTCTTGCTTAAATAATAAATAGCATGCTCTTTTTTTCATGTCTCATCATGCTGCCCTAGTACGCAGCCCATGGATTTATCCAACACCGTCAAGTAAAGAATGAGAGGCCTCTTAGGGGTCGGAGGTATCAGGATAGGTGGTTCCTGTAAGTATTGTTTTATCTTGTCAAAGGCTAGTTGACAATCTTCGTTCCATTGTCCTGGTTGATTCTTGCGGAGTAGCTTGAAAATAGGCTCGCAAGTTGCCGTTAGTTGCGAAATGAATCGAGCGATATAATTTAACCTTCCTAAGAATCCCCGGACCTCCTTTTCTGTACTGGGTGGAGGCATTTCAAGAATTGCTTTGACTTTATCAGGATCAACTTCTATTCCTTTTTTACTCACCACAAATCCTAGCAATTTGCCAGATCTCGCACCAAAAGTGCACTTAGCCGGATTTAGCTTGAGTCTAAACTTTCTCAGTCGCTCAAAAAGCTTTCTTAAGTCACGAACGTGCCCTTCCTCACTTCGGGATTTAGCAATGATGTCATCTACATAGACTTCTATCTCTTTATGCATCATGTCATGAAACAGGGTCACTATTGCTCTCTGATAAGTTGCCCCAGCATTTTTTAAACCAAAGGACATCACTTTGTAGCAAAAGGTTCCCCACAGGGTGACAAAGGTGGTTTTCTCCATGTCCTCAGGTGCCATTTTAATTTGGTTATACCCAGAGAAACCATCCATGAATGAGAAGATGGAATTCTGAGCCGTATTATCAACTAGGACATCAATCTCTGGCAATGGAAAATCATCCTTGGGACTGTCTCTATTCAGGTCTCGATAATCCACACACATCTGCACCTTTCCGTCTTTCTTTGGGACGGGGAAAATATTGGCCACCCATTGAGGGTATTTTACAACAGCTAGAAATCCAGCATCGAATTGCTTCTTTACTTCATCCTTGATCTTTAAGAGCATCTCTGGCTTCATTCGGTGTAATTTCTGCTTAACCGGGAGACATTCAGGTTTTAAGGGTAGTTTATGTTCCACGATGTTGTTATCTAAACCAGGCATATCTTGGTAGGACCAAGCAAAGATATCCCGAAACTCTATCAATAACTTAATTAGTTCTCCCCGCTGTTCTTGGCTCAAGGAAGTGCCAATTTTAACCTCTTTTTTATCTTCTTTATTCCCCAGATTGATGACCTCAATCGCTTCTTGATAGGGTTGAATTTCTCTGGCTTCTTGTTCCAACATTCTTGTTAATTCAGGAGAGAGACCATAATCTTCCTCACTATCCTCATCAGCGTAATCAACCGGATACTCAAAATCCTGAAATGGGATCGCGTTCTTACTACTTTCGATTGAATCTTTTTTAGGTCTGCATTTAGGTGAATAACAAAAATACTTGAATGAGGGAAAAGGGAAAAGGAGTTTGAGAAAGATGTAAAGAAAGAGATATTGAAATTCAAATATGCATTTATTAATGGAAAATTCAAAAACATGACAAAACTTGTTTTGCCCTTATTGTAAAAGTAAACCCCAAAGCCTTGGGCATAGCAATGGGGAAATTAAGTCATTAAGGCAATTACAAATTACTTTGAATCAAAAATTAAACTCGTGGGGAGTTCAATGGCCTCCCAGTTACAAAGTTCTGTGCCCGGTGAACAGAGGCGTACAAAGCTTGCATCATCATAAAAGTCGTCCTCAATAGCAGCCACTTGATCTGGATATATTAGGCCTGCACTCTGAAAACTCTGATAAAGGTCACAGATAGGGATTCTTTTGATGTGAGGTTCACGGCCTTCCAGGCGAGCTTTCCTTCTCTCCTTCTTCTCCTCTATAACCCTCTTTTTATCGGCTTCAGAGGGTCTGTATCCCAAGCCAAATCCGCCCTTATTTTCTAGTAATTGTACCACTTCCAATTTTCCTTTTAGTCCATGTCCCAAACCTTTCCCGAGTTGATACCCATTTCACAACATCATTTTCGCTATCATCAAGGACGCATTTGACATATGAGCTTTCATCATTGACGCTCCTTCCCCTATGTAAGAAGCATTGGCGATTTCTAGTGCTTGAAAGGATGTCTCAAGAGCTTCTTCCGCTGCTTCGATGTAAGGAGTGGATGAAGGTTTGCTAACCAAGAAATCTTCCTCTCCTGAAACAATTACTAGCTTGTTACCTATGATGAACTTCAGCTTTTGATGTAATGTGGATGGGACCACTCCAACAGAATGGATCCACGGCCGACCCAATAAACAACTATACGCCGGTATGATATCCATGACTTGAAAAAGAACTGTAAAAGTACACGGGCCTACTTGGATAGGAATCTCAATTTCCCCCATTACCTCTCTTCGAGTCCCATCAAAGGCTCGCACTATCATGGTACTTGGTTTCATATGGGTCCCGTCAAAAGGTAATTTGGCAAGCGTAGATTTGGGCATAACATTAAGAGATGACCCATTATCCACGAGCACTTTTGCCAGAATATAGTCTTGGCATTTGACTGAGATATGGAGGGCTTTATTGTGCCCCATTCCCTCTGCTGGTATCTCATCATCGGTGAAAGTTAGATAGTTATCAGCGATAATGTGCCCCACTATCCCTTGGAATATGTTAACAGAAATGTCACGGGTAACATGGGCTTCATTCAAAACTTTCATAAGTGTTTTCCTATGAGGTTCTGAATTAAGCAATAATGACAAAAGAGAAATTTTTGCAGGTGTACGATTCAACTGGTTTACCACTTGGTATTCACTTTGACGAATGAATTTTAGAAATTCGTGGGCTTCTTCATCAGATACAGTACTTTTAACCTCCTCAGTCTCTTTTTCATCAACTTTAGCTTTTCTACTATTAGTGTTTCTGATAGTGGACCTAGGGTCTTTTCTTAACTCTGGCGGAGTAAAAATTCTGCCGCTTCGGGTAACTCCTCCTATTCCAGATATGTTTATTACATCAGAGGAGGATGGTCCATCTGCTTTAGAGCTTTTGGAAATTACATTCATATCATATTTCCATGGCACAACGTGAGAGTCCTTGAATGAAAAAGGAGTAGGTGCTTCGATAGTTACTGTTTGAGGCGTTGGAGTATTAGTTGGTGCAGAGCTCTTGGTGTAGTAAATCACTAACGGTACAGGAGCTGGAACCTTTGATTGCCCTTGGATCATATTTACGCCATTGGTATGGCGCTTATAGATTTGTATGAAACGACTATCCATCAACCTTTGAAGGGTTTCATGAAAACTAAGGTCCCAAGACGCCTCTAGCAATCCTGCCTTAATTAAATGACCATGAATTTCTTTCAATGGCGTTTTGATGTCACAGACGTTTTTCACATATTCTTCTGTTTCTTCTATGACATTAACCCCAGAATCTTCATGATTAGGCAAGGGATTTGTAGCCACATTCGTATTTCCTTCCCAAAAATTAAGCCACTTGGCTTTAATCAAGTCTTTCACTTTGCGTTTCAAAGCCAAACAGTTTTCTGTTGAGTGCCCTGGTGCCCCAGCATGATAGTCACATTGAGCATTGGGATCATATCCTTTGGGATAAGGTGGTCCAAGAATTGTGGAAGGACAAGGCACCACAAGGGATTTTTGGATAAGGTGCGGTAACAGTTCAGTGTAACTCATAGGGATTGGGTCGAACTGAACATGATTGCGACCATCGTTTATCCTTCTCTGATTTTGATTAGGGTTTGGTGGTCGAGTCCATTGTTGCGGTGGTAGTACTGGCATGTGATGATGATTGTGTGGTGGTATGGGTAACTGATAACGAGGTGGTTGATTGGAAGGCTGAGAATGGTTATTGGTAGTAGTAGCTACTTGAGGGTATAACGTGGATTTATAGGGGTCATTCTGGGGGAGAAATGTAGGGTGGTGCGGTCTTTGAGGAAAGTTCCTTAAGTCATAAGTGACAGCATTAGCCCCACCTTCCTTTCTTTTTCCAGTTTGCACATGTTTTTTCATGGAAGGTTCCCCTGATGCAATTTGGGCAATTTTCCCTGTCCTTACCCCACTTTCCACTCTTTCTCCAATGGTAACAATGTCAGAGAAATTTGATGATACACTCCCAATCATTCTGTCATAAAAAGGAGCTTGGAGTGTGTCGATGAACATTGCCACAACCTCCTTCTCTAGCAGCGAGGGGTCCACTTGTGCAGCCACTTCTCGTCAACGCTGGGCATACTCTTTAAAAGACTCATTATCTTTCTTAGTCATATTTTGTAATTACATCCTGTTTGGTGCCATGTCTAGGTTGTATTTGTATTGTTTCAAGAAGGCATCAGCTAGGTCTCTCCAGCAATGTATGCGAGCACGTTCTAGATGCATGTACCAAGTCAGGGCAGCTCCTGCCAAACTATCTTGGAAACAGTGAATGAGTAGTTTATCATCGAGGGCATGGGAAGCCATCTTTCGACAGTACATGGTCAGATGATTCCGAGGACAAGACATACCCTGATATTTGTCAAATTCAGGCATTTTAAATTTGGGGGGTATCACCACATCTGGAACCAGGCAAAGTTCAGATGCGTCTGTTGGGCCAAAACCTCCCACACCTTCCATAACGCGAAGGCGTTCTTCGAGAATCTCCATCTTTCCCTTAGGCTCAGTATTTGCAATAGCATGATTAGTGGTTTGCATGACGACAGGGCGATGCATCATATACCCATAAGGATAATTATGTTGTGATTGGAGGTGAGGGAATTGTTGTGCTTGATATGCCAGATTTGACCGTGCCACTCCTTGTGGGTTCGGAATAAGTGTAGTTGCCTGAATTGCGGGTGACTGAGTGTTTCGAAGCTAAGAGGTCTGTGGACTCGGGACTTGATTCTGAACCTGTGGGTTTAACGGGGGTATTGCGTTCCCATCTTGTGGACCCGAGATTACAGGAGGAACATAACCAGGAGGTAAACCATACAACGGAAAGGGTATGAGGTTACCATCCTGATCAGTGAAGGTTTGAGGAGGCATGCATCCATATGGCATGCCATAAAATGGTGGTTGCATGGTGCGGGGTTCAGCAGCTTTGCCCAGGTTTCCGATATCGTTAGCAGACGGAGAAGTTGGTTGACGCTCGTTGTTTGTGGATGGACCCTCTTCTGTGACCCTTTTTTCTAGAAGTTTGGTCAACTCAGTTATCTGCTCCCTTAAATAGTTGACTTCATTCCTTAAGTTCTCAGTCTCATTATCCGTTTCAGCCATAAGTCTTGTCTGAAGCCGGGTTCTATAAGGATGTCTCCCCGTGATTTCTTTCTTTCTATTCTTGTTTTTTTTATAAATAAAGAAATGTATTAGTGAGAAGGGAAAAAAAAAAGAAAAGAAAGAGACCAAAAAAATAAAATAAAAATAATAATAAATAAATAAATAAATAAATAAAAAGATAAAAAATAAAAATAAAAATAAAAATAAAAATGATTGAAGCGATCATGAGCCTTGGCGAGCATCCTTTTACCATTCTTCAGAACGTCTCGTTCAAAAGTACTAAGTTAAGCAATATGGAAACTAATATGGTATCATTGGGAGGTGAAGCAATCATTTTATTACTTTAATAAAAGCAGTCATTACATCCAGCAGAAATAATCAGTCTCTCCTAGCTCGGGCAATCATAGCCTTCATTTCATTAAGCCGATTTTTACAATATTCTAGGAAAACTACAATCTCTTTGGGGGTAGTAAGGGGATTTGTCATTCCATCGGCCTTTCTCAGCAGCTGTGGGATGTCTTCCAAAGTTCCATTTGCCAGATACGCTAGCTGGTGGAAGCGGCGCATCCATGAGTGAATGATTTCATCCTGATTTGCTACTTCGGCTCTCATAGACTGTATCATCTCCTGACATCTGTTCTCTATCTCATATGCACGCCATTTCTCATCATTTATTTCTTGTCGAGACGCTTCAGTCATATCTTTGATTTGTTGCTCCATGATAGTGATTTGAGATTGCAGAAAATCTTTTTCTGCCATGGCCTTCTGTTCATTTTCTCTTGCTCTCTCCATCATCTGTTTCAATAGCTGTTTGTCTGCAAGAATGACATCTCTTTCTTCATTCTTGGCTTTTAGCTGGGAGTTAGCTGCTCGGAGGCATTGATCTAACTTCTGCCTATGAATCATTTCGGCCTTTCGCTTTCTACTAATGTCCTCATAGGCTTGTTCTTTTTCATGATTTTCCCTCTTCAAAAGAGCACAATCTTGATAGGCTTTTGTCAAGTCATCTTCTAACTTCTTGTTCTTGGCTTTCAGCTCCTCTATTTCTCTAGCCCTTTTATCTTCAAAAGGGGGTTCAGTAGACGACTCATACCTCGGAGGGGGATCGAATGTCCTGAATGGCAGCTTGACGATAGAGACCCGATTTAGGATCCACTGATAGTATTCTTCTTTAATACCATGACTTCTGACACCTAACTCTTTCCCTTTCTTGTAAACTTTTTGCCAGGCACCCCTTATATGCTTGAGGGTAGAAGCGTATTCCCCGTTTGTGTAGTAGAGGACAAAGGGGGTCAATGACTCTTCACTTGGTGGTCCGAGCAAAGGGTAAGCCAATTGGCGTTTGGCTATGACTGGATTATAATTGATGCATCCACGAGTGCCTATGAGCGGGACATTCGGATAACTTCCACAATGGTGAATGATGGTGTCAACCTTTAGCCATTGTGGATACCATCTTATCTTTTCAGCAATGAGCCCAATAAGATGGCTGGCCCATTCACGCCCGCTCTTCACAGTCAATTGGCACCACTTTAGGTCTGATATAGGGCATTCAACCTTGCCCATTTGGCTAAAGACATGTGATGCAAGCCACACATACAAAGCTGGTGAGCAACAGAGGATTCTTTTCCCCCCTTGAGTATGGCAATAATCCATGGTACAGTAAACATCCACCAAAAGTGCAGTAATAGGATTTTCACGATGAAGTTTACGGGCCAGGAAAACATCTATAGCATCATAGTCTACATAATTCTCGACTCGAGGAAACAAGATGATACCATAAAGGGTAAGTGCTAAGGTATCCATGAAAGTTTCCCAATCTTTATTTTCAGCCAAACTGTTCACGTGTTTTTCCAAATATGCCCTGGTAAACCCTGGTATCTGATTCCTGTATAGTCGCGCTTCTTCTAGCTCGGTCGGACTAATCTTCAGTATTGAAGAAAGGGAGGTGATGTTAGCATACTGCCCAAGTCGTCTGTAAGGTACCTGCCCCTCTAATGGTAAGCCCAAAATCTGCTCGAACTCTTCCACTGATGGCGCTAACTGGAAGTCTCGAAATGTGAAGCATCGAAGAGGTGGGTCGTAAAATTGGGCTAAAGCAGTGAGTGCTTCGACCTGTACTTCAACTTCCAAAAGCTTTAGGATTCTCCCATATTTCCTTGAGAAGGCCATCCTTTGGGTCAGATTCAGCTTCTTTCCCAAAACCTGCAGGCTAGCAGTGTCAATTTTCCCAACCTTGACATGTAGTAACTTCCTCAATTCGGTCTTGTTGGCCCCACATTCATCTAAATCCACATTAGTTTCCATTTTTGTTGGATACTCGCCAAGTCCCGATTACTTTCTGGAAGAAAAAATAATAATAAAAAAAATCAACTTATAGGCTTGTTATCATTATTTCTTAAAAATATTTTCTATGTGAATAAATCACAGACATCTCAGATCATCCACTTTTTGGAAAACTTTACATAAAAACTTACCATCCAAAAGGCCTATAATTTAATGCACAAAATTGAACGGGCTTGAACTATTTGCCCCATGTCAAAGTATTGGGCTCTTTTTTTTTTAAGAAAATGTTTATTGGAAAAGGAGTCTCTTAATTTAGAAAAAAAAAAAGGAAGGTAAAATACCATTGCCCCTTGTGTTCTCTATACAGGGTTTGTCTGAAGGCCTCTTATTGGTTCTAAGGTTCCTCTAATAGTGTCCTCTCACTTTGGGTGGCTATTTTAAATTACTAAAGGCCACTAGAGCTTAGACTCTACCCATGATGTGGACCACAACGATAGGAAATCTACCAGGTGTGGGCACCATGAGAAAGTCACACTCTAGCTGAGGCTCTCACGATGTCAGACGGAGACGAATGTCCCAAATGACACCGCTACACAACCTCTCCTAAACTTAATGGTTTATTCAGACCCTTGGGTGTAGGGTCCCACTCGGAATGTGTGTGAAAAAGTGTAAGTGTAGTGTGTGAGGGGCGTACATGTAATTTACCCTTCCTTCACAAGAAACAAACACAGAGCAAATAATAATAAAAAAATCATCTACCCTAAGGTTCAATAATACAAAATATAACATCTCCTACCCTATGGTTCAATAATAACATATATCAACCAAACACATGGCATAAACATAGGCAAGAAAACACGTAGGATAATTCAAATATACTTAAACAAATTAAATAGGCTTGACTCTCTAAAGTCCCCAGTGGAGTCGCCATCTGTCGCGACCTGGATCGCGACGGGAGGCTGACCGTAAAAAGAAAATAAAGTTTCCCGAGTTCCCTCCGGAAACCGTGGAGTCGCCACTAATGTTTTTAAGGTAAAACATTAGAAAAACCTTAACGTGAAGGTACTGGTCATAAATTAAGATTTTAAGTTCGGGAGTCTAATTACAGGTGGGGAAGGTATTAGCACCCCACACTGTCCATTTTAAACGGTTACCCTAAATTGTTTAAGTTTGAATAATCCTACTACTTTATAATTTAAACCTCCTAGAGATGCCTTATGGATAGGTTGTTGATTTAATAATTTTTAAAATTATAAACTTTACGATTAATAGGACGTCTCGTCCAAATTAATCGAGTTATCGTTAAAAGCATAATGATTTTATTATTACTAGTAAAAGGGATATATATTTTTTAAAATTTGGGCCCGACAGGAATAATTGTTCCCGCTCCTATGTATTCCCCAAGCGTTAGAGGAAATCAGGGTTACGTAGTTCTTTGAGTTATTTTTTAAAAAAAGCGAAGCAGATTGAAAAATGCCTGAGATTAAAAAATATTAATCAATAGGACGTCTCGTCCAAATTGATTTCAAGTGGTGTATTATTTTTAGAAAAAAAAGGAACCTTGGGTTTTATTGATTTTTATTATATTTTTAGAGATAAACTTAATAGTTTAGATTGATTTAAGAACGAAAGGTTTATTTGAAAACCTAGATTAATAGGACGTCTCGTCCAAAGAATCTATAAAGATATTTTGATTTTTGTTATATTATTGAAATTACTAAAGTGTTTTATGGTCTATATTATTTTAGAAAATTTAACATAGATTGACAGGACGTCTCGTCCAAAAAATCTATAAAGACCCTAAATTTGTTATCAAAAGTATTTTTATAGTCTACGTTATTTTTGAGATAATTTAAAAAAATTATTTTATTTGAAAACTTAAACCGACAAGACGTTTCGTTCAAATTGATTTCTAATATAAATGTGTTAATTTTAGTTACCTATTGAAATTTTTTAAAAATATATTTTATGATCTAACAATTAAAATATAAGTTAATAAGACGTTTTGTCTAGATTAACCCTAGCATAAAGATTTTAATTTTAGGCACATACCAATATTAATTTTTGTTTTCTATTTTACAAATGTAATACTCTAAACTTAGTTAGTAGTAAACATTAACAGGTATTAGGTGACACTAATTATTAGAGTATTCCTAAAAGGAAAAGGTTTCATAATTTAATTCTCCAGGAGACTGGGATTACATACAATCACAACTAGATAAATTAAAGAGATATAGAAGATACCTGGTGTTGGTTTTATTTGTCAATAGTTCCTTATAGCTACGCGTGAACACGTTCCGTTTTTCCTATTCTGGTCCTGTGTGAATTACGTAAATATGCTTATATGTTGGAAGTTTCGTTATGCTTCTCGCTACTGCCGCTGTGCCAAGCCTCGCATCAATTGTCTCCACCCTCTCGGTCTTTGCGAATTCAAAAGTACATGGCCATTGCGAAATCCATTTTTTTCGTCTCTGCCACTTGGAAGTCCTTATATATATATGTTGAACTCCTTTCTCGGTTTACGCGCCTCTCAATTGGAAAATTGAATTTCCTTTTCTGTTTCTTCCCCCACCTTATAATAATATATATCATATATATCTTTTGCTTCAAAAACTAAGTTTATCCCTTTTTCTCGCGTGAATTTCTTATAATAATATACTAATCCTTTTTTTCAATTGCGTCATCCCCTGTGCATTGCGTTATCTGCTCCTTATATTATAATATATAAAACCTCCTTTTGTTTTCACGTGGACCATATTATATATAAATATATTTATCATTTTTATAATATATATTAAAAAAACTGATTTCATCTATCTCCTAAAACTCTTATCTCTTAAAATCTTCTAATCATTTTCTTTAATCTCTTATCTGATCTCTTAAAATTTGAATTTTAAACTTCCTTTCTCTATTTGAATTTTAAATTTTTTAGGATTAGAGGTTCAAAAATTCAAAATTTATTGTTCTGATAAGGATTAAAAATTTTGGAGACCACGGCCCAGATCAATAATTTGAAATTCAAACAAGCCCACAGGTTCACTTTTTTTCTAAAAAGAATTTTTTTATTTTTTGGTATTTTTATTATTTATTGAAAATTTTAAATGGGCCCGGATAAAATTGGGTAGCAACAGCTTGCCCCTCTTTACTTTTCTCTTACTGTGTTACAGTAATAGATAAGTAAAGACAATGCGAAACAATTTTGTCCAGGGCGCCAGTTTTAAAGAATGTCGTGTTTGACGACGAAGAAATCAAAGTGGTGCCTCACTTGGCGACTGAAAATTTAAATGATACCATGCTTGGCGACTGGAAATTAAAAGAGTGCCCCACTCGGCGCCTGGAAGTTTAAAAGATGCCATGTTCAGTAAAAGGAAAGTAAAATGATGCCCCGCTCGGCGATTGCAAAGTAAAATGATGCCCCGCTCGGCGACTAAAAATTTAATTGATGCCATGTTTGGCGACAGGAAAGTAAAATGGTGCCATGTTTGGCGAAAGGAAAGTAAAATGGTGCCCCGTTCGGCTACTGGAAATTAAAAGAGTGCCCCGCTCGGTGACTGGAACTTTAAAAGATGCCATGTTCGGCTCTAGGAAAGTAAAATGATGCCCCGCTCGGTAATTGAAATGGTGCCCCGTTCGGCGACTGAAAAGTAAAATGGTGCCATGTTTGGCGACAGGAAAGTAAAATTATGCCTTGTTCGGCTACTGGAAAGTAAAATTGTGCCTTGTTCGGCTACTAGAAAGTAAAATTGTGCCTCGTTCGGCGATTGGAAAGTAAAATGATGCCCCGCTCGGCAATTGAAATGGTGCCCCGCTTGACAATTGAAAAGTAAAATGGTACCTCGCTCGGCGATTGAAAATTTAAATGATGCCATGCTTGGCGACTGGAAATTAAAAGAGTGCCCCGCTCGGCGACTGGAAGTTTAAAAGATGCCATGTTTGGCTCTAGGAAAATAAAATGATGCCCCGCTCGACAATTGAAATGGTGCCCTGCTTGGCAACTGAAAAGTAAAATAGTGCCCCGCTCGGCGACTGAAAATTTAAATGATGCCATGTTTGGCGACAGGAAAGTAAAATGGTGCCCCGCTCGGCTACTGGAAAGTAAAATTGTGCCTTGTTCGGCTACTGGAAAGTAAAATTGTGCCTCGTTCGGCGATTGGAAGTTTAAAAGATGCCATGTTCAGCTCTAGGAAAATAAAATGATGCCCCGCTCGGCAATTGAAATGGTGCTCTGCTTGGCAACTGAAAAGTAAAACAGTGCCCCGCTCGGCGACTGAAAATTTAGATGATGCCATGTTTGGCGATTGGAAATTAAAATCAAGTTTGAAATCCGGGGAGAAACCTTTAGAGCTGCAATCTTTACAGATTTTTGGTTTATACTCATAGGTGAAATGGATAAACAAGGTGATTTTCTCTCTTGAGCATGTATTCAGCGCAGTCCTTGTGATGCTTGTCTGAGGTGCTATCAAATAACAGGAGCCTCTCACTCCCATGATTTTTCTTTTTGTGAAAATAATTGTCATTGCCTTGTTTTATTTCGTTAAAACACACGTTTTGTCATATTAATGAAACTCATGTATAAATGCGTATTGAAAAGGTAGCACATTTATTTATGTGGGTTGATCAAGTACCGGAAAAGACAAAGGGAAATTAGATGCAAAAAGAAACAAACGTAGGTAAAGAGTTTGATAATAAGGATGTAATGGGGTTTGCAGATCTTCCAGTGAATCCCTGAGAACAGTAAGAATCTTGATCCTGTATCAGATGACAAGTTTATCCTTCGATCTTGCTTTTGAGAAAGTAATTCAATTTTGGTCCTTGTCCTCGTACCTCAGTTCAGTTCCGCTCTGCCTGGATGGGGATATTCAGTTACTTTGCCAAAATTTTGACCTTAATTTTTGCCTGAGCCGCCCTTTCAGGTTTTCGACTCACCAGGTCGCTCTAATTTTTGCCTAGGCCGCCCTTTCAGGTTTTCAGCCTAATGAGCATGATTTTTTGTTTTTGTTTTTGTTTTTGTTTTTTTTTTAGGCAAAGTATCTTTTGACTGCGTCTGAATTTATAGGCATCGGTAGGTCATCTCCATCCATGTTGGTCAATACCAAAGCTCCACCAGAAAAAGCTCTTTTTAGCACATATGGTCCCTCGTAATTAGGTGTCCATTTTCCTCTGTGGTCCTTGTGGATTGACAGAATTTTCTTGAGAACTAGATCCCCTTCTTGAAATTGTCGAGGTCGTACCTTCTTTTCATAAGCCTTTTTCATACGCTTCTGATATAACCGTCCGTGAGATAAGGCAGTTAACCTCTTCCCATCTATTAGGTTCAGTTGGTCATGTCAAACCTGAACCCACTCAGCTTCTTCCAATTTGGCCTCCATGATTACCCTTAAAGATGGGATTTCGACTTCAATAGGTATGACTGCTTCCATGCCATATACCAAAGAGAACGGGGTTGCCCCTGTCGAAGTTCGAACCGAAGTGCGATACCCATGTAAAGCAAAAGGGAGCATCTCACTCCAATCTTTGTAGGTCACAACCATTTTCTGTACTATCTTCTTGATGTTTTTATTTGCTGCTTCAACTGCTCCATTCATCTTTGGCCGGTACGGGGAGGAGTTATGATGATGGATTTTGAAATTCTCACACAATTCCTTCATCATTTTGTTATTTAGGTTTGTGCCGTTATCAGTAATGTATCTGACTTGGCAAGCCATATCGACATATTAGCTCCTTTTTGACAAATTTAACCACAACATTTTTCGTCACATTGGCATAGGACGCTGCCTCGACCCATTTAGTGAAATAGTCGATAGCGACCAAGATAAAGCGATGGCCATTTGAGGCTTTTGGCTCGATGGGCCCAATGACGTCCATACCCCACATCGAGAAGGGCCATGGAGCTGATAAAACATTTAGGGATGAGGGGGGTGCATGAATTCGGTCAGCGTAGGTTTGACATTTATGGCATTTCCGAACATATTCAAAACAGTCAGGTTCCATAGTTGTCCAGTAATACCCAGCTCTTAGGATCTTTCTTGCCATGGCATGGCCATTGGCATGAGTTCCGAAGGATCCTTCGTGAATATCAACCATGATCCCTTTTGCCTCATTCACATCTACACATCGAAGAAGTACGGAGTCATGATTCCTTTTGTAAAGCACATCGCCATTTAAAAAAAAACCCATAGAAAGTCGTCGTAGGGTTCTTTTGTCATTTTCTGTAGCTTCCCGAGGGTACTCCCGACTTTTGATGTAGTTTTTGATATCATGATACCAAGGCTTCCCATCTGTCTCCTCATCTATTGATTGGCAGTACGCAGGTTGGCCATGGTTGCCTATCTCAATGAGGGGCATGTCACTATCATTGCTTATTTTGAACATCGATGCCAGGGTTGCCAAAGCATCGGCTATTTGATTATCATCACGAGGAATATGGTGAAAAGAGATCTTGTCAAACCCCTTGATTAATCCTTTGATGTGAGTATAATAAGGAATTAACTTGGTATCCCTAGTCTCCCACTCATCTTTTAATTGATGAATAACCAATGCAGAATCCCCATAAACTTCCAGCAACCTTACTTTCGTATCTAAAGCTACTTGGATCCCCATAGCATATGCTTCGTATTCGGCGATGTTATTGGTGCAGTCAAAGCATAACCTGGCATAAATAGGGATAATCTTTTTATCTGGAGAAATCAGAACTGCCCCTATTCCATGCCCCAGTGCATTAGATGCTCTGTTAAATCTTAAAATCCATTTGTTTCCCTGGGTTTCCTCTTCATTAATCAAGGTCATGATGTCCTCATCAGGAAACTCAGATTGTAAGGGTTGATAGTTATGCATAGGTTGGTGCGCCAAATAATCTGCTAGAGCACTTCTTTTTATGGCTTTCTGGGTGACATATGTTATGTCATATTCAGTCAACAGAACTTGCCAGCGAGCAATCCTCCTGGTCAAGGCGGGTTTTTCAAAGATGTATTTGACTGGATCCATTTTGGATACAAGCCAAGTAGTATGAAACAACATGTATTGTCTTAAACGTCGAGCGGCCCATGCCAATGCACAACAAGTACACTCTAACGTGGAATATTTTGACTCGCATTCTGTGAACCTCTTGCTTAAATAATAAATAGCATGCTCTTTTTTTCATGTCTCATCATGCTGCCCTAGTACGCAGCCCATGGATTTATCCAACACCGTCAAGTAAAGAATGAGAGGCCTCTTAGGGGTCGGAGGTATCAGGATAGGTGGTTCCTGTAAGTATTGTTTTATCTTGTCAAAGGCTAGTTGACAATCTTCGTTCCATTGTCCTGGTTGATTCTTGCGGAGTAGCTTGAAAATAGGCTCGCAAGTTGCCGTTAGTTGCGAAATGAATCGAGCGATATAATTTAACCTTCCTAAGAATCCCCGGACCTCCTTTTCTGTACTGGGTGGAGGCATTTCAAGAATTGCTTTGACTTTATCAGGATCAACTTCTATTCCTTTTTTACTCACCACAAATCCTAGCAATTTGCCAGATCTCGCACCAAAAGTGCACTTAGCCGGATTTAGCTTGAGTCTAAACTTTCTCAGTCGCTCAAAAAGCTTTCTTAAGTCACGAACGTGCCCTTCCTCACTTCGGGATTTAGCAATGATGTCATCTACATAGACTTCTATCTCTTTATGCATCATGTCATGAAACAGGGTCACTATTGCTCTCTGATAAGTTGCCCCAGCATTTTTTAAACCAAAGGACATCACTTTGTAGCAAAAGGTTCCCCACAGGGTGACAAAGGTGGTTTTCTCCATGTCCTCAGGTGCCATTTTAATTTGGTTATACCCAGAGAAACCATCCATGAATGAGAAGATGGAATTCTAAGCCGTATTATCGACTAGGACATCAATCTGTGGCAATGGAAAATCATCCTTGGGACTGTCTCTATTCAGGTCTCGATAATCCACACACATCTGCACATTTCCGTCTTTCTTTGGGACGGGGACAATATTGGCCACCCATTGAGGGTATTTTACAACAGCTAGAAATCCGGCATCGAATTGCTTCTTTACTTCATGGGCCAATATTGAAATCCGGGCCGGCCCCTTGGGCCAATATTGAAATACTAAAAAAAATTATATTACTATATAAATCATATATGTTAAAGAGGTTACGTTTTTCTATTTTTCTAATTTATATATGTTATTATAATTTTGATTGTATAATATTATAAAATATAAATAATAAAGTTTTGTTTCCATTTAATATAAATATAATTTATTTGAACTTTTAATGAAATAAATTGGGTTAATTATAAACAAACTAGTTTTAAAAAAGATAAAATCTAGTTTTTATATCTAAAGTTTTTTTTCTTAAAAAATCTTTAAAATAGTACAAATTTAAAATATAAAAAAACATAAATAATTTTAAAAAAAAGGCCAGTCCGTTTGGCCCGCGGGTCACATAGAAAACGGGTTGGACCAATGTTTTTGGCCCGTTTTCTTTTTGGCCCAGCCCGGCCTGTTGGCCCGCATTGCCACCCCTAATAGTGATGATATAGTGCTTGTAGGAAATGACATGGCAGAAATAAAAAGAGTGAAGCAGCACCTTAATCAAGTTTTTAGAAGCAAAGACTTAGGCCTTCTAAGATATTTTCTAGAGTTAGAGGTGACAAGATCCAAAAAAGGGATTCATCTAAACCAAATAAAACATATAAGGTAACTTCTTGAAGATTTTGGAAAATTAGCTACAAAACTTACTAAAACTCCATCTTACTTGATCTGGCCGGTGTGCGGGGTAAAGAAGTCCTTCTGTGCTTCCGGTGTCAAATCTCAATCATTCTAATATTATGCTGCTATTATGCCGGTTCAGTAGAAATTCAGTATTATATAAACACAAATTCAGTGGGAACTCTATACCCTTTTGTCCTCGATGCCCAAATAACTTCTTTTACCTATATCCTTTCAAGCTTAATTAGCATATGCTTTCACAAAAACCCTTGCATTCAACATTTTTGAAGATTTTATCAACAAGTTGAGGTTACAAGATTTACACCTCCCAGCTTGAGGGAGAGTATTAGCTTAGTTTATTATGTTTTTATCTTAGTTGTTGGTTTCTAGTGTCTATACAAGGGAACTTTTTGTTATATATATTTTCTCTAAGGAAGTTTGTAAATTTCTCAGATTTGTATTGTTTCAAACACTTCCTAAAACATTCCAAAAATATAATATTTTTTTGAGACTCATTAAGAAATTAAGACACTGTCACCCCTTCCTTGATATCTACATGTTTTTTCTGCCCGATGCAATAGTGGGGTGTGAACAACAAAAAGAGAAAGAGGTTTGAGGGTTTATAGGCTTATGTGTGTGTATGTTGAATAAGATCTATGAATGGATTGAACTCGTTTTTGGAAGCCATTGTTTTAGGGATGGAGAAGTATGAACCATCTGTAGCAGAATATAAATTAGTATAATATAATACAACTACAATTTAATATATTAAAACACTGAATTGCTTCTTTGAAAATTTGAAAGGAAACGAAATAGATGGAAAGTTTATGCATGAATGTAGAAAATGAAATGGTTCTAGGCACAAACAAGAAAAGAGAATTCATTGGACACTGAATTGTCTCCATTATCCAACTAACTTTTAATGGAAACTATATTGTTGTTAGTGGATTTGGTGTGTTTGCTAGTGTTCCTATTGAAGATCTTCAAAACTTGATGCCCCAGCGTGTGGCTCCTCTTCCATGCCTAATTCTCTATTCATAAGGAAACCGTATCCCACCACCAACATTGCTAGGTCTACAACCAGTCATTTTCCATTAATTAAGGAGATTATGCCCTTATTCTGCATTCTAATCTCTTAATTAAATAACATGAAATTATTGGTATATATTAGTTCAATGCGTTAGGTAACGAAAGGGTTAAATTAACAACTTGTTTGCTCGATTCTCAATTTTATGCATGCGATATCAATTGGAAATTAAACTGAACTGTAAAAACCTACTATACATATAGGATCGGCTCACTGATCAGAGATTTTATAGTAGTTTACACGACATACAAACTGCAATGTTTCTATTGTCAAAAAAAATCATTTTTTAATACACCTATTTAGGCTAAAGTTGAGAAATACCATTTTTCTATCAAATTTAGCGTTACATTTCCTAAAACACAAACTCGCCAGTCGGCACAACAAAAATGGACTCCCTTATCAACATATATATATATATATATATATATATATATATATATATAATATTATATAAAAAAAAGTTCTATTATGTAAGAGTAAGAAGAACGAATATAAGTATATAATGAATGGTTCAAATTAATCATGTGAGTTTTTCAAAAAGTCATGTGATTTTAAGTTATTATGTCACTTTGAAAAACTTTTAATCTCAACTATCCACGTATAGTTATACGATCCAAACCTCTCACTCTCACATAAGAAAACTTTTCTCATAAGATACATCTTTTATATATATATAGTTACGGTTGAAGGTTTTGTTGTACACATTGTTTGGTATTTAACTTTTAAAAGGTTTTAAATATTCTTGTGTTTTTTAGTGATAAATGACTAGAAAAGACATGGGCTCATGTGTAAATGAGTTTGTGCCAAAATAAATCTACTATGAAAGGATTTGGTGATTGAGAGAAACTTCTTACCAAATATTCCTTTAGGAATAAAACTAACAGTATCTATACTTTATGATAGTCAACCGATTATAGTTATAACTAAAAATAATTTGTAGAACGGTGATAACAGACACATTCATTTAAGACATGTTATTGTGAGATAATTGCTAAAGGATGAAATAATATCTATACGATATGTGAACTCAAGTGAATTTGACCAATCCTCTAACTAAGTCTTTAAGGGGAAAGATTGTTTATAAAACATAAAGAGGAATGAGACTTATGCCAACAATAAAATTTACAATAATGAGAACCCAACTTTTGTGATTAAAAATCCATGAAGAAGATTCAAACGAGTAAAAACAAGTCATTGTCAGTCTTTTAACACTATATATATATATATATATATATATATATATATATATAATTTTCTTGTCATTTTTATGATGAGTGAGATGCTAGGATTGATGTAAAGAACGAGAGGCTAAGCAATTAAGCTTTTAATGATTCATATCCCTTCGTGGGTGGTGTATAAAATGCATGATATATTTGATGACATCACTTATATGAGTGTCGGGTAGGGAGTGTCAAGTAGGGGGCCTTGCATGAGATTTAGGCAAATCTCTAGAGCACTCATGAATAATTAAACACATGCATGACCTATTCATGCAAATAATGAACACGACAAAAGAGTTGTTAAGTATTAATTTGATAGGTAAACGGCTAGCCTACGCCAAAGTGTCTTGGTTCATAAAACCTTTGTTTTACCAACTTACTATAGGTTAAGTTTATTTGTATAGGGTCTGGATTATAGTCCAAAAGGCACCAAATTTAATATATTTGTCCTAATTATGTATACTCAATCATTTTCTAATTAGAATATACATAAAAATAACTTTTGAAATATGTGGAGATTATGGTAAAATATGAGATATTTCAAAAGCTTTAGTCTCACATTCCTTAGTCTTTGATTTCTAAAAGGCTTTATATATTCTTATGTATTTTGTGATGGTAAGCAACTAGAAAAGATGTGAGCTTACATGCAAATGATTTTGGGACAAAATAGTTCAAATATGTCAATTTGTATCTCTTCCTATTTTCACATTGTTTCCTTTTTAAATGTGCTCTTTCCTTTTTCAGCCGACGTCATAAACCCTAAGAACAATATGAGTCACACGCCTCAACCATAACAACTTTTTTCAATGTATTCACAACAACCTAAACATCCCCCCAACTTAACTATAGATAACAAAGCGAGTAGGCCACCATAGATGGGTTGGGTCTTTTGGAGCCAGACCAAAAAAGTACTCATAAATGTAGTCTTCAATTTTAAATGCCTAAATCTGTCCTATTTTACAGGCTGAGCTAGCCTTGCAAACTTGAGCTTTTTCAGACAATTTGTATAATTATACAAGAGAAATATCAAGGTCGTTTAGCCCGCATTGGATGTAAACATTTTTCAAATCGACTTAAAAGACACATTAATTTAGACTTTGATTTTATAAGTTGAAATCTGTCTATTTTACAGAAGAATTGAATAGACGTATTTTACCAACTCTAGAAACAATCAACCAATCTATTTATCTTTGGTAGAATTAAAAAAAAAAAGGTGTTTTGTTTCATTTACGGCAAGTGATTTGATCAGGTTATTTTGGGGTAAAATTATAGGGGTTTGGAAAACTGTTTTTAAGATACATTTGTAGAAATAATAGTGGTTTATAAAAAATACTCCTAAACAATTGAAGTGCGATTCTGATATAACATTATCTTCGTAAATATCCTTGTTGCTCCAAGCTAGACAAGTTACATCAAATAAATTAGATGTGATGAGGAACGTTTTATGCAACATCCCGCACCCCCACGACCATCCAATAGTACAGCTGCAAGAATGCATCTATTTGATTATAATCACTTCAGGCAATAAATGTAGACAACTAATTATAGTAAGTATTCCAATATTTTTTTTAAGGAATTG
Organism: Clitoria ternatea; assembly: GCA_037962975.1. Taxonomy (NCBI): domain Eukaryota; kingdom Viridiplantae; phylum Streptophyta; class Magnoliopsida; order Fabales; family Fabaceae; genus Clitoria; species Clitoria ternatea. The sequence continues at coordinate 269,532,714 of CM075671.1, forward strand.
AACTAAAAAGTTGGTACATAGTTCACAACCACTAATTTAAATACCGTGCTTGGTAAACAACTATTCACATCCACAACTCTTTACTCCTATGAGTGGGTCAAGACAGAATCTTTTCCTTATCATTCTCCCATGGTTGGTGATATTGGTGACAAATACATTTGGACTTGTGGAACAAAACCGATAACTAGTGAGAAAGGCTTTGTTTCGAAAATGAGAGAACGATAAGGAAAATGCTTCATGTCTACATATATACTGATGGAAAAGATATTGCTATGCTTCATTCTGTTGGGTTGGTAGGGAAAATAACAACACTATAGAGATTTCCATCAACTATGGTTATCGGCCCATAACAAATTGGGTCTATGGGATTGAAACTTATACATGTGAGTTATATATTATCCATTTTTTCTGTGTTCATGTAAGTTGATAATAAAAATATGTAAAGAGATTTATTAATGTAGACATCTAGATCGACTAACTGAGTTAAACCTTGACTTAATTTTGATTCAATATGAGATTTTTCTTACATTTACAGTCCCAAAACATTCATTAATTTCTGTAGTGTCCATGTTTAGTGTTTTTACTCTTCTTCCATGGCTCAGTTATGAAGGATCTTGTGAAAAAAGTGGAGAATTTTTTAGATAATTCAATAGAAATTGGTATAAAATTCGAGAGGAACAAGATTGAGAAAGACACACTTAATAACGAGAGATGTTACACATCCAATGAGTAAGAAAGCTTCAATTTTTAGCTGAAATATTCCTCACCATATTTTTCCCCATTACATTCATAGTGCAAATATATTTGATTGCATGCTTATTTTCCAGCTTTCTGAAAAGCAAACTAGTACTTTTCATCAAAGGACGTTACAATGTAGAAAATGAGCACTATGCTATTGGTCGAATGAAGAAAAGTTCTTTGAAAAGCAGTGGCCTTAGCTATGATTTTAATATCAATATATTTTTATGTTCCCCTTTTAAACATCCGAATGGTTTTTGCATATGTTTTCCTCACTTTTAGTGGGGACAAAAGAATTCAGAAAGAAAGGATTAGTAGGCTTAGCTGGAATGGTAAAAGAAAAAGAAAAAATAAATAAAATTCAACTGCAGGAAGAGTTAGAGGCTAAATATGGATGAGAAATCTCTGTTGTAAAAAACAAAGTCACGAGAAGTAAGTGATTAAGTACTCATCATTATTTTGGCTCATTTATGGTACCAAATGTTGGTCATAAGTCATAACCCTTCATGGGCCTGGCATGGCATTTGGTAGGGAAGGAAAAATTATTGCAAAGGGCATTTCATTGGCGGGTTTGTCAAGGAAACTCCATATTTTCTTCATCATCCTTTGAGTCTTATTGCTCTCTAAATTGCAATAATTTATGATGCCACCTTCTTAGCAGGACAATAATCTTCTTTAGTAGGCCTCAACCTAAGAATATTCTCTTTTCAATTTGGAAGAAAAAGAGAGATTAAATACTATAGATTACTCTGTTGCACATATGGTTTTTAATATACAACAATTGATGAGTTTCAACCTACAATACTGTTATGAGCAGTCAAATTTTGTCTCGAGGTGTGTGATAATTAGATTCTTATAAACTCAGAACACAAAGTTAAAACAGCATTTAAACTATTAATAAATCAATAACTTTTATTGAATGAACACAACACTTATTATAATTGTTATCAAACATAATTTAGTCTTAATTTAATAAGTTAATACCTAGTAGAAGAATCTCTTGTGTTCTGCATGAAATTCTGATGCTGATGGCATATAGTTTGTTGGGATTACAAGTGGCAATTTTTAATATAGGCCTGTGTTGAGTTAGTGTGGTAGAGTTGAATGGTAATGGAGCATGAAGCAAAAGCTATGAGAAATTCCATATGGAGGGAGTAGACAAGGCATGAGCAGGAGAGTCAAAATTGAATATGATTCCACGTGCTTCTCGTTCTAATCATTCTGACTTGGCATTTACAAAACCTATGATTGTGCTTATAAGGTCCAAGAAGACATGCTATATAGTATTTGTCTCAAAATGATTCCTCTGTTCAAAGAAACACTGCCTGGGATACCCACCAACCCCACTGTCACTCACTCACACACCCACCCATAATAATAACATTGTTTTTTACTACCTTTTCCCTTCACTTTTCTCCTTTGCTCTTTTCCCACTTTTCGGACCCCAAAAGCGAATGCCTTTTGCGCCTCTTTCCTTCCAATTCTAAACCATGCCTTGTTTCTTTCTATCAATAAGTACACATTTTGTAATCCAATGATTAATATTAATAATATATTCTTTAAGATTATTAAATTTTATTTTACTAATAAATTAACAATTTGTCTTTAATCAACCACAACCAGACGAGTCATAAAAACAAAATTTAGATCCAATTTTTAAAGTGTTTTTTTATTAGAATAAAGTATCACATTAATCACCTGATTATCATTATTATTGACCTGTATTTTTGTTAATTAATGAAGTGAAACTTCAAAGATGATAGTAATAGAAGAATAATGTCAAAAATTCTTAAAATATATTAAGGTTCAGTTAACATTTCTCCTGTTTTTAAAAAGATTTTTAATTTTTTTATGGAAAAGTGTGAAAATGTTAAAAATATGTTTATTCATTGAACCAATTTTTTAGGTTGAAAAATTAGGAAAAAATGTTCAAATACAACCAATTTTTCATTTTATTTCTTGTTTTTCTTTCATATTTTAAAAAATTTTAGAATATTGTGTTTTCTCTTATTTTCATTTTGAAAAAATTGGAATAGTCACCTTTTCTTATAACAAAAAATTTTGAAAAACTATTTTGGATATATTTTCAAATAGTGGTTGTTTTATGAACTTGGAATACCATATTTTTTGTTTTTTCATATATTCTTAGAATAAATATGTTAACTAAATGCACTCTTACTTTACTTATTTTTCATTTTCTTTTTTAAAGCTGAACTTGAAAACATGTTTAGTTTTTTTAAAATGAAAACAAAATAGGACCCAATAACAAAAACAAATGGTTGTTTCTCATGCTTTCAGTTATCATTTTCTATATCCTTACGGTCACCAAACCACACCACTATTCTAACTATCACTATCATCAGCGTCCCAATGACCACCACTCCTACCACTACCTCCTCCTCTACCGCCACCATTGGCAACCCGCCAATGCCTCACTACCGCCACCATTCTACCTTTACCCCTCACCACTATCATCATTATCACAGTCATTATTATTATGACCATCATTAACACCACCATCATCATTAACATTATTATTACCCCTCCATGATCGCCACAGTCAAATCGCCGCTACCACCCCATTATTGGTACGGTGGTGATGGGGATTAATTTGGTAGATCATAAACAAAATCAAATTACTTCAACAAAGAATATGGTTTTAAATTTCAAAAGACATAAAATAAAATAAAAACATTTTGGCCATAGAAAGACCACCTAAGTTTTTCCTCTCATAATAGGGAAATGGGTCCCATTAAAGCATTATCTAATTTGCTCCAATTATTAAGGCAACACCTAGTGCTCATTGTATAGTGGAAAGAATTATGTAGTGAATCACATTCAAGTGATAACTACATTTGTTGGAGTTCACTCCGTTGAGTTACATTTGTACAGTTTATGAGCTGCTTTTTAACTTTCCTAATTAACAAATCTAATACGAAATTTCCGAATCGGAAAGGAAGACAGTGATATAATTCATAATTCATAAACATAGAAAACGAACGCGTTGGGTTACTGAACACGCAACTCCATATCCATAATACCTGCCAAATAATTCCCATAAATACATTCAAATTCTGATGTTACATTGCCAAATTACAATTTTCACTGTATACTACAATTTCTTATTACAAAATCTCATTTACCTTCATCAGAAGCTTATTTTGCCACATCATAATTAATTCCACCTTATTTCAATTTTTAAAAAGAAGTATGAATCTCAGTTCACTCATAATTCTTTTTTACTTATTCCTAAACAATTTTTTTTGAATTATTTGATAATATAATACGTATAAAACAAGTGTTATAAGAAGACAACGACTTTGGAGGGAGGGTTATATAGAACATGCTAAGTAAAATTAATTTTTAACTTGAGGAGGGTTACAGTGTTAACTTTCCTTTTTTTAATTATTAATTATATCCTTTTTTAAAAATAGGTGCATCACCTTATTGTTGTTCAAGTGGCCTCAATACTCAAGAGGGGGGTGAATTGAGTTATAAAACTTTTGCTTGGAATCCCTTTGAAATTGATTTCTATATCCAAGTTTATGAGATTATGCAAGTGAAAGCAAGTAACAATGATATGCAATGCACTACAAGAGGTAAATGTTGTTGAAGCAATTTAGCAAACATTTGGTGTGCAATATCTAAAGTGTAGCAAATTAAGCAAGTTCAAGTATGTTCTTCTCAACCAAACAATACCAACCAACAAATATGCAATGTATAGAAGTAAAAGAGTAAGGAAGAGAAGCTTGCAAACCGATGTAACGAGTTCCACCCAATCCGGTGTACGTCTCGCCTCTAAGCAACCCACTTAGAGGATTTTCCACTATTGTAGACTAGAGATACAACTTTGAGCAATTGCGGCTTCCTAGTGTCCCACACTCAAGAACCCAATCCTCACAAGTATAAGGGCAACCCACCCAATCTCTCAATCTCACAATATCCCAAAGGTTGAGTCCACAACCTTTGTAACCACTCAATCCTAGAGTGAACAACCACTCAACCTAGAGTGAATAACTTTGTGTGTTTGGAGTTTGTGTTTACAATCAATATACTCTCTTGATAGAGCAGATATACAAGTGAAAAGCTCTCCAAATTCTAATCTCTCAAGATGAGAGGATATACAATTGAAGGTACAAAAATGCAAGAGATAGGCTTACAAAGCACAAAATAGAGCTATGAATTGTTGCTTCTTGGTTGTGTGTTTGTTGCTCTTTGTGCTTGTGTTCTTCCTCCATTTATAGAGTCATGATAGCAGTTTAGGTGTGCCCTAGTTCCTCATAGCCGTTGCACTTAGTGGAAATTTGAAGAATGGTGGAGACATGACCTGGTTTCCCACTTAAATCTGTTTTTCCACTAGCGTAATCGATTACATCCTCGCGTTGTAATCGATTAGCTTCAAGTCAGAGAGTCACTAATCGATTATATCATTACCTGTAATCGATTAGCATCTTGTACCTGATGCATTTAATTTGACTTCGCAGCATCCTAATCGATTAGCATGTCTTGCAATCGATTACCTTAAATTCCAGTGGCTTCCTAATCGATTATATGTCTCTCTTAATCGATTATCATGTGTACCTGATGCATTTAATTCCATTTTTGATTGCTGTAATCGATTAGTCTCAAGTGTGCAATCGATTATCTTAATTCCAGTGAGTATCTAATCGATTGTGTGGCTTCCTTAATCGATTATCTTCGACTCTGATGCAATTTCTTCCAAGACAGAAAGCTTCTAATCGATTAGCATCTATGGCCTAATCGATTATCTTCAACTCTGATGCAATTTCTTCCAAGACAGAATGCTTCTAATCGATTAGCATCTATGGCCTAATCGATTAGCTTCGCTGTTTCTTCAATTCTGATTTCATGTCTTTGTTTTTGCATTGTTTCTTCAAGAGTACTTGTCATTATCAAAATCCTTGCACATCTTTTGGACCTGTTAACATATTCAAACACATTCTCCCCCTTTTTGATGATGACAACTATGTTCATCTCTTGAGGGTTGTTAGTTTAAATAATATAGGCTTATCTTTTGCAAAAACAACTCTGCTACATTATCTCTTTTTCAAATAGCAGATGACAATTTTCAAAAACGATTCAGCAGCCAATGTCTTATCTCATTTTATCCATTGTTTATTATCTCTATCTATAATTCTCCCCCTATCAAAAGGAGTTTAACAAACAGATAAGATTATTCAAATTGCAAAGCATGAGTTTAACAAACAGATAAGATTATTCAAATTGCAAAGCATCTATTATCCATATTATCAGAGCATATTATCACAGCATATTCAGAATTATTCATATATTGTATCAGAGTATTATCCAACATATTATCCAACATATGAACATCTATTCTTCTCCCCCTTTGTAATCATCAAAAACAATTGGAGCAGTGAAGAGAAATTGTATAAACTCAAAATAAGATACTTTTATTAAATAACCAAGGGAAATACAAGAAGTAAATTAATCAAAATGCAGAAAAGCAACAATCAGAAATCAACATAACATCAAAAGAAAATCCAATTGTCTGGGTTGAAGAAGCGGATTTCTGAAATTTGGTGAGCCAGCTCCTCATAGCGCTGCTGCATCATCTCAAAATGTTGCTGCTCGGTCATGGAAAACTCTTGGAGGGAGTTCTCAAGACGATCGAAGCGGCGATCAAGATAAGCGTAGAGAGATGCAAAAGGGTTAACCTGTGGGGCAGATGAAGAGGCTGCAGCTTGTGGTTGAGGTGGAGAAGGAGGAGGAGCAGGTGCTTCTTCAGCAGGAGCTTGGAAGGGAATGTTGGCATAAGCGCCTTCCATGCGTGAGTACCATGCTCCATTGGTGAAGACAAGACCCATTTTGGTGAGGTGATGGGTGCCGATGCAAGCTCTAGGGGGCACTTTCTCAGAGAGTTCCCCTGCTAAGTCTACTCCACAGAATTTGAAAATTTTGGTGAGGAGGATACCATAGGGGAGCTTTTGTTGGTCCTTGGCATGGCGCATGTGGAACTTGATCAACTGAACCCAGTTGATCTCTTTGTGGTTCAGCATGGCCCACATTAAGAGGACATCATCCTCTTCAACCAGAGCATAGTTCCCACCACGGGGAACAATCATCTTGACCAAGAAGAAGTGGAGTAGGCGATTGTTCATGGTCAAGTGGCCAACTAGTTTGTGGTTGCTCCTTGGACGGTCAGCCTTCCATAATGATTGGCGAGCAGTAAGAGCGTTGAAGCCCCATTCATCCTCGGGTTCGCCTCCATCAAAATCAGCATTGTTGAGGGGCAGTTTGGAAATCTCTGCAAACTGGGCATTGGAGAGTTTGATGGTGGTGTTTTTCACTTTAGATTCAACCATCCCATTGATAAGGCGGAGGTTGCAGTAGAATACTCTCATGAGCTCAGGATAGTATTCTTCTTCTTTGAGGGATAGGAAGGGGAAGAGGTTGTAGTGGTTGAGGCTTTGGGTGAAGGTAAGGCTTGGGTTGTCAAAGGTCTCAGCTATGGTGTAGTGAGGGGTCATAATCTCCTTTTCAGAAAAATTTTTCATGAAATTCTGAAGGTCTCTAGGAGAAGAAAAACCTTGAGAAGTCAAGGGGATTATGAGCTTGAGCTTGAGCAGCAGAGGACCTAGCCCTTTTGACATTCCTTGAGGAAGACATGGTGAAAGAGGCTAAAAGAGGAGATGAAGAGAGATGAGAGTTTTGAGAGATTTGGGAGAAAGGAGGTAGTGTGAGATGAGAAGGTGAATGAGGGGTTATTTATAGTTGAGGATTAGGTTTAGGAAGGAGGAAAGAGAGTTTAGGGAGGAGTGAAGTGAGTTAAGAGAGGGAGAGTTTCGAGTGAGCCTAGGAAATTGGAGTTTTGACCCATCAGAACGCACGCTAATCGATTACATGGCAGGTGGTAATCGATTAGATCACTGTTACTGGGGAATATCAAACGTTTTGTGCAGAGGGTAATCGATTAGAGGCTTACGGTAATCGATTAGTTTAGAAACAGAATCGTCCTAATCGATTGGGGCAATGTGGTAATCGATTATGAAGAAGATGAAACGTTTTGAACTGGAAACAGAAGCGTCGTAATCGATTATGGATAATGTATAATCGATTATCTTAAAAACAGAATATTTGTAATCGATTATGGGTGAGTTCTAATCGATTACCTTCGAAACAGAAGCTTAGTAATCGATTGGGATTATCAAAGTAATCGATTATGGAGTCAAAAACTTCAAATATATCAAACAGCAAGGTTCCAAACATGAAATGTGATGTATATCATATATTATGCCATTCAACAAAATATTCAAACACAATTGGACATGTCCAGAATGCCTAATTCTCTTCTTATGTGAATGAATTGCTCTCTAGCCAAGGGTTTTGTGAAAATATCAGCTAGTTGCTGAGAAGTTTCTACATGTTCAAGTACACAATCCCCTTTTATCACATGATCTCTAATAAAGTGATGCCTAATCTCAATGTGTTTGGTTCTAGAGTGCATTACTGGATTCTTGGAGATGTTAATGGCACTTGTATTATCACATTTAATGGGGACTTTATTCAGGGCAATGCCAAAATCAAGAAGTTGTTGTCTCATCCAAAGAATTTGAGCACAACAACTACCAGCTGCTACATATTCTGCCTCAGCTGTTGACAATGCAACACTTGCTTGTTTCTTGCTATGCCAAGAAACGAGGGAACTACCAAGCAAATGGCATGTACCACTAGTGCTTTTTCTATCAAGCTTACACCCCGCAAAGTCGGAATCAGAATATCCTAAAAGATTACATTCAACGCCTTTGGGATACCATAAACCAACACTTTGAGTACCCACAAGATATTTCAAAATCCTTTTTACGGCAGTCAAATGTGATTCTTTAGGACATGCTTGATATCTAGCACACATACATACCGCAAACATAATATCAGGTCTACTCGCAGTTAAATATAGTAAGGATCCAATCATACCTCGATATTTGGTGATTTCAATGTCCTTACCCTTTTCGTCTTTGTCTAGATAGCAGGATGTGCTCATTGGTGTAGCTATCTCATTTGCCTTGTCCATTCCAAACCTTTTAAGTAGTTCCTTACAGTATTTGGTTTGGCTAATGAACGTTCCATCAATGGCTTGTTTTATTTGTAGTCCAAGGAAGAAGGTGAGTTCTCCCATCAAGGACATTTCAAACTCATTCTGCATTATCTTGGCAAATTCTTGACAAAGATTTTCATTAGTAGCACCAAATATTATGTCATCTACATAAATCTGTACTAAGAGGATGTCATTTTGTTTGCTTTTTATAAACAATGTAGTATCAACCTTTCCTCTTTCAAATTTGTGTTCTAAAAGAAATTTGCTTAATCTCTCATACCAAGCTCTTGGAGCTTGCTTCAAACCATATAAGGCTTTTCTCAATTTGAAAACATGATTTGGAAATTTATGATTTTCAAAACCTGGAGGTTGATCTACATAAACTTCTTCTTGAATGTAGCCGTTTAAGAACGCACTTTTGACATCCATTTGATACAACTTGAAATTCATACAACATGCAAAAGCCAGCAATAATCTAATGGCTTCTAACCTAGCTACAGGAGCATATGTTTCTTCATAGTCTATTCCTTCTTCTTGGTTGTATCCCTTTGCTACTAGTCTAGCTTTGTTTCTAGTTATTATACCGTTTTCATCTAGCTTATTTCTAAACACCCATTTGGTGCCTATTATTAGATGATCATTGGGTCTTGGCACAAGTTCCCAAACTTCATTTCTTTCAAATTGGTTTAACTCTTCTTGCATGGCCAACATCCAATGTTCATCAATAATGGCTTCGTCAATATTCTTGGGTTCTATTTGGGATACAAAAGCCAAGTGATTGCATGCATTTCTAATGGCGTTTCGAGTACTTACCCCTTTGGTTATTTCTCCAATGATCTTGTCCAAGGGATGATCCTTCAAAGTTATCCAATCTTGTTGTTTCTCAACTTGTGCTGCACCTCCATCATGGTTGACTTCTTCTTCTTTGTCTTGTAAGTTCATTTCTTGAAAGGTACCTACAAGATCATCAACATCTTCCTTTCTCGGAGGGTTATGGCTATTTTCATCAAATTTGACATGAATAGATTCCTCAATAGTATTTGTTTGTTTGTTGAAAATTCTATAACATTTACTTGATTGAGAATATCCTAGGAATATTGCCTCATCAGATTTTGCGTCAAACTTTCCTAGATTATCCTTTCCATTGTTGAGCACAAAACATTTACATCCAAAGATATGAAAGTATGCAATGTTAGGTTTTCTACCTTTGTAAAGCTCATAGGGGGTTTTCTTTAAAATCGGCCTTATCAAACATCTATTCATAACATAACACGCGGTGTTTACCGCATCGGCCCAAAAGTGTTTTGCAACATTGTTTTCATTTAGCATGGTTCTAGCAAGCTCCACTAAAGATCTATTCTTTCTTTCAACTACTCCATTTTGTTGTGGAGTTCTAGGAGCTGAAAAGTTATGATTTATACCATGTTTTTCGCAAAACTTTTCAAAAGATTGATTTTCAAATTCTCCCCCATGATCGGTTCTAATGGATGCAATTTTTGAGTTTTGCTCATTTTGGATAATCTTTGCAAGTTTCTTGAATGCATGATAAGCTTCATTTTTATGAGCAAGAAACAATGTCCATGTATATCTTGAATAGTCATCTACTATTACTAGACCATAGTAATTACCTCCAAAGCTTTTGATTTTGGATGGTCCAAATAAATCCATGTGCAAAAGTTGTAAAGGTCTTTGAGTAGAAACAATATTTTTGGATTGAAAAGATGCCTTTACTTGTTTTCCCTTTTGACATGCATCACAAAATCTATTTTCAAATTTAAGCTTTGGTAGACCAATTACTAAATCTTTAGAAACAAGTTTGTTCAAGTGGTCTACATGTATATGAGCTATTCTTCTATGCCATAGCCATGTTTCATCCTCTTTTGAAATAAAGCATTGTTCATCATTTGTAGACAAACTATCCATATCAATCATGTAAATATTATCAATTCTTTGGCCTACAAACTTGATTTCCTTATTAGTCTTATGCTCAATTATGCAACAATTTGATTCAAATAAGACTCTATATCCTTTGTCACATAATTGACTTATACTAAGTAAATTATGTTTGAGGCCTTCAACATATAATACATCACTTATGGAGGTGGAAGAGTTCTTACCGATATTTCCAATGCCTAGGATTCTTCCCTTAGTGTTGTCTCCATAGGTGACACTTCCTTTTCGTTTGGGAGTGAATGATGTAAATTTGGTTATATCTCCCGTCATATGCTTCGAACACCCGCTATCCAAGTACCAATGGGTGTTGCTTGCCTTGAAGCATACCTGCAAAACAAAATCATTTTAGAGAACTAGGTACCCATTTTATGTTGGGTCCTTTAAGGTTAGCTTGTGGGAACGTTCCTTTGGGAACCCACACCTTTCTTAAGACCTTTGGTCCTAGTTTCCTAACACTACACTTATATGCACTATGTCCTTTGGTGCCACAATGATTGCATTTCATAAAAGGTGAGGAGGACTTGCTTGGTGGTGCAAAGAAGTTTTTGTAGTGCTTCTCCATTTTATGATTACTATGTTCTTGGTCATATCCTAGACCGGTTTTACTAAACATGCATTTTTGTTGCCCAAGTAGGATATTCAAATTATCTCTTCCATTAGTGAATTTCTCTAGTGTCCTATTTAGGTCTTCAACCTTGGTTTCTAACACTATGCACTTCTTTGCAAAATCACAAGGTTTATCCCTAGAGCATGTTTGAACTTTCTCTAGTTCTTCTTTTAAGCTCTCATTTTCTTTACATGCTTCCATGAGATGCAATTCAAGATTATCACTAGTTTTCCTAGATGCTTTGAGTTTACTAGAGATTTTTGTAAACTTATCATATAATTCCTCAAATGCATCTAACAGCTCATGTTTATCTAAGTCAAGAAGATTTACCTCATTTTCTTCTTCTTGATGATTTGCCATTAAGCAAAGATTGGCTTGCTCATCTTCCGAGTCGTCGGAGCTGCTCACATCGTTCTCATCCCAAGCAATATAGGCTCTTCTTCTTCTTTGTTTGTCCTTGCCCTTCTTTTTGAGGTTTGGACAATCGGCTTTGAAGTGCCCTTCCTTGCCACATTCAAAACAGCTTGGTGAAGATGAAGTTTCATTGGAGGTAGATTTCTTACCTTGGGGCTTAAAGTTCTTTTGGAACTTTTTGTTCTTCATGAATTTTCCAAATCTTTTTACGAACAGCCCAAACTCTTCTTCTTCATCTAAGTCACTGCATGATTCTTCCTCATGCATGGAGGTGGCTTTGAGGGCTAGCCCTTTCTTCTTGGTGGATTTCTCCTCTTCCTCGGCTAGCTTCAATGCTTTAAGTTCTTGCTCTTGTTCTTGCAATTTTCCAAAGAGTGTTGCAAGAGACATTTCATTGATGCTAGGAGATTGTTTTATTGCTGTGACAAGAGGTTGCCATTCCCTGCTGAGACTTTTCAAAATTTTGTGCACAAGCTCTTTGTTAGTGTACACTTTGCCAAGAGTAATAAGATGGTTAATAATAAGTGTAAACCTTTTCTGCATATCAACAATAGATTCTCCTGAATTTATCCTAAAGCATTCATATTGGCTAGTAAGGGTACTAATCTTTGAGTCCTTTACATCATTAGTACCTTCATGGGTTACTTGAAGAGTATCCCACATTTCTTTAGCGGTTTGGCATGTCATTATTCTAAAAAATTCGTCTTGTCCTAACGCCATGGTAATGAGATTTTTGGCCTTGTAGCCATATTGGACTTTCTTTTCTTCCTCGCTAGTCCATTCATCTATGGGTTTTTCAACATTCTTGCTATCTATGGTATGCATTGGTATATAGGGACCATTTTCAATGGCATTCCATATTCTCAAGTCAATTGATTGAATGAAGATTTTCATTCTCTCTTTCCAAAAGGCATACCCTTCCCCATTGAAAGCGGGAGGTCTATTTATCGCACCACCCTCGGGAAAAACATTTTGAGAACTTGAGGCCATTTAATCTCTTGAAGCTGTTAAGCTTGATCTACCAAGAGTCAAGCTCTGATACCACTTGTTGTTCAAGTGGCCTCAATACTCAAGAGGGGGGGTGAATTGAGTTATAAAACTTTTGCTTGGAATCCCTTTGAAATTGATTTCTATATCCAAGTTTATGAGATTATGCAAGTGAAAGCAAGTAACAATGATATGCAATGCACTACAAGAGGTAAATGTTGTTGAAGCAATTTAGCAAACATTTGGTGTGCAATATCTAAAGTGTAGCAAATTAAGCAAGTTCAAGTATGTTCTTCTCAACCAAACAATACCAACCAACAAATATGCAATGTATAGAAGTAAAAGAGTAAGGAAGAGAAGCTTGCAAACCGATGTAACGAGTTCCACCCAATCCGGTGTACGTCTCGCCTCTAAGCAACCCACTTAGAGGATTTTCCACTATTGTAGACTAGAGATACAACTTTGAGCAATTGCGGCTTCCTAGTGTCCCACACTCAAGAACCCAATCCTCACAAGTATAAGGGCAACCCACCCAATCTCTCAATCTCACAATATCCCAAAGGTTGAGTCCACAACCTTTGTAACCACTCAATCCTAGAGTGAACAACCACTCAACCTAGAGTGAATAACTTTGTGTGTTTGGAGTTTGTGTTTACAATCAATATACTCTCTTGATAGAGCAGATATACAAGTGAAAAGCTCTCCAAATTCTAATCTCTCAAGATGAGAGGATATACAATTGAAGGTACAAAAATGCAAGAGATAGGCTTACAAAGCACAAAATAGAGCTATGAATTGTTGCTTCTTGGTTGTGTGTTTGTTGCTCTTTGTGCTTGTGTTCTTCCTCCATTTATAGAGTCATGATAGCAGTTTAGGTGTGCCCTAGTTCCTCATAGCCGTTGCACTTAGTGGAAATTTGAAGAATGGTGGAGACATGACCTGGTTTCCCACTTAAATCTGTTTTTCCACTAGCGTAATCGATTACATCCTCGCGTTGTAATCGATTAGCTTCAAGTCAGAGAGTCACTAATCGATTATATCATTACCTGTAATCGATTAGCATCTTGTACCTGATGCATTTAATTTGACTTCGCAGCATCCTAATCGATTAGCATGTCTTGCAATCGATTACCTTAAATTCCAGTGGCTTCCTAATCGATTATATGTCTCTCTTAATCGATTATCATGTGTACCTGATGCATTTAATTCCATTTTTGATTGTTGTAATCGATTAGTCTCAAGTGTGCAATCGATTATCTTAATTCCAGTGAGTATCTAATCGATTGTGTGGCTTCCTTAATCGATTATCTTCGACTCTGATGCAATTTCTTCCAAGACAGAAAGCTTCTAATCGATTAGCATCTATGGCCTAATCGATTATCTTCAACTCTGATGCAATTTCTTCCAAGACAGAATGCTTCTAATCGATTAGCATCTATGGCCTAATCGATTAGCTTCGCTGTTTCTTCAATTCTGATTTCATGTCTTTGTTTTTGCATTGTTTCTTCAAGAGTACTTGTCATTATCAAAATCCTTGCACATCTTTTGGACCTGTTAACATATTCAAACACACTTATCAGTTATTGATTAATCTTTTTGTTCATTTGTGATGCATCAATGAATATATTAACTAATTTAAAATTTTAAAACTATTTCATATTCAATCCACATTTAGTTAAACAAAAATAGTCTCTTCTGCATCAAAAGTTTATTAATTATATCCTGAATTATAGTTGGCGATGTTGAATTTACAATACTCATTTTATTTCACATTCATAATAATTTTATCATGAAAATCTTATTGCAATTTCATTTATTTTTATAAAATAATTTCAACTACTTTTGTATGATAAGGAAAAGTTATTCATGCCACTGCCAATAACTAATGAGTTGAAATAATTAATAAAAAAAAGGTTATAACTCGTTTAATTATTTTAATTTTCTCGCAACTCTTAACAAATGTATTTTAAAGTATACATTATTGCCAATTGCCAAATATATAACGCTCGGTATATGAATTCGAAGGAGTTTCTAACCATTCGAATCTTACAATCACTATTTGAACTCCAACATTTATATTACAGTAAAACTAAAAAAAAATTAGTTTGAATCTAAAACTTTATTTAAATGAAATTAAACATTTTAAAAATAATTTAAAACAATAATTTTAGAGTAAAAAAATAAAGTTGATAAGGTTACATATTAATAGGAAATTACATTGAGTAACTAAAAGAGTTTGAAGTAATATTAAGTCATGAGATTCTCAGTTTTTAATACGATAATTAAAAAATATATTAAAGTTTTATGTTACGACTCGTTTGATTTTCTGTTTGAATGATCAAATTTCGATTTGACTAGAAAAAAAGATTTTACGATCAAATAAAGTTTTGATTATCTCCAACAGTATAAAGGGTCAATATTAATCTTTAACTCTATTTTTTCAACTATAAACTAAACGAACACAGTAATCATCCATAAAACAATTATTTTCGTGTTCATGGAAAGAATATACGTGTATATTTAAATGGAATGGATTATGATGAACTCTATACTTCCCCACCGTCTGGGTAAAAGTGAAGCATTGTGATGTTGTTTATATTATAAAAATATTAAACAGCCGAATCCAATATATAACTTGATAGAAAATTACAAGGCATTCCTCCTGTGTTTGTTACACCTCCTCCAAAACTCTTCATTTTCAATATTCACCTTTTCCTATAAAATAATTACATAGTCAATATATACTCCACATAAATTAAATTGCAAATATTAATTATTTTAAGAATCAACGTACGGCAACTCTTGTTAAATTAACACGTTCATATACAACAAATAAATAACACATTCGTATATTTTTTTTATATCGGAATGAATGATTCTTTAATGGACGGAAAGTTTTGATATTTAATACTTTTGAATATATAGATATGATTATCATTGCATATATTTTTAAATATATGAAAATAAGAATCATTTTATTGTATCGGTATAATTTAGACAATTAATGTTAGCGAACCAAGACAGAAAGTTGAAAACTATCTCTCATATGAAATCAACATAATTAGTATCGGAGCAGGTTTGAAATTCGTAGTTCTAATGCCTTTTCTATCTTGTCCTTGATGTTATTTCAATTTGTTTTAAAAAGACAAAGAATATAAAATCTTCACCTTGAGAAAATATATCTACTAATAAGCAAATTCTCCTCCAAAATTTATACGTACGATATTTTAGTCTTTTAAATTCATAAAGAAATGTTACTTTAGTTTTTATAAAATAAAGATCTAACAAAAAAATTATTCCAGAAATCAATAATTATCTTGTATTTTAAAACATTTTAACAGTGATTTTGATTAACGTTATTATATTTATATTATATGATATATATTATAAAATATATATCTGTCATTATTTATATTTTAAAAAATATTATTTTATGATATATTATATCATATTGTTAACCAAGTATATATATACTTATGATATACATCATATTATACTATACTAAAATATATATTTTATTTTGTCAATATATCATAAAATATGTTATATTATATTATATCATAAATATACATTTTATAAAAATAAAAAACAACAAAATATATATTTTAATAAGAACAAATGGTAATATATTATAAAAATATAATATAATATATTTTAAAATATATATAATAATGAGATATATAATTTAAATATTATATTTTTATTATAAAAAGTATTAAATGAACATAATAAATAATTAACATTGTTATCTTGTGATAAAGTATTTGGTTGGGACAATAAAATAGTGATTGTTTGTCATATTGTGTAGCAAAGGAGAAGAGTTCAACTCATATATTTAGCATTTTTGGTAAAAAAAAAAAACAAAGTGAGGGACTACGTGTGAGGCATCACACGATTATTTGAATTTTATGGAATGAAGCAAATTAAGTTCTTGTTTAATTAAAAGTTATAATAGGTAAAGTTTTAAATAAAGATTTTATAATTAAATAGAATTTTAATTGTATCTAACAATATAAAGAATATTAACTTTTAATTTTTTTTTATTTTTATATTTTCGTACAAAAACTTGGTGGAAATTAGTAAATAAAATGAATGTACCTAAAATTTAGTGAAGTGAAAAGAAAAAGAAAAGTTGAAAAATGAAGAGTGAGTTTTTCAAGTGACAACAGTAACAACAACAACCTTCTTTTTATTATTATTTAATAAGATTTCACTAACATTCACGCGCCTTGGCTTCTCTCTCTCCGTGGAAAACGCTTCCTTGTCTCCCTTCCCTTTCTTCTATAAACAATGTTCCATTCCTATTCCTATTCCTTACAAACACACTTCCATCCCCTCAAAACGACCATGCCGTTTCCCTGGAAGAAAACCCCAGTCACCCGTATTTCCCGAATCGTCGCCGATCTCCAATCCCCTAAACGCGGTCGCTCCCTCGTCGTCCAAACCGGTTTCCCCACCTCCCTCATCGACCTCTTCGTCAAAAACCAAAACCGCTTCAAAAAACACCGCTCCAAAAAACCCCACATCCCCGACGATCCGCCGCCGCCCCCTCCATCTCCGGCCACCTCTCCCCCTCCTCCCCCGGATCCACGTCCTCCCACCGTTTCCCCCGAAGAGGCTCCAACGCCAAGTCCGCAAACAGAACAAGACAACGACGGTAACAAGATTCCCAATGATATCCCGGGTCGGGTCTTGGAGTGTTATTTCTGGTCGGGTTTAAACATGGTTTTAGCAAAGATTCTGATGGTGATGGTTTTGGTGGCGTCCGTTAAGAAGCTCACTGTTGGGATCACGGTGTCGGCGTTTGCTCTTCTGTTTCTAGAATACGCAGGGAAACGCGTCGTTTTGTGTCCAAATTCGGAATCTTTTTCCCAAAGGGTATCCTCTGCTTGTGTTTGTTTCCAGAAGCTTCTTCTTCTTCGCTTGAATAAGGAAGATACTGTTATGGTTAATGATGGTGTAGCTGAATTGAGCACTGAAATTGAAGTTGTAGAAGCCAAGAGCGAGGTAGGGGTTTGTGATGACGTGGCGTATTTGGATTTGGTGCCACCATCATCATTCCCTTGTGAAGTTTCTGAATGCAAGATTATAGGAAGTAGAAGTCGTAGTGGTAGGTTTATTAGGTCCAAGATGGTTAAGAAACTTGTGCCTAAGAAGTTTCGTGGTTCGAAGAAAGAGAAGAAAAGTAAGCACAACGAGGGTGAGTTAGTTAGTGAGGTTTCAAGTGGTGTTGGGGATGATAAGTTACCTAGTCTAGAGATTGAAGAGGTTGTAGAAAATGATGAGGATGAGAATGGTGATAAGTTAATTAGGGATGACTGTGGAATTGCTTGTTCCCATGAATCGGTGGCAACGGAAGGGGGTGTGAAGAGAGTAGCCAGAGTTGGGAATTCACTCAATTCAGGTTCTGTTGTTCTAGTTATGGTTGCCCTTGCTGGGCTTCTTCTGGGGCGTTTCCAAGCTTTGGTACTTTCAATGATGTGGTGTTGCTTGGTGAAGATAGTCACAAGTGTTACCAAGTGTTCTGTTTCAAACTCTTCTTGATGCACCTAGTTAGCATTGGGTGGTCTTTTGCTGCAACAAGTTTTTGTTC
Organism: Clitoria ternatea; assembly: GCA_037962975.1. NCBI lineage: Eukaryota > Viridiplantae > Streptophyta > Magnoliopsida > Fabales > Fabaceae > Clitoria > Clitoria ternatea. The sequence continues at coordinate 269,551,083 of CM075671.1, forward strand.
CATATAAGCTTTTTTTCTCAATCTCCTTCTAGAAGATATAGAATTGGTGAAGATTTATGCTAGTCCCTGAAATACTGAGACCTCATTCCCGTAATAGGAACACCAACCATTTGTTGGCAATCCAACTTGATGCGTTGTGTGAATGTAAATTTACATATACTAATGACACTTGATACATTCTTTATTCTGTGAATTTTATTGCTATCCTGAAATCTGTGTTTAGACTTTAGATTAGCAATTTAGGTACCCATCCCAATTACATACCCAATGTCTTAATTCAATTCTACTGAACCTAGACATTTCTTCTGTCGCTTTGTTTAGGTTGATAATAAAAGGACAAGGCCAACTAAATTGGGGTATTGAGAAAAGATGACTCAAGAAAAAAAAAATTAACTGGGTAGAAGATTAGTATTAATTATTAATTTTTTTTTTATTTTTATAATCTCATTTTTGCATCTAATTTTAAAACAATTGAATGAGATGACATGTAAAGAGACGGGGATAGGAAGGAATGGAACTGGGGAATAAATAATTTGATGCCTCTATTCAGCTATTCCGTATTATATACTTCTCTTTGAATTTGGGATTTAAGAATGGAAAGGCCTGTGAGACTATATTTTTCTAATTAACCTTAAGATTAGGCATTTGAGATAAGGATAAAAGCGAAATGATAAATCTATTGTTCTTGTCATTTTATTTAGCCACACTAAAATTTTAAAATAAAAAATGAACACTTAATTACATTTCATGGTACGTTATGTCTCTTTCTACTTGGTTGCATATTACAAATATCCCTCGGTAATTATCTTTTTAAAAAAATTCAAAATTGGCTAGTTGCTAGGTTCCTTTGTTTTAGTCAATCCCGTCATGGGAAGGGAAGTCCAACCCTTTTTTGGAAAACCAGCGTAAAGAGATTTTTTTGAGTTGGATTTTAGCAAGAAAAGTACGGGCTTTTTTAAATAGTACAAATTTCAAAACAAATCTGGATTTTGGATTGTTTGAAAACTATTTTCATTTTTGGTAAAATGGGTCTATTTTGTAAAGCGTATCGTCAAATTTGTGTGTTTTTAGTGGTGTATAATTGTTCATACGCCAAAGCTTAGATGCAAAATTTGCAGATTTGGCTCATCAATTTTCTGTGACACAGGTGGAGGCTCATGAAGTTCGCGTGCCACAGTGGCTATATACATCAAACAAACGAGCCATGTTAACGGTGGCTCACAAGAGTTATACACCACCTAAAGTCACGTGTAGAACTTAGTTATAAACTTTAATGTGTGGAACCCAAAGGTAATCTGTAAAAAATTGTCAAAAGAGACTAAAGGGGAATTTGTACTTTACGGCATATTTAACGTTTAAGTTAGAATGTTTCGAAATAAGTAATTCAATATATGTTTGAGATGAAAAGGATAGACATTGTATTATGATAATTTAATTTATGGTTGATGATGTGTAAGGAGATGATGATTACTTTGTTAGTGACTTTTTTGGATTTGTAAGGATCTTGTCGGGTGATGTGATATGTACATCTGGTATGTATGTATGTACGTATGTATGTATATATGTATGTTGTATATTCAAGGATATACCTTAGACTTAGGTTTACGATGGTTCAGAATTTAAGGTATACCAAAGTTGGTTGATGTACAGTTTGAGGTACACAGAGTTATAATCAGGTATAAATTTTAAGTATTTTTAGTTGGTTACCAAACTAATATAAAGTATACTAGAATTGATTGAGATATCAATTTGAGGTATACTTTGTTCCTTTAGGTATTAAAATGAGGTATATCAAAATTGATCGGAGTATCAAGTATGTTGCCTACATAGGCCTAGGTCACACTAATTTAAAACTTCAATCTTAGCTTTGCTCGTAGCTCAAGTTTCAAATAATTCAAATTCGTTAAATCTTGACATGAATTAGTTTTTTTTTGTCCATAGTGATCTTGTCGGACTCAAAGCTAATATTGAAGTTTTTAATTAGTGCGACCTAGGCCTATGTGGGCAACATGCTTGATACTCCGATCAATTTTGATATACCTCATATTAATACCTAAACGAACAAGGTATACTTCAAATTAGCTTTGTTTGTAGTTCAAGTTCCAAATAATTCAAATTCGTTAAATCTTGACATGAATTAGCTTTTTTTTGTCTATAGTAATTTTGTTAGACTCAAATCTAAATAAAATATATCAAATAAAAATATAAGATAAACATATATACGAGGAAATATCATCAGATTTTGTTTAAAGAATATTGATAATTTAATAAATATTATTAAAATTATAAAAAGGTCTAAGAAAAATTCTATATATTAAAATTTATTATAATAAAAATTAAGATATTCCTAAAAAGGTGTCTAAAAATCATACCTCTTATTAAAGATCGTTAATCTGGTTCATTAAGTCTCTCTCATTATATATAACCAAGTAGATTTAGGGGTGACAAAAAAGAATTATACCCGTGGATAATCCGTAGGTCACTCTCAATAGATTCTTGCATATTTACTAAATGGGTGAATACAGAATTAGATTATCTCTTTGTGATTACTAACATGATTATTAATATTTAGATATTAATTAATATACTTAAATATTTATATTTTTATTATTTTATAATAAGATGAAAGAAATTTAATATTTTTCATAGAAATACTTTTAGTTTATATTATTGATCCGGTCTAGATACCGGCCCCCATACTTGTGACGTCAGACTGACCTCATATAAGGAAAACCGGTGTCCAGGTTCAACGTCACCACACCGGATATCCGTTGTCTGGTCATCCGCCCTCACTCCATGACAGCATCATTCATTTTCGCTGTAACGGTTCTGTGTTTATTGATACAGGATATTTATATAATTGATAGCTTTTCCCTCATAGCAAGAGAAGAGCCTTTTGATAACTTATCAACGAAGACACTGTTTGTAGCAAAATACGTCACATCAATGGCTTCAGAAAGTAAGGGGGCGTGTCAGCAGATTATGCGGAAAAGGTGATTATCCTCTCCTCTCTCTGGAGGATTGTACTCTGATAATTGACCTACCCTCCTGACACATTCTGAAAGTCGAGCCACTTTGATTGACACAATATACACGCAATCAGAGATAGGACCCACCTGCATCCAACGTCACATTTTTTCTCTTACGTTCAACTATAAGAAGCCATATCAACACACATGCATGGTATCGTTATTCTATCTCACATTTTACTGTTATCACGCTTAAGTATTCATTCAGTTCATACACTCTTCTAACTTGAGCGTCGGAGAATCTTCGCAGGTGGCACCACCTTTCGCCCTCCTACAACGCGAATCGTTGGTGTGAAGGATCTCCAGGACAACAAGACCGGCCTCTCCCACTAAGAGACCGGATTAATACATCGGATATACACAGTTCCGGTGTGCAAACCCTAAAAATACCTGCATCCTTGTGGCTGGTCCCATACCGGATCCTAGACCCCGGTCCAGACCAGTTCATTGGCACGCCCAGTGGGACTCGATAGAGTTATTCCCATTTTCGCAGAAGTTAGGTTGGTACAATGGAAGGTGACGGGAGAGATTTCGTGGAAGGTCACGTGGAGGATGTGACCCATCAACAGGCTGGGAGGAGACTCGTCTTCGAATCTCCTGCAACTCAAACCCGGAGGATGGTGCAAGTGCAGACGCCTGACCCTCGCGATGAGGTTATCAGACAACTGAAGGAGGAGTTGATGGAGTTGAGGCGAGAGAGAAGAGAAGCTGGGGACAGAGTAGTATCCCATGCAGAGGATGCTCACCATGCATCAGCGAGGGATAGATCCACCACCCTCCAGTATTCGAAGATCCCCACATATGAAGAGAGGGAGCAAACGCAGGACTCTGGTGATAGAGTCAGTATCAGGAGAAGGGAGCAGGCGGTGGTAACTTCAGGGACATACAAGCTCAATGTCCCTTTCTCAAGGAGGTTGATGAGTATTGTCATTCCAAAACATTTACAAACAACTCAGCCATTGTCGATTGGGAAGTATAATGGAGAGACCGACCCCACTAAGCATTTGGATGCTTATGTTTATGAAGCTATGTATCTGGGAGCAGACGAAGATGTCATGTGCAGAATGTTCCCAAGGACGTTGACGGAGGAAGCTCTCAGCTGGTTTAAAAGTTTACCTTCAGGATCTATAGACTCTTGGGAGGAAATGGCTGCTGCATTCGAAAGCCATTTCGTTATCTCCAGGGATATCCCAAGAACTTCTCATACCCTGGCCCAGATAAGACAGGGAGAAACTGAGACTCTTAAGGAGTTCCTGAAAAGGTTTTACAAGGAGGCTGCGTTGGTCCCTAACCTCACGGAGGCCATACAACTCCATATTGTAGTGGAAGCTCTTCAGCCAGGTTCAGCCTTTGCCCTATCTTTGGCAAAGAGCCCACCTACAACCTTCGAGGAGTTTCGAAGGAAAGCTTCCAAATATGTGGGCATAGAGATGCATCTAGAGGCAACTGCAGCAAGAGTAAAGCCTTCTGTACCCGCTCAGCAGCCACGGAGAGAAAAGGAGAGAGCTAGGCCCGAGAAGCATGCCTTTAGAGAAGACTTTGTGAATGCTCGTCAGCATCCACGAGATAGGCGCGTATCATCGTTTGATCACTATGCTCCGTTGAACACCAGGCACTCACAAATCATGAGGGAGGTTGGTTGGCCAACTCTGAACGTCTTTGGTATAAGGAAGCCAACCCCAGCCAAGAGGGGTGGTAACCCACGTAAATACTGCACTTTCCATGAGCAGACAGGGCACAACACTGATGAGTGTAAGGCGTTAAAGAATACGGTGGAAACTCTCATTCGGGAAGGAAAGTTGAAGCAGTATTTGTTTAAGGAGAAATCTATGGATGAGCCTCACAGGATGGAGAAAAGGAATAGAGATCCTGATGATGAAGATGATAATACGCGCAACCCAGCAAGGAAGTTCACTGCGGCTGAGAAGCAGAAAGGGGTAGTGATTGCTGAAGGTGCCCAACAAAGTAATATGCCCCAGCAGCAGAGACAGGGCAGACGAGAAGTGATTGAGATGATAGCTGGAGGATTCGCGGGAGGAGGAACATCAATCACAGCATGAAAGAACCACCATAGGATGATTTTGTCAGTCCAGGGTAAACCGAGGAATAACCGCCCTTTCAGGGACGGAGTGATAGCCCCGACGGTGTCGTTTACAGATGATGACTTTGGCCCAACAATTCCAGGAGGTGATGATGCAGTAGTGATTGTGGCCGTCATAGCCAATAAGGACGTCAAGAGGATCCTCGTCGATCAGGGAAGTTCTTGTGATGTTATCTTTTATAATTGTTTCAAACGAATGGGTTTCAGTGATGCAGATTTACAACCATACACACAAGAACTCACAGCGTTTAACGGAGCTAAGCAACCCACTAAGGGATACCTCGACACTTTGATTTCTTTTGAAGGGGAGCCCGGTGCAAGAACGGTCAAGTCAAGAATTCTGGTGATTGATGTGGAATCCCCGTACAACGGTATCATAGGCCGTCCAACATTGAACGCTATGGAAGCAATTGTATCCACCCCTCATCTCTTGATCAAATTTATCGACAAGAACAACGCTGTGTCCTCACTCCGCGGAGATCAGGAGATGGCTCGATATTGTTATAATCTGAGCCTCAACATGGTTAAGTTGGATGCATTTAACAAGAAGAGGAAGTTGAACGACGGAGGAACAGCGGCAGGGTCTATCAGTCTTATTGACCTAGACCCCAGAGCGGAATTGAAGATTGATCCACTCAATCCATCTAAGCCCACACCAGATGGTGGTTCCAGGGATGTCGTATTGGGAGATTCCCCAGAGAAGGTCACGCACATCAACGATAAGTTGGAGTCTGCTATGGAGCAACGCTTATTAACCCTTTTGCAGGAATTCAAAGACCTTTTCGCATGGACAGCAGCAGACATGCCGGGGATGGATCCTGATTTCTGTTGTCACAAACTTGCAGTGTATCCTGAAACCAGACCGGTGGCTCAGAAGAAGAGGAGGTTGGGACCGGAGAAGCAGAGGGCGGCTTGTGAGCAAACAGAGGAGTTGTTGAAGGTAGGTTTTATAAGGGAGATACGCTATTCATCTTGGCTTTCTAATGTGGTCATGGTGCAGAAGGCTAACGGCAAATGGAGGATGTGTACTGATTATGTGGATCTTAACCGTTGCTGCCCTAAAGATCCATATCCCCTGCCCAACATCGATCGCATGGTGGATGATTCATCTGGTTACCAATATCTCAGTTTCATGGATGCTTATTCGGGGTACAACCAGATTCCGATGTGGGAGGGAGACCAGGAGAAGACTGCTTTTATCAACGACCGCGGTGTTTTCTGCTACACCGTCATGCCTTTTGGACTGAAGAACGCAGGCGCTACCTATCAGCGCATGATTAACAAAGTCTTTGAAGGGATGCATACCAAGCTGGTCGAAGTTTATATTGATGATATCATAGCCAAAACGCCCGCTGGAGGAGACCACATTGAAGATCTACGCCAAGTTTTCACTAGGCTTCGGCAGTACAACATGAGGTTAAATCCTTTAAAGTGCACTTTCGTCGTTCCAGCAGGAAAATTCTTGGGATTTATGTTGACTCAACGAGGCATCGAAGCTAACCCCGGAAAATGTCAAGCAATCCTGGACATGCAGAGTCCTAAATGTTTGAGGGAGGTCCAGTCATTGAATGGGAAAGTGGCCGCGTTAGCTCGTTTCATGCCTAAGATGGCGCACAGGTCCCTCCCCTTGTATAAGGCGTTGAAGAAACACAAGAGTTTTGAATGGGGAGAGGAACAAGAGCAAGCCTTCCAGCAGCTCAAAGCCGTTCTCTCGAGCCCGCCAATTCTTGTTAAGCCTGATCCAGGCGAAACATTAATCTTATACTTGGCAATATCCGATGAAGCTCTAGGCGTGGCCTTGGTGAAAGAAACCCCTGAAGGACAGAGACCGGTGTACTTTACTAGTAAAACGTTTCAGGGGGCGGAAGGGAGGTATCAGAAAATTGAGAAAGCCGCCCTGGCAGTTGTGTGGGCGTCACGACGGCTGAGGCCTTATTTCCATGCGCACCCAGTATTGGTGAAAACGGATTTGCCACTCCGTTCAGTGCTCAGCAAACCAGACCTCGCTGGAAGGATGATAAAATGGTCTATTGAGCTATCTGAATTTGAAATTTCATATGAGCCTCGAGGAGCCATCAAGGCGCAAGTGTTGGCTGATTTTGTAGTGGAAATGACTGGGGCAGACCCGGCCATCCCTCGAGCGCATTGGACCATCTACGTCGACGGTTCGTCAAACAGCAAAGGTTGTGGAGCAGGTGTGGTGGTAGAAAGTGATGACGACGTACACTTAGAAATTTCCCTCCGATTCAATTTCAAGACCTCCAACAATCAAGCTGAATACGAAGCATGCTTGGCCGGTCTCCGTGCGGCCATAGATATCGGAGCATCAGCAGTTACCCTCTGCAGTGATTCTCAGCTGGTGATTTCGCAAATCCAGGGAGAGTACCAGGCGAAAGAACCACAACTTCAATTGTACTTGAATTGTGTTAATGAGCTGAAGGGAAGATTTGAAGTTTTAGAGTTCAAGCATGTGCCCAGGGAAGAAAATACCAGAGCAGATATCTTGTCAAGATTGGCAAGTACAAAGCAGCCTGGTAGCACAACAACGGTGGTTCAGAGCACTTTGACATCACCCAGTATACCTCTGTATCCTTCTCTGAATGCCGTCATGGTGAGTTATCCATATGAGGATTCTTGGGTCATCCCCTATATTCGTTATCTGGCTGATGGTCAACTTCCCACTGACGAGAAGGAAAGGAGACGAGTAAAGAGGGAGTTGCCATATTTTACTATGGTCGATGGTGTTCTCTACAGAAGGGGATTCTCTGTCCCATATCTTTCATGTTTAAGAGAAGACGAAGTTCAAGCGGTCTTGACTGAGGTACACGAGGGGCAATGTGGGCACCACGCTGGAGGCCGAAGCCTAATGAGAAAGGTCCTCAGGGCTGGATACTGGTGGCCCACTGTGAAGCAGGATTCCGCAGATTTCGTGAAGAAGTGCGACGCTTGCCAAAAATTCTCCAATCTCCACCATACACCGGCCCAAGAGTTATCTTCATCTGCTGTGCCTTGGCCGTTCTACCAATGGGGCCTTGATATTCTGGGACCGTTTCCCACTGCGCCAGGAGGTATCAAATACTTGATTGTGGGGGTAGACTACTTCACCAAATGGATCGAGGCAGAACCAGTAGTGCATATCACTTCTGCACGTACAAGACGTTTCATGTACGAAAATATCATTGCTCGGTTCGGGGTGCCAGGGCGGATTGTGACTGACAACGGCACCCAGTTTACAGACAAAAAGTTCACGGACTTACTTGAAGGACTGGGGATAGTACAGATATTTTCATCTGTTGAACATCCCCAGACCAATGGGCAAGCAGAGGTAGCTAATCGAGAGGTGCTAAAGGGGTTAAAGAAGCGTCTGGGAGAAGCGAAGGGAGGATGGACTGACCAGTTATGTCATGTTTTATGGGCATACCGCACTACGCCTCATTCTTCAACTAACGAATCCCCATACCGGTTGGTGTACGGGGTTGAGGCGACGATCCCAGTTGAGTTACAAACAAGATCGGCTCGTGTTGAATATTTTTCAGCAGAAGATAACAACGCCAACTTGGCATCAGAGCTGGACGTCCTCCAAGAGTTGAGGGAAAAGGCTTTAGTCAGAGATCAGGCAATAAAAGCAAAGGCTGCACTCCGGTACAATAAACGTGTCCAGTACAGAGCTTTTAACACCGGAGACCTTGTTCTGAGAAAGGCCAGTGTGGGGAATAAGTTCGCTCACCAAGGAAAGCTAGCACCAACGTGGGAAGGACCTTATAGAGTTTCGGAGGTGACTGGAAAGGGATCATACCGATTGGAAGAACTTGATGGAACCCCAATCCGCAACAAATGGAACACTCAGAATTTACGAGTGTATTACAGCTAGTTGGTAAGACGGCGTGTACTCTTTTTCCTTACTTGAGTTTTTTCCCATTGGGTTTTCTCAAGAAGGTTTTAACGAGGCATGACCCCAACTACGCTTTTCATGTAATGTACTTTCAATTTTAATGAGAATACATTTTAACCGCCCTATCATTCTCACGTTTCTTATATGTTGTGATTTATAGCCGTAGTTTAATACGCATACACCTCAGGACGGATGAACTCAACTACCAATTCTGTAGTTGATGATATAACTCCTCGAGGAACTGATGAAGACCCCTCAGGATGGATGATCTCAGTCACACATCGTGTGTTTTGACGATGTAACTCCTTGAGGTGGAATGGGTTGTAGGGCTGGTCCTTTCTCAAGGCCACAAACCAAACCCCATTCGAAGACTACATGGGTTGTAGGGCTGGTCCTTTCTCAAGGCCACAAACCGAACCCCATTCGAAGACTACATGGGTTGTAGGGCTGGTCCTTTCTCAAGGCCACAAACCGAACCCCATTCGAAGACTACATGGGTTGTAGGGCTGGTCCTTTCTCAAGGCCACAAACCGAACCCCATTCGAAGACTACATGGGTTGTAGGGCTGGTCCTTTCTCAAGGCCACAAACCGAACCCCATTCGAAGACAACATGGGTTGTAGGGCTGGTCCTTTTTCAAGGCCACAAACCGAACCCCATTCGAAGACTACATGGGTTGTAGGGCTGGTCCTTTTTCAAGGCCACAAACCGAACCCCATGCGAAGGCTTGGGCGCAGTAGGCCGGTTCACAGAGAAAACCGCGCTGAACCCCGAGTAACGGGCGCAGTAGGTTCAGGATTAGCCCTGATCCGAACCCCGTGTTGAAGGCTTGGATTGTAGGATTGCACCGAACTCCAAGTACGGTTAGTAGGATCGAACCGAACACCGTGTGAAGACTTGAGGTGTAGGACCAAACCGAACCTCAAGAGAAAGGCATAAAGCTTACCCTTGCCAAAGCTATACAAAATTCAAAGGCAATATCCGTCCTCAATTGTGGAATATTCATCCCAGAGCGGTTGAAGGCTAATGTACTCGCTCTACATCTTCGAGGACAGATAAGCATTTCTATCTTTTGAGAATTTAAAAGGTAATCTTCGAGATAAACTCTCCCTTCCCAATGAACTTACACTTGGGGACAGGGCGTGCTTTAACTTAATTGTTATTTATTCATTACTATTTGTTGTCTTAATCCGGTGTTATAAGTACGCGTTAAACAGCTTGGTAACCACACAGAACGGATTCGCAAAGCATTAAAAACAATGAAGTGTTTGGTACAACACTAAGTTATCCAACAATCATACATTCGACGCAAGCAGTTGAAGAAAAGCAACAGTGAATTTTATTTCCAGGAATAAAGAAATTGTTCAGGTTACAAGGTAGTTAAAACTGGAGCTGATCCCAGTACACAGCTATGAATAAAGCATAAATTAAGGGACCGGTGCTTGATCCTCCACAGTGGGCACTCCTCCCTTCTCCGCTTTGTCCTCCATTCCAGTTTGGGCACCTTCTTGTGCTTCAGCTCCAGAGGCAGCAGTGGACGTTGTAGGCTCCATACTTTGGCCTTCTGGGAGGGGAGGCAGTTCGTACAGAGATGCACGGGGCTCGTGGTGCGATCCGTCCTTATGAACTTCTACAAGTCTTCCCCCATGGAACTCTAAGAACGGATCTAATCCGTACAAATTCAGCTTTATTCCAGGGTTACGATAGTAGACTTGACGAAGGGCCAGGCCGAAAGATTCATACGCCACATTTTTGCATATATCCAAGGCTTTGGCAGCCTTGGCCTTTGCAGCAGCTAGCCTTCTTTGAACTTTGGCGTAATCCTCTTCTGAAGGCCCAGCACTCGCACCACCCTTTTTGAGTTCATCAATTTGGGCTTGCATCTCCTTCCGAATAGACTCCCACTCCCTAAGGTCCTTGTTGCGACCATCCTCCATAACTTTGAGATCGTCAGCAAGCTTAGCCGATCTCTTCTTCTCCAGTTGTAATTCTTCTTCAAGGAGGGGTATGGATTTGTTCTTATTTTGGAGGTCGGCAACTTCCCGTTCTAGGGCCTTATTCGCAAAATGAACTTTGCTTGCCTCTTCCGTTTTCCTCTGGAGTGTTTCTTTGGTTTTTTCCAATTCTGATTCCACTCCCCTGCGAGCCTCAGCTTGCTTGGCTGCCCATTTCTCCTTCACTGCGAGTTCGGTCTCAAGTTTTTCAACCTGATCCATATAGTCAGCTTTCTCGCTCAGGGACTCAAGCAGGCCAGACAGTTCATCAAGTTGCCAACGCCCAGCCTTGCAAGCACCTCGGACCCCAGCAGCGTCGAGGGAAGGACGGAGGCAATACCGTGCCTTTGGGAGAGTAGGAGGCATAGATCCTTGAAACCACAAATAAGGAGAAAGGGAGGAGTCACGCGGAGGATCGAACGCCGGAGGAGGACCGTTCCCAGAATCCGGCTCTGAAGCATTTTGAGAAGAAGGTGCAGAGAACTCAGGAGCGGGTTCCTTTCCCTTGTTCTTCTTTAATTCGGTTTCTTCGGCCGTCCTCTGACGCTTCTTCACAGGGTCATCAGAGGAGGGCTTCTCTTGATCGGCCTTCTTTACAAGATGCCTCTTCTTTTTCTTTTTCTCTGGGACGGCCTCCTCGCCACCCGCTCCAGCGGCCTCAGTTGCTTCTTCGGCTTCCTCCTCGTCGAAGAGAGGAACCTCATCTCCTACTGCAGAAGTCAGAGGAATGAGGGGAGTTTTGGTGGCGTTCCTCTTCGCCTGGATTTCATTTTCTTCAGAAGAGGAGTCATCGTCAGCCATCATGGACCTTAGCGACAACATTTCTGGGCAGGCCTTTTCAATTTGTTCTGCAAAACAAAAAGAGTTGAATAAACATACAAGAAGGAAAATAACTAGAACGATACAACCATACAACACAAGGAGAATAAGAGCGAATATTACGGAGGTAGGTGTTTTTGATGTCTTCCTCGGACAGGAGAAGACGGCTGGAAAACCCTTTGAGGGTCTTTGAGGCCGTCTGCAGGGCGCTCAAGACTTCAACAGAATGAGGGGAAAGTTCACTCTCATCTGTATAATAAGCACGGCTCATAAGGAGAAAATGCTCGTGCGTCCAGCTAAGGGGAAACTTGGTAAACCCCTCTTTATTTCGCCAGAAGACCGGCTTATTTGGTTGAATCCGGACCCGCGTGTAATAGTGCTTGAAGGAACGCCCATCTACCTTTGCGGACTCCGTATAAGACTTGAAATTGACAACCCTTGAGTCACTACGGAGTGTAATGAACCCAAGGCCGCCCTTCTTATTAGCTCGGCGGACCACTTGGCAATAGTAAAATAGCTTGGCCACAGTGGCGGAGAAGCCAAAATGCTCCCCCAAGACTTCCAGAGCCCGGACAAGACTCCAACCGTTGGGATGTAATTGTGAGGGGGCACAGTCCAAGAAACGCAGGACGGCCATCTGGAAATCCGTCAGTGGAAAGCGCACCCCCAGCTTTAAGAAAACGTAGTCGTACATGTAGACCGACCTCGCATCAGGGACGCTGTGGCATATTCTTTCAGAGGGATGCGGTGCCATCGCAGCGTATCGCGCTTTGTACTTCTTATCCGAATATATCTTACAGCGGAAAGAAACCGTCCGCTCCTCCTCACTTGCATGGTGCGAAGGGATCTCTAAGAACTCCTCTTCCACCCAGCAATAAGGTTTTTCCCTGTTGAGTTTCTCCCAATCAAGCCGGTGTGCCACAACGTTGACACACCCTTCAGCAGAGCGGAGAAACGGCGTTTTTCCACGTCCTGGAAGATCCATGGTTGTGCAGGCGCGGTGGAATGCGTAGGTGCTGTGATAAAAAGCAACATCGTCAGAGAGATAACCCTCAGCACTTGACCCCTCATCAGAGCGGCTGGTAGCCCTCGAACCAAGGGGAACCTCAGAGCGACGAGATGAAGAAGACGCTCGTGAGGAAGAAGCTTCGGCTCTCTCTGAGCGATGGCGCCCAGCCACAGGAGGATTCGCTGGAATCCTCCCACCACGGTGGCTAAGGGGGGCACGAGAGCCAAACCTCCCTCTATTTGAAGGACCAGCGTGTCCAGTTCTAGGGCGCATGATGGAAATAGAATGATTAAAATTGCAAGGAGTTGAAGGGAAGGAAGGTTACCTAAAGGAAGAGGATCTTTGAGAAGTTGAAGACGACAAGGAAATTCCAAGGAAATTTGAGCAGAGTTTCACTAAGTTTGAGTTCAAGTGGATTCCAAAATCTGCTAAGAGTCCCTTTTATAGGTAACGAAGAGGCATAGTGTTCCGTCGAAGGTCACAATGCTTGCTTCAAAACGCAATCTTTCAAATCAAAACGACTCCGTCGTTTCGTCACGAATAAGCGCGAAAATGGTAACGTTTCAGTAAACGTTTTGGCAAAATGGGCCCCCCTTTCAGTTTGAATCCAGGCCCAATAAGCCCAATCGACGGTTACACTCTTGGGCAATGATGGCTCTTGCATAAAAAACGTATTTATTGTCTAATCATGCTGTGCGCATTTAATGCCTACCAACCACTTTTCGAATACAAAGAGTTTCGATTTTCAAAAACTCTTGGGATTTCCGCTGCTTATTTTTATGCTGTCTGAATCCGTTGTACACAACGCGAAGAGGGCGGTCACTTGTTTAGTAGAGCGGACGCCACCGAGTTCCTAGAGACTTACAAGAATGTACTACCGGCATCTAGACTTCTCTCGAGAATTGTGTAGCTCATATGAGCAACTTAACAGTCCCTCATACAAGCTAGGGGACAGATGATCCGGTCTAGATACCGGCCCCCATACTTGTGACGTCAGACTGACCTCATATAAGGAAAACCGGTGTCCAGGTTCAACGTCACCACACCGGATATCCGTTGTCTGGTCATCCGCCCTCACTCCATGACAGCATCATTCATTTTCGCTGTAACGGTTCTGTGTTTATTGATACAGGATATTTATATAATTGATAGCTTTTCCCTCATAGCAAGAGAAGAGCCTTTTGATAACTTATCAACGAAGACACTGTTTGTAGCAAAATACGTCACATCAATGGCTTCAGAAAGTAAGGGGGCGTGTCAGCAGATTATGCGGAAAAGGTGATTATCCTCTCCTCTCTCTGGAGGATTGTACTCTGATAATTGACCTACCCTCCTGACACATTCTGAAAGTCGAGCCACTTTGATTGACACAATATACACGCAATCAGAGATAAGGGACCCACCTGCATCCAACGTCACATTTTTTCTCTTACGTTCAACTATAAGAAGCCATATCAACACACATGCATGGTATCGTTATTCTATCTCACATTTTACTGTTATCACGCTTAAGTATTCATTCAGTTCATACACTCTTCTAACTTGAGTGTCGGAGAATCTTCGCAGGTGGCACCACCTTTCGCCCTCCTACAACGCGAATCGTTGGTGTGAAGGATCTCCAGGACAACAAGACCGGCCTCTCCCACTAAGAGACCGGATTAATACATCGGATATACACAGTTCCGGTGTGCAAACCCTAAAAACACCTGCATCCTTGTGGCTGGTCCCATACCGGATCCTAGACCCCGGTCCAGACCAGTTCAATTATATTATACTAAAATAATATTAGAAGTAAAACAATAAACCATATTTTCTTCATTATTAATATTTCTAATAAATATTAATTATTAATAAATACATTCTTCTACTCACGAGTACTTATTGTTACATCTCACAAAAGATCAGGGTTAAGATTTTTACGGGGATAAATATAAATAGAAGGGTAACCTGTAGAAGAGGAAGTAATAGTAATTGGTTTGAAGGTAGAAGCATTTAATGGTGAAAGGTATAGAGAAAGAAAAAGAGAAGAAGCGCTCAAATTCCGTGAAGAGTTGGCTATATATTTATTGGGGCGGATAAATCAATACGTCAAGTTTGTTGTTTAGGGGACAAACACTCATGCATAACCAAAACATGCCTCCAAACTAATTTTATTTATTTATTAAATTAAAGGAGTGTTTTTCATTTTGTTAATTCCTATGAAATAAATACTTTGATGTACATCCAACTCATATATCCACCTAGTATACCTCCCATATTACATATAATTTACAATTTATTTTATTTATTAAAAATTTCAACAAAAATACAAAAGAAAGTTTTAAAGGTTTTAATAAATAATAATAATGAAATATACATATAATCATAATTTAATTATTTTTATATGCATAAAAAATTAAAAATTTAAACTTTCTGAGACTAATTAAACAAGTTGCGTGAAAAAAGTATAATTAAAAAAGTTTTTCAAAAAATAAGTATAAAAGTAATTAACTACAAAAAATATTTTTGTTTGATAATAAACTGTTAACGATGGCATATAATTAAACAACGTTAATAACTCCATCATAGCTGGTTGGCAACACATAGCCTAACTATTTAGGACTAATGAATTAAAGGGAATTAATGATGAATCTATAACAGGAAACTAAAAGTCCTCAAGAGCATTTTTAAACATAATTTTTTTTTATTTTTTCATGTTTATTTTTTCTCATTTATTTTAGAACTTAATAAAATTATTATATAATAATATAATTTTTAAAAATAAAATAAATAATCATTTTAATAAGGTATGTTAGATTTATTTGAAATTGTAAGTTTTTAATAATTAATTTGATATCATATAATTATTTCAAGTATGGATAAACAATTTATTTTGAATAAATTTGGAATTTTTATTATTAAAATATATACTTAAGATAATTTTAAAAAGTAGCCAATAATATAAATTTAAATAATAAATATAATAAAAAAATATTATTTATTTTCAAACATAGTTGCATGTAAATTCATTCAAATATTTATTTCTAAAAATGAAAATTACATTGAGATTATCGATTTTTTTTTAAAAAAAAGTTGAAGACAAAACAATTGTCAAGAACACAATCTTAAAATAAGATCCAGTATATTGACAAAAAAAATAAAATAAAAGACGATGTAGTAAATTTTTTTTCTTCCCCTTGTAAAACTTGAATTGAATTGATCCAATTGGATAGGCCCGCATTTTGTTGGGTTGCAAAAATGTCAACGTATATAACGGCGCCTATTGTTGTGGGCTTAGTTGACATATTCCAAAACTTAGCCCATTTAACGACAACTAAATTAAATAATGAAAAATGTTATTAATGAGTTTCTCAAAAAATATAATAAATTAGGAGGCACGCTTATTCCACCTTTAGTAAATTCTAACTTTATTAGGTAGCTATCTTCTCTCTTTTTTTTAAAAAAAATGTTTTTGTTAAGTTTATCCGTTTAATTTCATTACTTAATTCTATTGAAAGAGTTCTGACAAACAAACAATACATGCGGTCATGTTTTCATTGCCTGACTATACAACACCGTCAACATATCAGATACGGCTAATATGACAAGTTCACGTGTCAAATATTTATTAGTTGAAGAGTAAATGACTCGTGGAGTAACCAGTGAACATTTGACACACACAATCGCCGCATTAGTAATGAGCTTGTATAGGTTGGGGTGTAAGGGCCGGCCTCGAGACAGTCCTTAATAATATTTATAAGCTTTGATTTTTATACTGATCTAGTGGGAATACAGTATTATATCTTCTATTCCATTGAAGAAATAAAGGTCTTAAAGTAATTCATCATACCAAACCATCAGCTTTACGTGTTGTAAAGCGAAAGGTGTCTTTTATAAGGACATTCTGGCACTCAAGTCAGTGAATATTCAAAGGGAATACCAGAGCTCAAGCGTGAGTTATGGAGAGAACGTTATACCTTTGTTACGTTGATGCATGGGTATTTATAGCTAGAGGTAGGGAAGAGCTCTACTGCTCATGAAGTTTTCCGTACACTATGTTAGTATTATTCTGATCCTTCACAAAAAGATTGACACATGAAAGAGACGTTTCCAAACGGCTCTACCCACCAATCAGTCACTTTACAGGTTACTTGTGTAACACGTCAATGCATATGTCAACTCTAACTTTCCAGTGTTGAAAGAAATGCTCATACCGGAGTTAGTTCAAGAATCTTGCGCGTGATATTGGAATGTTGGTGTTGTGACACTAAGCTATGTGGGATACTAGTCCTGAATGACAGATTATGGTCAAATTACTGTATTGCCAATGAGCCAATATCAGGATCGGATCAAGTAACATCTGACATGTGGAGTAACTACATCAACTACATCTAGAATTGTTTCATTATCAAGATTAATGATGCTCTGGATCTCCATTAGTGGAGTTCATAAAAAATGAATTTAAAGGATTTAACTCTAATATTTTGAAAAGATATTAGACCTAATTGATTAAAAAAAAGTTATGGATCTAACTTGAAATTTACTAAAAAGATAGGGTTTGGAATAATAATTTAACCTAAAAAAATCCATATATCTTATAATTTATCTTATTATAAATTAATATATCTGATGTCTGTTCCATTATGAAAAAATGGATCAACGAGATATGACATTTTGATAGCTATTATAACCATGATGTGTTGTATAATGGTAACTCACTTTGTCTATTAATCATATGTGTGGGGATTCAATTTTCACTGGTGAAAATGAAATATCGTTCATGGTCATCTGACAATGTGACACCCTCAGTTACACCTTAATAAATACTAGAAAAATTTGTAATTTTTTTAAAGAAATGATCGTTAAAAGAAAACTATCAGAATAAATTACATACGTCATTTCTGAAATACCTCATAAATATTATGAAAACTTTATAAAGTAATTTTACATTTATCTGAAGAAAATAAATATTAAACATTATAAGAAAGAGAGGAAACTCCATGGTCCAGAAGCAGTTACTTAATAACTTTATTTATTCATTGGACCACGGTATTCATACCAAGCTCCCTTTTTAGAACATACTATATTTACTGTCAAGATTCTTCGATCCTTCCCTCTGAACCATTAATTTAAAAACATATGAAACAAAAACACAGAGAAAGGAGTGAGAAACAGAATAT
The DNA here is from genome assembly GCA_037962975.1 of Clitoria ternatea. Lineage (NCBI taxonomy): Eukaryota > Viridiplantae > Streptophyta > Magnoliopsida > Fabales > Fabaceae > Clitoria > Clitoria ternatea. The sequence continues at coordinate 269,569,085 of CM075671.1, forward strand.
AATATTCCCAAATGGGACATAAGCAATAAAGGATTTTCACAAACTAATATATAATAATATCAATCACAATCACAATCACAATCACATACACAATCAATTATGAATGCATGAATGTTATGCAATATCCTCATCATGACTTACCTATATATGTGGGCCCTTAAATTTTAATTTGCATTGGACCAACCAGGAGTTTACACTGTTTGATAAGTCCGGATAATAATAATATGAACAACTCAATTGGCATGGAAACACTTAGAGACTAGTCAGATTGAGAAAGTTTTTATTGTGAAAGTACCCGACACTAGGGAGCTACCCCAGGTCCCCTGAAGCACCCTTTCACACCCTCTCATCCCAAGACTCGTAATTAAGCCTCCTCTAATGTATCCTCGGTTTCTATAATCCGTCCCCAGACAATATCATTTTGTTTTACTTTAATGATTTATGATGCATGAACTACTCACGTATTTAATTGGTTAAAGCTTTTAGAAACTCAATTATTAAATACCTTAAAGGTTTACAACATCATTTCAATAAATTGTACATTTTCTCAATTCTCTAAATTTCTGTCCCACAGAAATAAATTTAGTACAGTTTTCGAATCTCACCGAAATTGAGTTTCTAAGCCTTAAATATCTCAAAACTTTCATATAAAACTTTACATAATCTTTCTCAAATTGAATCTTAACAAGATCGAATTTAGAAATTTCAATTATTTTTAAATATCTTTAGTTATTAAATTGGAAAAAAAATAATTTTCTTTTGAAAATTTTATTTTATTAAAAGAGAATAATCTTTAAATCATTAACCAAAAATACTTAAAAGGCTAAAAGGTAAATTTAGCCCCTAAGAAATATTCAATTTTGTTATAACCCCCTATAATGATTTTTCCCAGTTTAAGACCCCTCTAATATTTTATTTAGTAGTATTAAACGCCTACTTTTAAAAAGTGTTGAGGTGAAGCCTGTCTTTTTGCCACTGGCTTCACACGTGGCATGTGACTCAGCCTCACAATGCTGACTAGGATTAAATAGAGAATTAATTCAGATTAGTAAGGATTAATTGAGTTAATTACAATTGTTTATTAAAAGTAGAAATGTTTTGTTTAAAAAATATTGTAGGGTTGTAATTTTTTTAAAAAAAGTTATTTCTTCCTTCGTTTTCCTCACACGTTCCTTTCGCACCCATTCGACTCCCGCGTGAGTTCACCTACGAAGAAGAAGAGAAGTAACCGTACGAAAGTGAAATCTAGTGAGGAGTGGTCGTGTGCGTGTCTGGAGGCAAAAGGTGTTGCGCATGAGTTAAGAGGGCAACAAACGGGTAAGATTCCTTACTTTTTTTCAGTGAGAACTTTGAATTGTTTTATTGTTAGTGGGGACCATGAAAGGGTTATAGTATTCTTGTTTATGAACCCCATGTGAAACGTTTTGTAATATTGTCTCAATGTGCATGTGTGACAGTTATTTTTATTTTCCAACAAACGGGTAAGATGAGTTTTGCAGTTGTTTTTCATCATAAGGGGAGATTTACTGATGGTCCACCAATGGAGTACATAGAGAATGAAATTGTAGTCATCCATAACATTGATATTGATAGGTGGTCTTATTTTGAGTGTGAGGCTTTGGTTACAGAATTGGGTAATAAAAGGGGAAACTTTAAAATATGGTGGAAAAAACGTTGTGGGGAGTTTGTTGGGATTACATGGGATTGTCATGCATTGGAAGTGGGTGAGTTTGCTATAAAAAATGGTTGTGAGGTGAATATTTTTATTGAACATTTAGTTGTAGATGGTGACATCGTACTAGAGTTAACATACAAAGAGGAAAGAAGGGGGGCTGAGAAAGAAGTTGTGGGGAGGGAAGATGGCCCAGTTAACAAAGCTGGAAGGAGCAAATCTAGGCCCATGGTGAGGCCATTTGGCCCACCCAAAAAGGTGAAGACTAGACAAAAAATTTATAAAAGTAGGAAAGACAACTTATTTGGTTGTGGTGAAGACAAAGTTGATGTTCAGGGCGTTGATGTTAAGGGGACTCATACTGGGAATAGAGGAAGAGAGGGGTTGGAAACTGAGAAAGGTGATGAATCAGAAGGTGTTGAAGTTGTTTCTGATAAAGGAGATGGTGTTGATGCTGTTTCTGATGGGGGAGAGGGTGTGGAAGCTATTTCTAATAGGGGAGAGGGTGTTGAGGCTGTTTCTGACAAAGTGGAGGGGGTTGAAGCTGTTTCGGATAAAGTGGAAGGGGTTGAAGATGTTTCTGATCAAGTGGAGGGGGTTGAAGGTGTTTCTGATAAAGTGGAGGGGGTTGAAGATGTTTCTGATAAAGTGGAGGGGGTTAAAGGTGTTTCTGATAAAGTAGAGGGGGTTGAAGGTGTTTCTGATAGGGGAAAGGGTGTTAGAGATGTTTCTGATAACATGAAGGGAGTTGAATCTGGTATGAATGACAACCAGGGTGTCGAAGATGAAGACTATAATGAGCAGAGTGATAAGGATGAGGACTATGATATAGAAGGTGCAGGCTTAGGTGTAGAGTGGAATAGTTTTAAAGATGAAGAGCAATGTGGTGACATTGACTTTGACTATGAAACAGATGGTGTTAGTAGTTATGTGGATTCAGATGAGGATGGTGATGATGTGGATTTTCAGTTTCTGGCATTTGAAGAAGATAGGTTAGGGAGGAAGTTTGAACTCAGGTTGGGGATGGAGTTCACTTCCATGGTTCAGTTCAGGCAAGCTATACTGGAATACAATGTGCATAAGGGAAAGCAAGTAAAGTATATAAAGAATGAGCCATAGAGGTGTAGAGTGGCTTGTAGTCAGGAAGGATGCTTATGGCTGGCCTTTGCTAGTCGTGTTGGGAGGACAAACATTATTAGGTTGAAGACATTCATCAATAATCATACATGTGGTAGGGTGTATGAGAACAAGAATGTTAATGCCAAGTGGGTTACAAAAGTGATATTGCCAAAGATGAAAAGTAACAGAAACATGAAGTTGGAGGAGATTAAAGCTGAGATGAGGCTTAGTCACCAGGTTGGTATAAGTAGCTGGACAACATACAATGCTAGATGAATGACAATTGAGATGATGGAAGGAGAGGCAAGCAAACAGTATGACCTACTTTGGAACTACAGTGCTGAGTTGAGGAGGGTTAGTGATGGTGCTACTACTTACAAGGTTCAGTCAGTTACCCCAGATGATGGGTTGCAACCAAGGTTTGGCAGTTACTACCTTTGCCTTGATGCTTGTAAGAAGGGTTTCCTGAGTGGATGTAGGCCAATCATAGGAGTCGATGGATGTCACTTGAAGACAGCACATGGTGTAATCCTCTTAATAGCAGTAGGTAGGGATGAAAATGATCAGTATTTTCCACTGGCTGTAGGTGTTGTGGAAGTTGAGAATAAGGATGCCTGGACATGGTTTCTGAACTTATTGATGGAGGACATTGGAACACACAGAAGAATTGTTTTTATTTCTGATCAACAAAAGGTATAATCTAAATTTTGGTAATTAATTATGTAGTTGTTTATGTATATATCAGTTTAATTATTTCCTGCACAGGGACTGTTGCAAGCAATTGAAGACTTGGGCTTGAGGAGTGAACACAGATATTGTGTAAGACACTTGCACAGCAACTTGAAAAAGAAGCATGGTGGTGGTGCAATACTAAGGGACCTTATGATGGGTGCAAGTAAGGCAACTTATGTGCAGGTATGAATACAATCATACGTGTATACATTCTTTAATACTCTCACTTACTGAACTTTTATCATCTGTTCACAGGCATGGGAAGCAAAAATGAACCAGATAAAGGACATGGATGAAGGGGCTTGGACATGGCTTATGGCTTTGTCTAAAGAAGCTTGGTGTAGGCACCAATTCTCACATTACCCCAAATGTGATGTGGTTATGAACAACCTCTGTGAAGTATTTAATAGTGTAATCTTACCAGCAAGAGATAAGCCCATTTTGAGTATGCTAGAGTGGATAAGGACTTACATCATGGTTAGGTTTGTGAGGCTGAGGACCAAAGCCGTCAACATCAATGGACAAGTCATGCCTAAGCCCATGAAGAGGTTAGAAAGAGAGCGAGAGTTTTCTGGGAATTGGTTCCCACAGTGGACTGGAGGAGGTGTATTTGAGGTGACACATACAATGATGAATGAGAAGTTTGTAGTTGACCTTCACAAGAAGAGTTGTGCATGTGGATGGTGGGAACTTGTGGGGATGCCATGCAGACATGCTATATGCTGCATACTTGAGAGAGGACAACAACCAATTCAGTATGTTAATGCTTATTACTTCAAGGAAACATATGAAAAATGTTATGCCAATGTTGTTGGTGCAATAAATGGCCCAGACTTGTGGCCAAGAACTGAACACCCACAAATCTTACCTCCAATTTATAAGCGTGGACCCAGAAGGCCAAAGAAACTAAGGAGAAGGGATCCAATTAATGAAGACAGTCCTAACAAACTAAGGAGATGTCCAGCAAAATACCAATACAGAAACTGTGGGGAAACTGGCCACAACAAGTCTACATGCAAACACCCTCCAAGACAAACTCATGTAAGCAAAGAAACATGTATGCATAATTCACACCATGTTTTGCATTATTTAATACTATTTTGTGCCTTTAGGAACCTGAACCTGAACAACAACCAGTAGATGCAGACAATGCTACAACACATGCAACAGTACAAGACCCTCCTGAGTCAACAATAGAAGGGACCTCTAGTTTGCCACCTGCCGCAGATGTCCCTATCAAGAAGAAGAGGGGAAGGCCTCCTAAGAACCCAGATCAACCTACCCCAGCCACCCTAACAGCATTCATAAGAGGAAGAGGAAGAGGCAAGGGAAGGGGCAGGTGAAGGGGAAGAGGGAGATGGTGACATTGTTCTGGTGCCAACACAATCTAGTGTAGTTCACACCATGTAATTAGGATGACATTATGTAAAGTTTTAGTTTCATTTAGAATTCAATGTTTAACAACTTTTAAGTACAATCTCATGTTTTGATTGTCAGTTGCTGTAAAATATTATGTTCATCTTTAAGTACATTATGGACCTGCAGCAAGCCAATGTTATTTTTTCCCATCCAACGTATCTATCATATTCTCTTAATTTTGGTAATTCCAACAAACCAGTATCACTGTTAACAATCCATATGCAAAGACTTTAAAAGTTGGCATATCCATTGATACTTAAAAATTACAGACATCAATACTGAACATAAGGATACATTAACATTCACACAAAAAACTCAAGGACACCAACCCCTAATCATACAGGGGCCTAACTCAACAAAACAAAAAATTTTCAGGGGCCTATGCCTATATTATCATGGAGTGAAACTCCACTCAACCATCTCTTCAACCCTTCACTGGACCAACACCAGGGTGGGGAAGACAAGGGCCCACGACACTGCACACAGCCACATTAACATGAAATTTATTGTTTTGTATTCTTTTAATCTCTCTTCGAGCCTTACAACTCTGTCCATCCCCTCGTAGAGGACTCCATTGTCATTGTTAGACAAGCTGGCACACCTTGAAAAGTCTTGTTGCCCACTGTCAACCCATTCGAAATACCCACACGACTTTTCGTTCTGCAAAAGGATTGGAGGAAATTATCACTATAAAAAAACTCAATAAAATACAACAAATCGTTAACCCCAAATGAAAATACTATGCGTACCATCCAATTAGCACATCTGAGGAATGTTCTACCAGGATTTTTTGGGCTTCTGGACACTAGTATCAACACAGGTTCATTACACTTACACAGCTTCTTAATTGGAACCCTTGAAAATGACGCACTAGACCTTGTAGACATGGAAGAACTCATCATGTACCACATCTTCTTTGCTTCAGTACCTTTTATGGTGTTGGGATAACTGGGGAGGAAGACAAGTTACCGTTACGTCGTATAGCCCTAGCGCAATGTGGGGAAGATGAAGTAAGAAAGAAACCTTTCTACTTTTAATAAACAATTGTAATTAACTCAATTAATCCTTACTAATCTGAATTAATTCTCTATTTAATCCTAGTCAGCATTGTGAGGCTGAGTCACATGCCACGTGTGAAGCCAGTGGCAAAAAGACAGGCTCCACCTCAACACTTTTTAAAAGTAGGCATTTAATACTACTAAATAAAATATTAGAGGGGTCTTAAACTGGGAAAAATAATTATAGGGGGTTATAACAAAATTGAATATTTCTTAGGGGCTAAATTTATCTTTTAGCCTACTTAAAATTATAAAATTTTACTTTAATTCAAAATTTAATTATCTCAACCTTTTTATAAATTAATTTTCATAAAATAACTTCTTCTAAAAAATTTATTCTAAATATTAAAAGTAAAGTTAATAAAAATAATTTCTAAGAAGAAATAAAAGATAAAAAATTTAAAGAGTAAGGTAAGAAAATTCTTACTAAGTTTTAGTTTTTCATCATGCTTGCTATATGCTCAACTTTATATCACAAGATCATCAATCATAATCAAAAAATGTCAATCACAGTTAAACATCATCAATCACGAATATAATCAATCATAATCAAATCAATTAAATTAAATATCATTAATACATATCATAATTCAAAATTTAAATGGTTATTAATATAGTTGATTTTGAGTTCTTTTGGTCAATTTCTCGCATAAGTCTATGTAAGTCCATATAATACAGTCCTTGCATAGGTATAGTTTAGTCCATATGGGTCATAGTGGTCCAAGTCCTTACATAGGTATAGTCCAGTTCATATAAGTTATAAAAGTACAGCCCCTTGTATAGGTATGTTAGAGTTAGTTACATCAGATATTTAATTCAAAATTTATTATAAATTTTAAGTGAAAGAGTTAATATTTTAAAATAATAATATTATTAAATTTAAAAGGAGTAGGGGACTCCTCCCATTATTCTTATATCTCTTCATATTATATTCTTATGTCACTCCCCCTTACCTTGAATTGTTACTAAAAGAGAGTTTGCTTTGCGCTTCCGATTTCTAGAAATATTAATACCAATCTTATTTCAGTATAGGCATAAGATGAAAATTAAGATTACTATTTAAAACAGAAATGGTAAATTTTGAATAGTGAATAGTAAATAGTGAGTAGTAAACAGTAAATCATGAATAGTAATGGTAAATAGTAAATTATGAATAGTAATAGTAAATAGTAAAATATGAATAGTAACAGTAAATAGTAAAATGTGAATGGTAGTAGTAAATAGTAATAGTAAATAGTAATTTACTATTGAAATAGTAATTTACTATTAAAATAGTGTTTTACTATGCAAAATAGTAACTTAAAATAATATTATTTCCAGTATAATAATAGATTTCTAAAAAGGATATGAAAATAACCCAAAAAATATAAAAGAGAGGTATTCTTACCTTAGAATTTTAGCAGAACCTTCTTCCAAAAAATATTATTTCTCTCTTTTACTTCCACCACTATCTCACTAGCACTACTATATTAAGAAAACTTAATCAGAAATTGAATTTCTTCGTTACTCTTCCTCCGTATTTATAGCCAAAATAATTACTATGCATTTGAATATTTTAATATAAAAGTACTATACAAGAATTGAAAATTTCATTCCTGGTTAATGTGAAACCTTTAAAATTTTCGTTCATGCACAGTATTTTGCATAGTAAATATCGGCTGAATTATTAAGCTAAATAGTAACCTTTCACTCGGTATATTTTAAATATTTAAAATCAGTCCTTTTTGAAATTTAGCGATATTATATTAGTCCTGACTAATTTTATAAGGCTAAAAGGTAAAATTAGCCCCTAATAAATATTCAATTTTGTTATAGCCCCCTATAATAATTTTTTCCAGTTTAAGACCCCTCTAATATTTTATTTAGTAGTATTAAACGCCTACTTTTAAAAAGTGCTGAGGTGGAGCCTGTCTTTTTGCCACTGGCTTCACACGTGGCATGTGACTCAGCCTCACAATGCTGATTATGATTAAATAGAGAATTAATTCAGATTAGTAAGGATTAATTGAGTTAATTATAATTGTTTATTAAAAGTAGAAAGGTTTCTTTCTTACTTCATCTTCCCCACCTTGCGCTAGGGCTATACGACGTAACCGAGAGGGAGAAAGGAGACCGAGAGAGGGGGGACTCACCGAGAGGGAGTGAGTGAGGGAAAGGGAGTGAGTAACAGAGAGGGAGAGGGTTCTGGTGAGGGAGAAAGTGAGATACCGAGAGGGAGAGAAAGAGAGTGGACCAGAGAAAGAAGGAAAGGGGCAATGGTTGACGGCGGAAGGTCTCGGACCGGTGCTAGAGGTCGGGATCAGGCCGGTCGTGCGACGAGGGGGCCGGATCCGACGCGTAGAGCTCGAAGGCCAGCGTCGGGGTTGTGGTGGCCGGTCGTTCGATGGCGGTTCCGGTGGTGGGGCTGTTCTTCTCCTCTTTTTTGCTTTTTTCTGTTTATTGGTGATAATGGTTGCTGTTTAGGTTGTTTACTTTCGGGTTTATGATTGTTGATTGATGAAGAAAGATGAGATGGTTCTCTGTTTCTTTTAGTTTGATGAAGCAGATGAAGAGAATGAATGTTAGATCATGAAATAGATTCTCTGTTTTTGTTTTTCTTTGTTGATGGTTATTGCTGCTGGTGTTGTGAATTAAGAGGAAGAAGGTGATGAAGGTTGAAGCTGAGGTAGATCCCCCCCGAGGAGAGCTTTTTTTGATCCCTGATATGAGGATCAAGAGAGGAAGAAAATGAAGGCGATTGCAGGAGTGTGGGGAAGATGAAGTAAGAAAGAAACCTTTCTACTTTTAATAAACAATTATAATTAACTCAATTAATCCTTACTAATCTGAATTAATTCTCCATTTAATCATAATCAGCATTGTGAGGCTGAGTCACATGCCATGTGTGAAGCCAGTGGCAAAAAGACAGGCTCCACCTCAGCACTTTTTAAAAGTAGGCGTTTAATACTACTAAATAAAATATTAGAGGGGTCTTAAACTGGGAAAAATTATTATAGGGGGCTATAACAAAATTGAATATTTCTTAGGGGCTAATTTTACCTTTTAGCCATTTTATAATAAGTAATATAAAGTTTAAATTTTAAAAATCTAAACTTTCTGTTAATAAAAATTTATTGATACGTTTCCAATTTTTTACGATTGGTAAAAATCAAGATTTTTCTCAAACCAATCATTTTTAGATAAGTCTACTTGAAATAGATTTTAGAAAATTTTCTTATAATTTAACTTCACTTTCTTATAAATATTTTTAATTTAAGTCACTTTACATGAATTTAAAATTATTTAAAAAATATTATTTAATTAAAATATTTCCAAAATTCCAAAAAATTCCAAAAAATCATAAATAATATGTAGATTAAAAAGTTCTAAAAAACCACAATCTAATTCCTTCAAAAGTTTAATATAAAAATAAAAATAAAGATGTTGCAGACAACCTCTTCATACGAACTTAATTTTAGGAGAAAAATTAGTCAATGAATCCTTGATAGATACCTTGGATCTATTTGCTAACCTAGTGTGAAATTTATATATATATATATATATATATATATATATATATATATATATATGCAATGTTGAAAAGGAACATGTAGAAAAAACAATATGTATAGTTATACTTACATTAATGTTTGTGTTACTAAACTTTTATAAATTAATATTATTATTATTTTAGGTGTCAAGGTGTATAAGATCAGAGCTTGTTAATTCTGAAACATGTTCTTTTTTTTACATTCAAGTTATATTTCATATTTTGCTTTAAGATCTTATTATTGATCCGGTCCAGATATCAGCGTATGGACAAAAGGGGAATTTCATCTGTCCTTGCTAGTCTACTGGTGTGGCAAGTAAACATCCAGACTATAACCCGTATCAGATACCTTTCTATAGCGGAAGTCTAGGTCAACTCCGCACACACCGGAAAGCATCTGTGTCACCCGACAAACAGTATAAGGTACAGTCGCTGGGGAACGTTTACAAGCGACGCGGAGGCGCCCGCGTCGTGTGTTAGAGTCGTACTGACACATATTACGAATGGTCCCCCAGCCCTAAGGGACTTTTGCATTCTCCGCATGCACGCATATAAATACCAACATTTTCACAACTCTGGTACGTTAGACTCATTCTCAAATTTACGCTCGATAACTTTGATTTCCTTTTCTAGTTATTGACTTGAGTGTCGAAGAATCTTCGCAATGTCACCACCGTCCGCCTCCCATCAACACGAAAGCTTGGTGCGAAGAATCTCCAGGACTCCAAGACCCTTATTTCCCTATTGGAATAGAGGACATAATACTGAATCCCCACTAAACCGGTGTACAAATCACTGAAAACTGAGAACATTTATGGCTGGTCCCACACCGGATCCTAAACCCCGGTTTAGATCAATTATAAATTTAAATTTGTTAAATGTTAACATGATTAATTAAATTATATATTAATCTATTTAAATAATTTTAATATGTTCAATTTGATATTTTAACAATTAAATACAATTTTTTATCGTTAAAAATTTCAATAAATGTTTGTTAACAATTTTAAAAGTAACTTTAATTGATACAAATTATTTTTAACCACTAGCATGTCAATCCTTAGTAGCCAGATTAAACATATTAAAATCATATTACCAAAACTAATATATAATATAATTAATTACTTTAACACTTAATAAATTTAAGCTGACATTAAAAATTAAAAATAAATTATTCAATATTATTAATTTAAATGACAAACAATTATATATACTCAATATTGAATCAAATTCTGAAGTAGTTTTAAAAAACAAGAAGGATTTAAGAAAAACTTTTGAATCAAACAAATAAAGTATAGGGATAATTGGCCCTAGATTTTGAATAATGATATTCAATTATTTATAATAATCTGGAATTGGGAACATTTATTTATTTACAATACATATTAAGATGATTAATTGTTGTTAAGGTAATTGTTTCTTTGACACAATGGGATCTGAATATTGAAATTCTTGATGACATCGACAGCGACCCCTGATGCAACGACAGCCAGGGCATTGATCATCAATACCGCAGGGTATATGCAAATCAATTTCTTCATCTTCCTCAGCTCCACACTGCAAAACTGACCATTATTTCTTTTCTTAGTGTTTTTCTCCAATAACAAAATCATATCATTCTCACTATCCATTAATTAATGTTATAACTATTTACTTAAAATTTCTATTTAACTTCAAATAAAAACTCAAATACTATCTTTATTTATTGTTCAAATTAATTACATTTATATTTTTTTCTTTAAATTAACGTCCATTAAACATTAGAATAGCTGCATTGGGAGTTTGTCTTTATGAATAAAAATACATAAAGCTTCATGCAAAAAAATTACCTGAACCAAACACGAAGAGGATGACGAAGAAACCTATCTTAACCAAAGATCTATCCATGTTTTGTTGGCTACAAATGATGTCTTCCACTCGGACTCAAACTGATACTGTATTAATTTATAGCCAAAGTATAATTTATGCAATTTTTTTCATTTTTTACTTAACCCCATATTGATTTTATTTTTTGTTTGTATTTGGGTGAGTTACTTTTTTAGGAATGAATCTAAGAGATATAATTCCAAAAAATATATACTTTGAGTATATTGTGAATACAATATTGGGTGAGTTACACAAAAAAAAAAATACAATACACCAGAAAAATAAATACTGCGAATACCCAATTTCGTCAAGAATAATTTTTTAATTTTTATAGTTTTCAAAATGTTATAAAAATAATAAAATAAAATAATTGTGTGATCGGTTAGGGGATAATGCAAATGAGTTTGAGTATGTTGGGGGAAAATAGTACGAAGTAAATAATAAATATATATACTAGTTCCAAAAATAATAATAAATATAGTGATAAAAACAAAGATGTGGTCAACCGAAATTAAAAACAATATAATGAGAATAATATAAAAAAATCAAATAGGTGAACTGGTCACCGGTATTTAAAAAATAATTATATAATATTTTAAAAAGACGTTTAAATTAATAATAATAACAACAACAACAACAACAACAATAATAATAATAATAATAATAATAATAATAATAATAATAATAATAATAATAATAATAATAATAATATAATGAAAGAAAAGAACAAGAATGTTATGTAACGTTCAGGAAATTTACTGATAAAATAGTATAAACTATAAGAGACGTTTAGAAAATATAGTAATAAAACAATAATAAATATAATTTAAAAGAAGAAATGGGAGTTACATAATAATAATAGTAATATTAAAATAGCCCTATGACATTGTCGAGGCTTATAATTTGGACAGCTATGTAGGTGTATCCTTACAAGTGCGGAAGTTACTCATATTGCAATCATTATACATCTTTGCAAGCAACTCAATTATAAATATTCCTAAGTTACACTAAAAGATACTTGAATATAAGTCATAAATAATTAATTTATATCAATTAAAATATTAATTTAGACTGAATTATAATGTTCATATTTTCTTCATCATTCATTTCTAACACAATAATAGCAATTTAAATTCTCTTTCATAATATTAGAAATTGTATAATTAAAATAAGGTTTAGTTAGTACAATTTTATTTATATTTTGGACTAAAATATTTTAATTTTTGTTGAGCATATATTTGAAACTATAATTAGTAAATTGTAAACTCTTATTAACCTTATTGTAATGATATTTACTAACTTAGGCATCAAAGATGTTTGAAGAAACACATTTGTATTATTACAAGTCTCATGTTGAGCTCCATCACGTCCTAAGTCAACAACAACATTAGATTGCATATACTTGTTCCTCGTTCCCCGAATCAACAACTTCAAAAGAGAAAAGAAAACATTAAAAAAAATAAAAGAAAGTGTAGAAAAAAGGTTTTTGATCTAACAAGAGAAATAAGAAAATCCAAAGAGTAAAATATAATCAATTCGAGGAGATTCAAATAAGTAGGTTGGCTAATCTGACATATAATGAATTTTTTTAGAGTCGGGTTATAAAAATGACAAAAAATAAGGTGGATTTATTCTAGACCCGACTCACTTATACCACCAAAAACCTAGGCCAACCCTACTTATTCCACAAGGTTGGCTCATGGGTTATTGTTCCAGACTCGATACTAGCTTATGGATAATGAGGTAATTTGACCTAAAACCGTTATGCATGACCAACATCCTGCATAGTATTGTGATCCAACACTGGCTTCCAGCATCGCTCATGAGACTCATGATCCAATACTGGTACAAGTCATTCTCTCGATATCAGATCAAAGTTGACTTATGCAATTGTGTGTTGGAAAAGCAACCCACAAAATGATTGATAGGAAGGTACAATCGTTAGGTAGAGTCCTGTCGCGTGTCATCCTTTTTATAAGAATTAGAATATGACACTTCATATGGAAAGCTTACCAACATAAAACAACTTTTCCGCTGCTCTAAAGTATAAAAACCTACAAATCAACAATGAAAAGGTAGAACTTATTTACTCTAACTTACGCTCAAGCTCTTACATTCCCTCTGAATATTCTACTAACTTGAGCGTTAGAGTGTTTTTACAGGTCACATCCCTTTCACCCCACAACATGTGAGTTTGGTGAGATTTCTCAAAGGATCACTCTAAGACTTATATTTTCCTACTGAAATAAAAGGTTAATATCGGATCCCCACTAGACCGGGTAATATAAACACTAATACAACAATCTGAGGGCCGGTCTCCACACCGGACTGCACACCCCGACCTAGACTAGTTCAGTTATAATAAAAAAACTTGATTTTATGGGGCAAAAACTACGAAAAAAAGAAAAAAAACAATATTTTTATTATAAAAATAGGCTAAATCACTATTAAAGTCTTTATCTTTTCAGTAAATTTCAAGTTAAGTCCCTAGCTTTTTTTTAAGTCAGTTAAGTCTCTTGTCTTTTTAAGATGTTTTAGTTAGGTTCCTTCTGACCAATTTTCACTAATTCACTATGTTAACAGAGTCATTTGCTAACTCTATAACACCATCACACATGTTATATGTTGCTAACAGGATGACTATACATGTCACACATTCATTGGTTGAAAAGTAAATACCATGTGGAGCAACAAATGAACATTTAACACATGAAGTCATCACATCAACAACATATGACACATATGTCAACAACATTGAACGCATATAGTAGTTACGTCAGTAAGATTAATGACACATTAAATCACTGTTAATGTAGTTAGTAAAAAATAGACCGGGGACCTATAGGACACCTAACTAGATAAAAAAGATAGGGTCTAACTTAAAATTTAATGAAAATACAAAGGATTAGAATAATAATTTATGCTAAAATATATTTGGACTTCTTTTTTAACATTTTTTTATTTTTATTTAACTATTTTACAATTTTTTTAAAAGAGTAGGTGCACAACTTCTAAACCAATCAAGTGAGTTGATAGATTGAGTTCAAAAGGGTTATCCCCAACCACATAATTCATGTAAATTCATTTTAAACTTTCTTTCTCTTAATTAATCAACATAAAAACCTCACATTTTATTTATAAAGGGCGACCACATAGACTCGACCCCAATTATAGCACCTCATATTACATCATCAATCATCAACTTTTAACAACAAAAGGGTGGCCACTCAAACGAGGCCCTCAATACATACACTAAATCACATCATTTTTAAAACACAAAAACATAGTCATCATAATTAATTCCATAATCTCATCTTCTTCACAACACACAATCCAATATAATTCATACAAATCCATTTATCATACGCTTCTAATTATTCACAAAATTCATATATTTCTAAAATCATCATTTATTTATTTTATCTATCAATATCATACTATATTATCTCCTATTACATAACGTAATTAAATTTCTAAATTTCGTCCATTACTGTACCGACTACGCTACTTTCCTTTTGAACCCTGATTAGGGTCGATACCTAATACTAATTAATTATAACTCTGAACACCCACTTACCTCGATTCCAAGCTTCAATTAGTTGCTCGTTATGTCAGTCTCACCCAACAACTTGATTATTCATCGTTTCGCTTTTGATTCCAACACCCACTTCACTTAACGACTTGCTGACGTTCGTTCTGACACCTACAACCATTGGAACACAAACCCATAAGCCATTTATCAACACCCAATGCATTAAAAGTCCATTATTAAGCTTCACACTGCTAAGAAAACGAGAAACAAGAGTCCCCATATACATGCACCCATTTGGCCAAGAGGGAGAAAAAAGATAAAAATATGAACTTCAAATTTCTTATCCGACCTAACTTTACATTGATGCTTTAAAGTGCCATAACAATGGAAAAATAGGGAACCCCCACAACCAACCCCATGTAACCCAAATTTGAAGAAGAGACAAGGGAAGAGAAAGAGCAAAATTGAGGGTATCCATGGACATACCTCGTTCCCTTGATTCCAAAAAACATGATCAATTTAAGGTTTCGTCGCTAGATCAGCCTTCAATTGGGGCCTAGAAGCTTACGACAAAGAGGTGCAAAAGAGAGAGAGGAACCCGAGTGATGATGCTCACGGAGAAAGAAGAGAATGATTTTTGTCTTATATCATTAAGGGTGAATTGGTCATTTGTTACTTTCTTTTCCTATTTTCTTTTATAACTTTAATTAAAACTTTCATTTTTATCTTTTGATAATTTATAGATTTACCATCACCCATTTATTTTAATTTTTAAATTTAATAATCAACTAATTGGACAATCTATTTAATTCCATCGCCTTAATTAATTATAAATTAATTTATAATAATTTTTAAAAAATCCAATTTAATTCTAAATAATTTATATATTAATTTTTGCCAATCACCAATAATTAAATTAAATACGTGGGATGTTACATGGCCATCCCATCCTCTCCTTGAAATTCTTGGGAATGGGTGTAGAAAGCCTAAGTCCTTGAGAAAGTAAAATTCTTTATTTGGATTATCATGCATGAGTCTTTACCAACTAATTCTTTTCGCTTTAGTCACCATCTGGATAATTTCCCCCCTTTGTAGCCACTGCTCCAGTTGTGAAAAATCCTTGCTCTACCACCTTTGGGATTGCCACTAGCTCCTAGGGTTCATACCACTACTAAATAAAGAAAGGTTAAAAATAAAAATACCATTTCATTCATGTAAAAAAGGAAAGACAACTTTAAATAACTAATTTAAAAGATAAGAAAAAAATTAAAACCAAACACTTGGCGAGGATCTGACCAAGACATAAAATTATATGAAATTCTTAAGCTAAGATGGACTTTTCTTAATTCGAATGGGTCTGGATGGTCGAAGTTGGGGCTATGGCCCAACATTACCCCCTGATTTAAAGAAAACCTTGTCCGCAAGGTTTGGGTTTGCCTGGGTGTTGATGTGGTGAGTAAGGGATGGCTCCATAGGATTCACATGGATTATGGGTAAGGGTGAAGTGGATGGTCTTGGGGTATGCGTAACAGGGGGATGGGCTGAGATTTTAGAAGTGACGTGGCTAATAGGAGTAGTCCTCATGGTCTTCATGCTGATCAGAAAGGAAGTAATTAGGCGCAGGATTGAAGCAGCAGAAGGTGCATTAAATTGATTCCTTTTGCCAGTTGTAATGCGTTTTGGAGTTTGAATGGATGGCGGGGATGAGGCTGAATCCATCCGTTAACCATCCAAAGTTCTACGTTGAGCAAAGGGGAAACCGCGTGAGCTATGGTAAGGTCCGTAATTAAAGCTGGAACAAGTGCTTCGGATATTGTATGAGAGATCAAGGGTCCAGATGCATTCTTAGGGCACGGAGAAAGAGAAAAAAGGGTTTGAGAATTAACATAAAATAGAGACTTAGTGGGATTAGAACTCAAAGGGATGTATTCTTGGGTCAAAGTGGGAACCGAAGAGTGCTTTGCATGATGTTTCAAAAACACTTAGAGAGCTTATGCGAGGTCCGATGCTGGACTAAACACTGTCGATAAGGTTGTAAGCGTAGCAGAACCTAATCTTCGATAGCAAATGTAATGTCTTCCCTGTTCTGGTTTGCCTGTGTGATCATACGTTGCCTTGTATGTGTGAGGTTCTGTTTCAACTTTTCTAATAAAATTCCTCTTTCTTGTAATGAGAGATCTAGGGAAGGTATAGATGAAGATGCTGACACATAATCTCGAATAGAAGGTGGAGGGCGTCCATACAGAGCCTGGAAGAGGGTCTTCCGGATAGCAGAGTGGAACGTGGTATTGAACTAATATTCTATGAGATAGAGGTACTTGTATCAATTCTTTGGATGGATGATTGTAAAACATCAGAGGTATACTTCAAGACAACGGTTGGAAACCTCTGATTGGCCATCAGTTTCTTGGTGGTAGTAGGAGCTGTATTTTAATGTAATCCCTTGTAGGCGAAAAAGTTCCTTCCAGAAGTGGCTGAGAAATAATGGGTCATGATCAGAGACGATAGACTTGGATACATCATGTAACTTGTAGATCTTGGTGGAAAAACAGGAAGCCAGATTAGGGGCTTAAATTTGGTGGGAAGAGCCAGAAAATGAATGAATTTGGTAAGACGATCACAAATGACCCAGATGATTATGTGACTAAAAGATGAGGGTAAGTGGGTAATGAAATCCATTGTTAATTCTTCCCTGACCTGTTGAGGTATAGGTAATGGTTGTAATAACCTCTATTTATTTTTGGTAGGTATTTATTCATCTGATAAGAGAAGCATTACTAAACAAAGAGTTTGATATCTCTAGAGAGTCCTGGCCAGTGGAAGAAAGCAGCTAGGTGAACCAGGGTGGGCTTGAAACTGGAATAACCAGCAGAGGGGGTTGCATGAAATTCCTAGAGCAATTTCTGCCTTAACTTTGGTAAGTCTGGGATAAAAATTTGATCTTTGAAGTATAAGATACCATGAGAAGAATGGAAACTTTGTTGCATCACTGGATCAGTATTGATTTTGTACAATAGGGCTTGACTAACTGGGTCGTTAAGAAAATAAGTTTGTAGATCTGCTGGTGGATCATCACAGTACATGCGTGATAAGGTGTTAGCGGACCGATTGGAAATCCTGGGTCTGTAAAAAATTTTGAAACTATAGCCTTGTAATTTTGTAGCCCATTTGAGTTGTTCTGGTGTCTGGAAAGATTGAGTAATGAGATGCTTCAAGCTTTGTTGATCTGTATAGATGTAAAAATGTCTTTTCATAAGATACTGACGCCATTTTTTGACTGCTTCAGTGACAGCATACATTTCGCGGATATGCACGGAGGCAGCTTGCAGTCGCGGACTCATACACTTGCTTAAAAAAGCATTGGGATGTTTCTGTTGAGAAAGCACAACACCCACGACAACCCCTGAAGTATCTGTTTCAACTACAAAAAGCTTATCAGAATTAAGTAGTGCTAGGACCGACATTTTTGTCATTTTCAATTTGAGTTCTGTAAAAGCCTTCGAGGCTAATGTAGACCATTTAAATTAAGTAGAACGTAAAAGATTAGTGAAAGGAGCAGCGAGTGTGGCGTAATTTTGAAATTTTTTTATAGAAGCCAGTGAGACCTAAGAATCTACGGAGAGCCGTAAGAGAACGTGGTTCAGGCCAACCCAACATGGCTTGCACTTTATTAGGATCAGGGGCAACGCCTTCATCTAAAATGACATGTCCTAAATAGCTGATAGTTGAGACACCAAAAACACATTTAGAAAGATTAGCATAAAATTAATGATTCAAAAGTAACTCCAAAACCAATTGTAAATGTTCTAGATGATTTGCAAAAGTAGAACTGAAAATAAGAATGTCATCAAAGAAAACCAACATAAAACGTCATAGATAGGAACGTAAAAGATCATTCATTGTGAACTGAAATGTATATAGGACGTTAGTTAAGCCAAAAGGAATAACTAGGAACTTGTAATGACCATCAAAAATATGGAAAACTGTTTTCTAGGTATCTGCAGGTGAAATTCAAATTTGATAGTATCCTATTTTTTTAAGTCAATCTTTGTAAAGACAGTGGCAGAACCTAATTCATCTAGCAACTCATCAGTAGTAGGGATAAGAAAATAACCTGGGATGGTAACAACATTAAGAGCTCTATAGTCCACATAAAAACGCTAAGTTTCATCTTTCTTTCTTACTAATAAAACTGGGGGAAAGAATGGGCTAGTACTGGGTATAATAAGGCCTTGGTGAAGCATTTCTTGAATAATCTAGGTCATGGCTTCTTTTTGGGAATGTGGGTAACGGTAGGGTTTGACATTGATAGGGGGTATTTGGGTAGAGTGGGATACGATGATCATGTGGTCTATTTAGAGGTAGGCCCTGAGGTTTATGGAAAACATGTTTATAGGTTTGGATGAGGTTTTTAAGAGGTAAAGAGAGATTTTCCAAAGAGAAAGGTGTGGAAGAATGTGTAGAGGTGGAAAAGGTTTATAGGGTAAGTAAGTGAAATAAAGCAATGATGTGTGTATGTATTAGGTAGGAAAGTTGGTGAAAAGTAGCAGGTGAAGGTATCTCCAGTATGGGTAATGGTTTAATTATTGTGTGCAAAGGTCATGCTAGGATGGCAAAATCAGAATGGATTGTGTAACACCCTCGGTTAGATAAGACAAATCCTTCTGTAGGTTCATCCTATTTAACTGAGAGTGTTAACAGTTTTTAAGAAAAAGTGAATATATTTTTTATTTTTATTTTTTTAATAAATACGTGGCAGATCAGTGGAAGCAATAATGTATATATCACATAGTCATTCACAAACTGTAAGTAATTGTACTCTTAACAGAATGGGGCACGCAGGCACCCTTAAATATTATACAGTCATCCGGTGTCTGATTATTCATAATAAATATTCTATCTTTAATGATCGTTCTCAGTGGGTTCAGCATAGTGCTGTTCTTCACACTCGGGTTCTTGATTTTCTAATTCCTCTAAAAATTGTCAACAGTAAGGGTGAGTATAACCCAAGACCCTGATTGGTTAATCCGGTGCGGACATAATCCAGTTAACATATAATGTCACATAAATCATACATTTAGCATATTCACAATTATAACAATCAAGCATGTTGTCATCACATAATCGTATATTTAGCATATTCACAATTATAACAATCAAGCATATTGCCATGAAATAAATCGTACATTTAACATATTCACAATTATAACAATCAGATATGCTGTAATGAAATGCATGAGTTTGGATTTATTATGATTTATCTTTGGTTTAGTCTCATGATGCATGTGGACCCAATAACTCGTTTCATTTTCTTCTCAATCTTTGGAATATCTCCATTCCAATCATCTAGAGCGATCAGGGTCCGCCCAAGTTCCATATGGTACAAATGAACTCATTGGTTCTCATCATTGATTTAAATATTTTTGGAACTTGGATCCCTACGATCATAGTTACACTCCGTCATTTAGTCAAAGTACACTAGAATTGCATCGTCTCACCCGGCTATCAGGCGCGACTCTGATGCCATTGGGTTGCCGTTCCAGTTGTACTCCCAAGATTCTTCATGGAGATCAAACATGAGTGTCCTCCACTGTACCAAGTGTATGCTCTAGAGGTTTTTCTTCCTCAAAAATATTTTCATGATGCGAAATGCATTTATTTGATCAATTAATTCCTTAGGTATCTTATGTATTTCCAGTCTCATCATATCATTCTCAAGTTCTTTGAATTCCATCAATTATTTAAACCTTGTAAAATATTCGTTTATTATTTTAGAAATATATCCATTATATCTTGGTTAAAATTATATTTCCATAAAGAATAAAATAATATATTCTTTATGTAATTACGCATAATTAAAACGTTAACAATGTTTAATAATAATAAAACTATTAATAATAACAATAATATTAGAATTGATAATAAATAATAATAATAATAGTATAAGAATGATAATTATAACTTCCCAATAACTTAAAAAAGTATTAAAGAATAGTTTCTAAATGAAATTTCAAGTGAAAAACACTAAAAACAGAGTTTTCCGAGTGGAACAGGGGTAAATCCGAGTGAAATAGGTATGATTCCGAGTGGAATCATACAGAGGAGGGTTCTCAAAGCGATCTGTCTAAAAATCCGAGTGAAATGACATTGGAAAGCTGTTTTTTCGACTGAAATAAGTTTGGATCCGAGTGAAAATGAAGTGGAATGCTGTTTTCCGACTGGAACAGCTTGAATCCGAGTAAAAAATGAGTTTTCCGCATGAGATAGCTATGAATCCGAGTGAAATAAACTGAGCAGAGTTTTCTAACTGAAATTAATAGGTTTTCCGAGTGAAACAGAAGCTGAAAAATGATTTTCTTAATTAATTATCTTGAATTCTGAGTGAAACAATTTTCTGAGTGAAGAAAAAATATAAATCCGTGTGAAGTTAGTAGGAAAATGGTTCCCTGAGTAGCATTGTTTGCAAATCCGAGTAGAATCATACTGATGAGTTTTTCTGAGTGAAATTAAGGTGTTTACCGAGTTAAAATCACTGGAAAAGGTTTTCATGAGTGAAGCTACTTAAATTCTGAGTGAAAATGAGTTCCTGAGTGAAATCAAGTATGATTCCGAGTGGAATCAGTATGAAAAGAGTTTCCTGAGTAAAAATAAGATAAGTTCCGAGTGGAACATGAGTTTACCGAGTGAAATTAGTTGAAAAGATTTCTGTCTGAATGCGATAAAACAAATCCGAGTAAAATAACTACTTGCTGAGTAAAATAAAGTGTTTGCCGAGTGAAATAAGACTGGGAAGCTACTGTCCGAGAGCAATAGAGTGTTTCCTAGTGATTTTACTGAAAAAGGGTTCTGAGTAAAAGATAATTATATTTTCTGAGTGAAATTAAGTCAAGTTCCGAGTGAAATAATTTAAGAAAGAGATTTCCGAGTAAAATAAGACTTAGAAGATGCTGTCCGAGAGAAATAGAGTGTTTTCCGAGTGAAATATGTTATGTCTGAATGAAAATGAGTTGGTAATATAAAAATCCGATTGAAATGATACCAAAACCGATCGGATTGGCCTAAAACAGAACCTGTTATCATTAAACCCATCTTTTATTCATAGTTCTTCACTGATTAAATACACTCGGTAACAGATATATATATATATACATGCATATACAGATAACAATTTAAAGCATTTAATTCATACACACTGAATCTGTCCTGGAAAGGTGAGGAAACAAATTCCTTAACCCTTTCCTTCACTCGATTTTCCCACAGAGCACCCAAGAATATACCCCCTTACCTCAATGAAGTTCCTGGAGGAGAAGAAAGAGGTTCCCTTCACTGTCCTACTTTAAATCCGAGTGAAACAGAAGGGAAAAGAGAGAAAGAAACTTGCTGGGAAGGAGAGTGATGAAGGGTGTTTGTGTCGTGTGTGTGGGTTCTTTAGGGTCCTGGCACTGGTTTAAATAGGGAGAAAGTGAGTGGAAAAACAAGTGGGGGACAGATTTTCTGAGTGGATGATAGTGGAGTTATAATGGAAGGGTCAGTGGAGATTAAACAAAGTGATATGCTGAGTCAGTGCCCATTTCTGGTCGTCCACTATCCATAATACGCACGATTGAATTTAAATAATCATTAAAAGACAAAATTGAAGTCAATACGCACTTCTGTCAGTGAATACCGAGTGAAACTACACTCGGTTAACAACTATACCGACTGGAATTCCTACTTCCGAGTCAACAATTGCAAGGCTCGCTTGAGCGTGGCTTGCTCGCTTGAGCGAAGCTTCAATTCTTCACTCAGAATTCTTTTGAAACCGACTCAGGCACTTGGTTTCTCACTCGGTAATACCTCTTCAGACCGAGTCCTCTCTTTCTCAGAATCTTCACTCGGAAATCCGAGTCTTCTTCACTTGATTCACTCGGTTTAGGCCAATTTCTTTAATTATATTTCCAATTAAGGTTTATTTAAACCATTACCACTCGGAATAAGACCCACACGTACTTCTCTCACTCGGTTTTGGTCCAGTAGAGTATATCTCACTCGGAATTGGCTCCCTCTACCATTTTCCACTCGGTTTCCTAAGCAAATACATAGGAAACCGTTCGGAATCCTTCCCAATTGATTCCACAACACACTCCAATCGGTAGGAAGCATCAAATCAACATAAATATGAGTATTTATACATTCTTTCACTCGGAATACTCCAATCAGTGTAGTCTCCTTCAGAATAGGAAGTATTTGACTCGGAACCGAGCCTTTCTAGGGTGTTTTGACTCGGATTTTTCTCCTTCACTCGGATTTTCTGACCATTCACTCGGAATTCTTCTCTGTTACTCGGAACAGAGCCCTTTTCACTCGGTTTTTGCATAATTTCACTAATATTCCATATAAATTCTATTATTATGTGCAAAAATGACATTTTTGAGGTACTACAGACCATCAACAGGGTATATATTGACTTATTCTTGCTTACAAACTCTCCATAATTAAAATTTACAAGGATAAAATCGCTTCTAAAAAAAGGGATGTTACATTCTCCTCCCCTTTTAGGAATTTCGTCCCGAAATTCAAAGTTGGAATAATTGAGGGTACAATTCTCTCATTTTCTCCTCAATTTCCCAAGTAGCATCCCCATCATCTGTCTGACTCCAAACTACCTTGACCAAAGGGATTTCTTTGCCTCTTAGCTGTTTGAGACGTTGGTCAGCAATCTTCACTGGCGATGCTTCAAAAGTAAGGTTTTCTTTTAGAACAAATTGATCGGGACTTAGAACATGATCAGGGCTTGGTACATATTTGCGGAGTTGAGAGACATGAAATACATTGTGAAGGTTTGTCAGCTCAGGTGGCAGAGCAATACGGTACGCATGAGTTCCTATCTTTTGCAGAATCTGATAGGGTCCTACGTATCTGGGGCTTAACTTCTTGGCCTTCAAAGCTCTTCCTACTCCAATGGTAGGGGTAACTTTGAGAAATACATGATCACCTTCTTCAAATTCTAATGGCTTCCGACGTTTGTCATAGTAACTCTTTTGTCTATCTTGCGAAGCCTTCATTGCCATTTGAATCCTCTGAACTTGTTCTGTTGTCTTCTGAACAATCTCTGGTCCAATTATTGTTTTCTCACCAGTTTCATACCAACATAAAGGTGTACGGCATTTTCTTCCATACAAAGCTTCATAAGGGGCCATTCCGATGCTTGCATGATAGCTGTTGTTATAAGTGAACTCAATAAGTGGAAGGTATTCTTGCCAACTTCCACCATGTTCTAGGACACAAAGACGCAACAAATCTTCAAGAGTCTTGATTGTTCTTTCTGATTGTCCGTCTGTCTGCGGGTGATATGCGGAACTTAACTTCAGACGAGTTCCTAGAGCTTGTTGCAGGCTCTTCCAAAACTGTGATGTAAAACGAGGATCTCGATCGGACACAATTGCAGTGGGAGTTCCATGTAACCGTACGATTTCCTTGATATAGATCTGGGTGAGTTTCTCTAGGGAATACTTCATATTGACAGGAATGAAGTGAGCGGTTTTTGTTAATCGATCCACGATTACCCAAATAGCATCACATCCAGCTGATGTTCTGGGAAATCCACTCACGAAGTCCATAGCAATCTCATTCCATTTCTATTCTAGAATATCCAAAGGACGAAGGGTCCCACTTGGACGTTGTTGTTCCGCCTTTACCTTCTGACACATCAGGCAAGCTGTTACATACTCAGTGATATCGCTTTTCATTCCTTACCACCAGAATAATTTTTTCAAGTCCTGATACATCTTGGTTGATCCTGGGTGGATACTGTACTTACTTTTGTGTGCTTCATCCAGGATAGATCTCTTAAGATCTGTGTTGACTGGAATACAGAGCCTCTGTTGATACTTGATCACTCCATGTTCATCTTTGCTAAACTCTGAGACTCCTTCTTTTGTCTTTTCTGCTAGATCTTGTAATTCCTGGTCATTGGCTTGAGCTTCTTTGATTTGTTCCAAGAAATCATTGGAAATCCTTAGCATTCTAACCATAAGGCTTCCCCTTTTTGGTGTTACTACTAAATTCAAATCGCGAAACTGTTCTATCAATTCCAACTCCTTTGTCATCATATATGATAGACGTAGGGCCTTTCTACTGAGTGCATCAGCCACAACATTAGCTTTTCCAGGATGATACCGGAGTTCAAAATCATAATCTTTGATAAATTTCATCCACCTACGTTGTCGCATATTCAACTCCTTCTGGTCGAATAGATACTTCAAGCTCTTATGATCACTTAAGACTTCAAAGTATGTACCATATAAGTAGTGTCTCCAGATTTTCAAGGCAAACACAACTGCAGCTAATTCCAAGTCATGTGTGGGATAATTAACTTCATGCGTTCTTAGCTGTCTTGAAGCATAAGCAACAACCTTTCTTTCTTGCATTAGGACACATCCTAGTCCTTGTCTTGACGCATCACAATACACTTCATATGGCTTAGCAGGATCTGGCAAAATCAAGACAGGTGCACTAGTGAGTCGTTGGCGTAACTCCGTAAAACTGCTTTCACATTTGTCTGTCCATTCAAACAGTTGATCTTTACGGGTCAGCCTAGTTAAAGGTGCTGCAATTCGAGAGAAATTCTCAATGAATCGACGATAATATCCAGCCAGTCCAAGGAAACTGCGGATTTTCGTCACATTCTTGGGTTGTTCCCAATTTAGTACAACTTCTACCTTTGTAGGATCCACAGCAATTCCTTCCTTAGAGATGACATGTCCTAAGAATTTCACTTCTGTCAACCAGAATTCACATTTTGAAAACTTGGCGTACAATTGCCTTGCACGCAAAGTGTTTAGAGCAATTCGAAGATGCTCCTCGTGTTCCTCATGACTCTTGGAGTAGACGAGAATATCGTCAATGAATACAACCACGAATTTGTCCAAGTACTCATGGAAGATTCGATTCATGTATCCCATAAAGACTGCAGGTGCATTTGTAACTCCAAAGGGCATAACAAGATACTCATAGTGCCCATATCGTGTTCTGAATGCTGTTTTGGGTACATCATCTTTCTTCACTCTGATTTGATGATAGCCTGATCGCAGATCAATCTTCGAGAAGATAGTGGCTTCTCGTAATTGGTCCATCAAATCAACAATCCTTGAAAGAGAGTATCAGTTCTTGATTGTAGCTTTATTCAACTGACGGTAGTTAACACATAACCGCATACTGCTATCCTTCTTTTTGACTAGAAGAATTGGTGCTCCCCAAGGTGAGACACTGGGTCTAATCATTCCTTTCTCTAGAAGTTCTTCTAATTGTTCTTTGAGTTCACTGAGTTCCTTGGGTAACATCCGGTAAGGAGCAATAGAGATTGGTCCCATGCCCGGTATAATGTCAATGCTGAATTCGACTTCTCGCTCGGGAGGTAGCTCTCGTATGTCCTCAGGGAATACTTCTGGAAATTCTTGAACAACAGGAATCTGTTCAAGTTGAGAAGTGGCCTTACCTTCAGTTTCAGTAAGGATCATGTATAGTTGGACTTCTTTTGAGATTACCTTTTCTGAGCTAACAAGGCAAGAATTAGTGACTTGATCATATTCAGATGTAATAGACCCGTGAGAGATGGATATATTATGACAATCAATCAGAATATGGTTGGCAGCAAGCCAATTCATCCCTAGAACAATGTCTAGATCAATCAAAGGTAAACATATCAGATCTACTTAATAAGTTTTCCCTTCGATGTTGAGAGGACATTCTAGACATATGCAAGTAGAGCAAATGGGTTTATTGGCGGCAGTTGTGACAATCATTTGATAGGGCAGAGAGGTTGTAGGAAGCTTTAAATGTTTCACACAATTCTCAGATATGAAAGAATGAGTGGCTCCAGAATCATATAATACATTTAATAGAGTACTTCCTATAAAGTATGTACCTTGCACAAGATCGTTCTCTTGTGATACTTCCGCACCATTCATGGTAAAAACTTTGGCATTTCCTCCTGGTCTTCCAGTAGAGTTATTTCCGGGCCTTCTTGGATTATTGTTCTGATTGAAATTGTTGCCGCGGTGAATATTTTGCATCCTTGGGACATTGTTGGTAGAGACATTTGCAGTAGATCCTCCACTTCCTTGACCTGTTGGTCGTACTGCCTGTCCTTGAGTTACTTGTTGTTGGTTATTTTTATTCCTGTACCAACAGTCAACATCACGATGTCCGATCCGTCCATAAATTGTGCAGTTTCTACCACTTTGGTTCTCCTGACCTCTAGGAGGAATTCGGTTGGCTGAGTTGAAGGGTCGGAAATATGGCCGATCTGCTCGAAAATCCCTTCTTTGCTGTCGATCTGGCATACGTCGCTCTGGCCCATGATTAGACGCTCCAGGTCATCGAAGATTAGAGGTATTCTCAAAGATGCGGCATCTGTCAACCAAAGTAGTGAATTGTGTAATTTGTTGACAACATATGGCTTGACGAATCTCATGTCGTAGCCCTGCTTCAAACTTTGCACATCTTGACGCTTCTCCCATGTGGGTGTAGTAGGGACAACATTTTACCAGTTCATCAAACTTAGCAGCGTACTCCCCAACAGTCATATTGCCTTGCTTCAGATTAAAGAATTCCTGCTCCTTCTGCCTCCTTATGTCTTCGGGGAAGTATTTGGCGAGAAACTCCGTCCTGAATCGTCCCCAAGTAATGATATGCCCGTCAGTAGCTAGTCTGACTCTAGCATGAGTCCACCAGTGTTCTGCTTCTCCAACCAGCATGAAGACAACAAAGGTTACACAATCCTCATCAGAACATCGCATAGCGGCAAAAATCTTTTCAAGGTGTTCAATCCATAGTTGTGCTCCTTCTGGATTGAAGCCTCCTTTGAACTGTGTAGGATTGTTTCTTTGAAAATCAGCTAATCCTTATCTGGCAGAAGCATGAGGTAACTCTTGTCGTTCTATTACCTCTACAATTCTGGTAAGAAGATTCTCCATCACATGATTGTTATTTTGGCGTGCCATTAGGAATTTGCTGAAAGAATATCAACAAATAGATTCAGGGTATGCGTTATGTGGAGCATTCCACATAGGAGTGTTAGTCTTAGGAGTGTTACGGACTGTTCAATATTTCTATCAGAGTACGTGGAAACCTAATGGTCCACTCCACAAGCTTAATGAATCGACTATGCTCTGATACCACCTTTGTAACACCCTCGGTTAGATAAGACAAATCCTTCTGTAGGTTCATCCTATTTAACTGAGAGTGTTAACAGTTTTTAAGAAAAAGTGAATATATTTTTTATTTTTATTTTTTTAATAAATACGTGGCAGATCAGTGGAAGCAATAATGTATATATCACATAGTCATTCACAAACTGTAAGTAATTGTACTCTTAACAGAATGGGGCACGCAGGCACCCTTAAATATTATACAGTCATCCGGTGTCTGATTATTCATAATAAATATTCTATCTTTAATGATCGTTCTCAGTGGGTTCAGCATAGTGCTGTTCTTCACACTCGGGTTCTTGATTTTCTAATTCCTCTAAAAATTGTCAACAGTAAGGGTGAGTATAACCCAAGACCCTGATTGGTTAATCCGGTGCGGACATAATCCAGTTAACATATAATGTCACATAAATCATACATTTAGCATATTCACAATTATAACAATCAAGCATGTTGTCATCACATAATCGTATATTTAGCATATTCACAATTATAACAATCAAGCATATTGCCATGAAATAAATCGTACATTTAACATATTCACAATTATAACAACCAGATATGCTGTAATGAAATGCATGAGTTTGGATTTATTATGATTTATCTTTGGTTAAGTCTCATGATGCATGTAGACCCAATAACTCGTTTCATTTTCTTCTCAATCTTTGGAATATCTCCATTCCAATCATCTAGAGCGATCAGGGTCCGCCCAAGTTCCATATGGTACAAATGAACTCATTGGTTCTCATCATTGATTTAAATATTTTTGGAACTTGGATCCCTACGATCATAGTTACACTCCGTCATTTAGTCAAAGTACACTAGAATTGCATCGTCTCACCCGGCTATCAGGCGCGACTCTGATGCCATTGGGTTGCCGTTCCAGTTGTACTCCCAAGATTCTTCATGGAGATCGAACGTGAGTGTCCTCCACTGTACCAAGTGTATGCTCTAGAGGTTTTTCTTCCTCAAAAATATTTTCATGATGCGAAATGTATTTATTTGATCAATTAATTCCTTAGGTATCTTATGTATTTCCAGTCTCATCATATCATTCTCAAGTTCTTTGAATTCCATCAATTATTTAAACCTTGTAAAATATTCGTTTATTATTTTAGAAATATATCCATTATATCTTGGTTAAAATTATATTTCCATAAAGAGTAAAATAATATATTCTTTATGTAATTACGCATAATTAAAACGTTAACAATGTTTAATAATAATAAAACTATTAATAATAACAATAATATTAGAATTGATAATAAATAATAATAATAATAGTATAAGAATGATAATTATAACTTCCCAATAACTTAAAAAAGTATTAAAGAATAGTTTCTAAATGAAATTTCAAGTGAAAAACACTAAAAACAGAGTTTTCCAAGTGGAACAGGGGTAAATCCGAGTGAAATAGGTATGATTCCGAGTGGAATCATACAGAGGAGGGTTCTCAAAGCGATCTGTCTAAAAATCCGAGTGAAATGACACTGGAAAGCTGTTTTTCCGACTGAAATAAGTTTGGATCCGAGTGAAAATGAAGTGGAATGCTATTTTCCGACTGGAACAGCTTGAATCCGAGTGAAAAATGAGTTTTCCGCATGAGATAGCTATGAATCCGAGTGAAATAAACTGAGCAGAGTTTTCTAACTGAAATTAATAGGTTTTCCGAGTGAAACAGAAGCTGAAAAATGATTTTCTTAATTAATTATCTTGAATTCTGAGTGAAACAATTTTCTGAGTGAAGAAAAAATATAAATCTGTGTGAAGTTAGTAGGAAAATGGTTCCCTGAGTAGCATTGTTTGCAAATCCGAGTAGAATCATACTGATGAGTTTTTCTGAGTGAAATTAAGGTGTTTACCGAGTTAAAATCACTGGAAAAGGTTTTCATGAGTGAAGCTACTTAAATTCTGAGTGAAAATGAGTTCCTGAGTGAAATCAAGTATGATTCCGAGTGGAATCAGTATGAAAAGAGTTTCCTGAGTAAAAATAAGATAAGTTCCGAGTGAAACATGAGTTTACCGAGTGAAATTAGTTGAAAAGATTTCTGTCTGAATGCGATAAAACAAATCCGAGTAAAATAACTACTTGCTGAGTAAAATAAAGTGTTTGCCGAGTGAAATAAGACTGGGAAGCTACTGTCCGAGAGCAATAGAGTGTTTCCTAGTGATTTTACTAAAAAAGGGTTCTGAGTAAAAGATAATTATATTTTCTGAGTGAAATTAAGTCAAGTTCCGAGTGAAATAATTTAAGAAAGAGATTTCCGAGTAAAATAAGACTTAGAAGATGCTGTTTGAGAGAAATAGAGTGTTTTCCGAGTGAAATATGTTATGTCTGAATGAAAATAAGTTGGTAATATAAAAATCCGATTGAAATGATACCAAAACCGATCGGATTGGCCTAAAACAGAACCTGTTATCATTAAACCCATCTTTTATTCATAGTTCTTCACTGATTAAATACACTCGGTAACAGATATATATATATATACATGCATATACAGATAACAATTTAAAGCATTTAATTCATACACACTGAATCTGTCCTGGAAAGGTGAGGAAACAAATTCCTTAACCCTTTCCTTCACTCGGTTTTCCCACAGAGCACCCAAGAATATACCCCCTTACCTCAATGAAGTTCCTGGAGGAGAAGAAAGAGGTTCCCTTCACTGTCCTACTTTAAATCCGAGTGAAACAGAAGGGAAAAGAGAGAAAGAAACTTGCTGGGAAGGAGAGTGATGAAGGGTGTTTGTGTCGTGTGTGTGGGTTCTTTAGGGTCCTGGCACTGGTTTAAATAGGGAGAAAGTGAGTGGAAAAACAAGTAGGGGACAGATTTTCTGAGTGGATGATAGTGGAGTGATAATGGAAGGGTCAGTGGAGATTAAACAAAGTGATATGCTGAGTCAGTGCCCATTTCTGGTCGTCCACTATCCATAATGCGCACGATTGAATTTAAATAATCATTAAAAGACAAAATTGAAGTCAATACGCACTTCTGTCAGTGAATACCGAGTGAAACTACACTCGGTTAACAACTATACCGACTGGAATTCCTACTTCCGAGTCAACAATTGCAAGGCTCGCTTGAGCGTGGCTTGCTCGCTTGAGCGAAGCTTCAATTCTTCACTCAGAATTCTTTTGAAACCGACTCAGGCACTTGGTTTCTCACTCGGTAATACCTCTTCAGACCGAGTCCTCTCTTTCTCAGAATCTTCACTCGGAAATCCGAGTCTTCTTCACTTGATTCACTCGGTTTAGGCCAATTTCTTTAATTATATTTCCAATTAAGGTTTATTTAAACCATTACCACTCGGAATAAGACCCACACGTACTTCTCTCACTCGGTTTTGGTCCAGTAGAGTATATCTCACTCGGAATTGGCTCCCTCTACCATTTTCCACTCGGTTTCCTAAGCAAATACATAGGAAACCGTTCGGAATCCTTCCCAATTGATTCCACAACACACTCCAATCGGTAGGAAGCATCAAATCAACATAAATATGAGTATTTATACATTCTTTCACTCGGAATACTCCAATCAGTGTAGTCTCCTTCAGAATAGGAAGTATTTGACTCGGAACCGAGCCTTTCTAGGGTGTTTTGACTCGGATTTTTCTCCTTCACTCGGATTTTCTGACCATTCACTCGGAATTCTTCTCTGTTACTCGGAACAGAGCCCTTTTCACTCGGTTTTTGCATAATTTCACTAATATTCCATATAAATTCTATTATTATGTGCAAAAATGACATTTTTGAGGTACTACAGACCATCAACAGGGTATATATTGACTTATTCTTGCTTACAAACTCTCCATAATTAAAATTTACAAGGATAAAATTGCTTCTAAAAAAAGGGATGTTACATTCTCCTCCCCTTTTAGGAATTTCGTCCCGAAATTCAAAGTTGGAATAATTGAGGGTACAATTCTCTCATTTTCTCCTCAATTTCCCAAGTAGCATCCCCATCATCTGTCTGACTCCAAACTACCTTGACCAAAGGGATTTCTTTGCCTCTTAGCTGTTTGAGACGTTGGTCAGCAATCTTCACTGGAGATGCTTCAAAAGTAAGGTTTTCTTTTAGAACAAATTGATCAGGACTTAGAACATGATCAGGGCTTGCTACATATTTGCGGAGTTGAGAGACATGAAATACATTGTGAAGGTTTGTCAGCTCAGGTGGCAGAGCAATACGGTACGCATGAGTTCCTATCTTTTGCAGAATCTGATAGGGTCCTACGTATCTGGGGCTTAACTTCTTGGCCTTCAAAGCTCTTCCTACTCCAGTGGTAGGGGTAACTTTGAGAAATACATGATCACCTTCTTCAAATTCTAATGGCTTCCGACGTTTGTCATAGTAACTCTTTTGTCTATCTTGCGAAGCCTTCATTGCCATTTGAATCCTCTGAACTTGTTCTGTTGTCTTCTGAACAATCTCTAGTCCAATTATTGTTTTCTCACCAGTTTCATACCAACATAAAGGTGTACGGCATTTTCTTCCATACAAAGCTTCATAAGGGGCCATTCCGATACTTGCATGATAGCTGTTGTTATAAGTGAACTCAATAAGTGGAAGGTATTCTTGCCAACTTCCACCATGTTCTAGGACACAAAGACGCAACAAATCTTCAAGAGTCTTGATTGTTCTTTCTGATTGTCCGTCTGTCTGCGGGTGATATGCGGAACTTAACTTCACTAGGTCCTACTTGACCACTGGGTAGCTCAACTGGGCACAAACACCACGGGAGCCAGAAACGAGGGGCTGTACATACCGTCGGCCGTCCCACACCACATAATCATACATGTATAATCATATTCCTCATATCATATCGCAAGTGGCCAGCAACAAAACATATACTCATCAATTGGGCGACCCACTTGTCAAGCCCGTCATCACAACGCCACTATGCTCATCAAATCATCACCATTCAATTCACATTGTGCTCATAATCATCACAAATCATACACAATTTACATTCATACACATACAATTATCATTTCTTATCTATTCTCATTACTTCCATATTTAATTCGATGATTCAATTCAATTATACTTACGTATTCTAATTAATTATAACCCAAACACCCCCTTACCTCGATTCCGAGTTTCGACGGTTCGTTCTTGGTGTTGATGACGCCCTCTAGACGCTGCGTTCAAGGTTCCACCTCCGAATCCAATATTCGTTTCACCGTTCGATCCTCTGACGTCCGTTCCGCTACCTACGGAGGTCGAAACGCATAACCCAACAATGTTTAACCACCCTCGTTACTCTAAAGACCATTTTCGAGCTCCCCTGCACTAGAGGAGTAGGAAATCGAAGCTCCCACCTCCATGCATGGCCATTGTCTAGAGAGAGAAAATGAAAAGGGGAAGATAACTCAATTTTAATGGGTCCATTGAACTCACCTCGAAGCCACGATCTCGAAAACGTGATTAATTTGAAGTTTCGACGCGAGATGGAGCTTCCCTTGAAGCATGCAATTCACGGCTATGGTGGGAAGAAGAATAGGAAGAAGGAGTACGCGCGTGAAGTGAGGAAGAAGAAAAGGAAATTAAGATTTTAATACTCAAGGGCAGTTTGGTCATTTCTTATTTCAATTACATTTTCCTTTAAAAGTTTTAATTAAAACTTTTACCTTTACCTTTCACCCTTCACCTTTTACCTCATTGTAACTTCAAATTTACCTCCTTCTATTTACCTTCATTTAATCTTTTATAATTGATTAATCAAATAAATTTATTTATTCCCACAACATTTAATTATTTCTAATTGCATTTTTAATA
Organism: Clitoria ternatea; assembly: GCA_037962975.1. NCBI lineage: Eukaryota > Viridiplantae > Streptophyta > Magnoliopsida > Fabales > Fabaceae > Clitoria > Clitoria ternatea. The sequence goes on from CM075671.1 coordinate 269,602,984, forward strand.
CTAATAATTCCCAAAATTTCAATAAATCCGGTTGGGCAATTATTAATATTTTTCGCCAATTAAAACTTTTCTAAAATATTAGGGATGTTACATCCACTCCCCCTAAAAAGGGATTTCGTCCCCGAAATCAACGTACCTTATTAAAAAAGATCGGGGTACAACCGCCTCATGTCCGCTTCCAACTCCCATGTATAGGCCATCCCATTTAGATTCCGCCACTTCACTTTCACCAACGGTACCTCTTTGTTTCTTAGTCGTTTAGTTTGATATCTTTCAATACCAATAGGTGCCACCTCTACAGTCAAATCTTCTTTCAGCTCAATAGAATCTTCAGGTACAATCATGGAGTCACAAGGAATGTATGCTCAAAGTTGCGACACATGAAACACATTGTGAATATTAGTCAACGATCGGGGAAGATCCAATCGGTAGGCAACATCACCAATTTTCTCCAGAATCTGATACGGCCCAATGTACCGCGGGTTAAGCTTATGGCTCTTGAGTATCCGACCTACACCTTTGGTAGGTGAAACCCTCAGAAATACCCAATCTCCCACCAGAAACTCAAGTGGCCTATGACGATTGTCATTGTAACTCTTCTGACGGTCTTGTGCAATTTTTATCTTTTCACGAATCATTATCACCTGATCGTTCATTTCCTGAATTAACTCAGGCCCCAAATGGATTGTATCTCTGTCCTCATTCCAGCATAAAGGCGTATGACACCGTCTTCCGTATAAAGCTTCATAAGGAGCCATTCCAATGCTACTATGGTAACTGTTATTATAAGCAAATTCCACTAATGGTAGGTATTTCTCCCATGAACCACCTTGCTCCAGTACACAAGCTCTAAGCATGTCTTCCAAGGTCTGGATTGTACGCTCAGACTGGCCATCAGTCTGGGGATGATGAGCAGAACTCAACCTCAGTTCAGTACCCAATTCCTGTTGTAAACTTCCCCAGAATCTGGAAGTAAACCGAGGATCACGATCTGAAATAATACTCACAGGTACACCATGTAGTCTTACAATTTCTGTAATGTATAATCTAGCCAGCCGGTCCAATGACCATTTCATATTCATAGCTAAGAAGTGAGCACTCTTTGTCAGCCTATCCACAATTACCCATATTGCATTACAACCAGAACGGGTACGGGGTAACCCGGATATGAAATCCATAGTAATGCCTTCCCATTTCCACATTGGAATTTCCAGAGGTTGAAGTAGACCTGGGGGTCTCTGGTGTTCGACCTTACACTTCTGACATACCACACAAGATCTTACATACTCTATGATTGCTTGTTTCATGCCTGGCCACCAAAACTCTCTCTTCAAATCATGGTACATTTTTGTAACACCAGGATGAATGCTAAAAGAACTTTTATGGGCTTCAGCTAACACGGCCTGCCTAAAGTCACCTTTTGTAGGCACTACAACCCGGTTTCTGAATCTCCAAATTCCATCAGTACCTTTGATTAGCTCCATATTCTTTCCTCTTGCTTGGGTATCGAGCAATTCTAGTAACTCTTCATCTTTCTCCTGAGCCACAGCTAAAGATTCTAAGAATTCATTAGAGATCTTCAGCATCCCAATCATCATTTGATTCGGAGCTTGCACAGCAACCCCAAGGTTCATGTCGCGAAAGTCTTCTAATAATTCTTGCTCTTTGCCCATCAAGAAGGCTGCATGTAATACTTTTCTACTTAAAGCATCTGCCACAACATTTGCTTTTCCAGGATGGTACTTCAAATCAAAATCATAATCTTTTAGGTATTCTACCCATCTCCTTTGTCTCATGTTTAACTCTTTCTGATCGAACAAGTATTTCAAGCTTTTGTGGTCACTGAATACCACAAAACGAGAACCATATAAATAATGACACCAGATTTTTAATGCAAACACCACTGCTGCAAGCTCTAAGTCGTGGGTAGGGTAATTCTGCTCATGGGGTCTCAATTGCCTTGAAACATAGGCAATCACCCTGTCGTCCTGCATCAATACACATCCTAAACCAAACTTAGATGCATCACAATATACCACAAATTCTTTTGTCACATCTGGTAGTGCAAGCACAGGTGCAGTACTTAAACATCGCTTCAGAGTTTGAAAACTCAATTCACACTTATCTGACCATACAAATGGGTTATCCTTTCTTGTCAATTGAGTTAAAGGAAGAGCAATACGAGAAAATCCTTCAATAAAACAGCGATAGTAACCAGCCAGTCCCAAGAAACTCCTAATCTCTGTCACTGATTTAGGTCTCTCCCAGCCCATAACTGCTTCAATTTTGGATGGATCAACAGATACTCCATCCCTAGAAATTACATGGCCCAAGAATTGCACACTTCCTTCCTAGAAATCACATTTAGACAGCTTGGCATACAGCCCTTTCTCCCGCAATATCTGTAAAACAATTCGAAGATGTTGTGCATGTTCCTCAATGGACTTTGAATACACCAATATATCATCAATGAATACTACCACAAATTGATCCAAGTAAGGTTGGAAGATCCTATTCATGTAGTCCATGAAGATAGCAGGAGCATTCGTCACCCCAAAGGGCATTACTACATACTCAAAGTGTCCATATCGAGTCCGGAACGCCGTCTTGGGAATATCTTCCGATTTCACTCTTATTTGGTGATATCCGGACCTCAAGTCAATCTTGGAAAATACCTCAGCGCCTCTCAACTGATCCAACAGATCATCGATTCGTGGTAAAGGGTATTTGTTTTTAACTGTCAACTTATTCAGCTACCGATAATCGATACACATTCGCATGCTGCCATCCTTCTTTTTCACCAACAACACCGGAGCGCCCCATGGTGAAGCACTCGGTCGGATAAACCCCTTTTCTAACAGCTCATTCACTTGCTTCTTCACTTCAGTCAATTCCACCGAAGACATTCTATATGGTGCACGGGACACAGGCTCGGCCCCGGGAATTAAGTCAATGGCAAAGTCAATCTCCCGATTGGGAGGTAACCCCAGAATTTCTCCCGGAAATACATCAGGAAAATCACACACTATGGGAATATCATTGGGATTGAGATTATACCGTCCTTCTGAAGTAAATAGAATAGCATAAGTTGCGGAGACATTACTTACCACATTCTTAGTGTCCAATTCCTGAGAGAATACTATAGTCTTGCGGTAACAATCCACCATAACATGGTTTGCAGACAACCAGTCAAGACCCAGGATAACATCTAAATCTTTCAACGGCATACATATTAAATTTACCCAAAAGGAACGGTCTTCAATTTGCATTGGTAATCCTCCACACATGGTGGTGGCACGGAATGTAGAACCAGTAGGGGTGGAGACATTAAGGGCATTCTCCATTAACACCACTGGTAACCCAAACCGCCTCACACAACTTTCAGAAATAAAAGAATGTGTTGCACCCGAATCATAAATTACATTTACCAGACAGTCATGAATAACGCACTTACCCTGCACCAAATTATCAGTTCTTGCAACCTCTGAAGCATCGAAAGCGAACACTCGTCCAGTCATAACATTCTGAGCACCGCTAGATTGGGCATCAGTCCTCCTCGGGCGTTGGCCTCCACGACCACTGCTATTCCTACCTCCTCTTTGAAAATTACCACCACGGGCCACAGAAGTATTAGCTCGACTGCTATGTTCATCTTGTTGTTGCCTCTATGGGCAATCTGGCCTAAGATGCCCCGGTTGTCCACATTGGAAGCAAACAATTTGGCTGGCCGGACAATGTTTTGCAATATGGCCCTCCCGGCCACAATTATAACAGGCACGGCTACCAGAGTGACCACCAGAACAGCCTGCAGAACTACGGCCCGAAGAAGAAGATGTAGTGGAAGACTTGCCTCCACGGAAAAACTGACCCATCTTTTTAAAACTGAATCCTTTAGCCTTCAAGGGTCTTTTATCCCTTGATTGAGACGTTCTCTGTAACTGCACTTCCTCAGTAAGTCTGGCCTTATTTACCAGAGTAGGATAGTCATGGATCTCCATAGGAACAATGACACTTCGGAGTTCAATTCTCAGCCCGGATTCATACTTTGCACACTTACTGCCTTCAGTTCCTTCAAGAGAAAAAGGATGATAGAAATCACACAGTTCATCAAACTGTGATGTGTATTCTGCTACTGACATTTTGCCTTGCTCAAGTTTTAGAAATTCCATCTCCTTACGGATTTTATAATTATCTGGAAAGTATTTAGCAAGAAATCTCCGCTTGAAATTCATCCACATTAATGGTTCACTCGCAGCATTCATCTGAATCTTAGTCCTTGACCACCACACACGAGCCTCATACTTCAATTGATAAGTAGCAAATTGGACTTTCTGTTCTTCGGAGCATTCAAAGTATTCAAATGTTTGCTCAATTTCTCGCATCCAGACATGAGCCCCATCATAATCATGGCCTCCTCTATAAACAGGTGGATTCCTCTTCAGGAATTTATCAAGAGTGGGACTAGATTCAGTCCTACTCAACAGTTGGGAAAATTTTGAGAAGAATTCATCTCCTCCTCCTGAACTAGTTCCTTCAGCCATAAAGTAGTTCTACAATAACCAAACACATCACCATTAATAACCAATGGTCTATCAGGGATAGGGCATTTACCTCATACATATATATAACATAATGCCACCAGAGTGCCAAGGGAAATGATGCCAAGTTGACCTATTACAACTCAATTCACACACAAACAATTGTAATACAATTCAAAAATAGTTCAACATGGGACTCAAACTATCCTCTAACACTGCCCATTCACCCGGCTCTAGAAAGAACCGCTCTGATACCACCTGTGACGTCCTAGGTCAATTTACATTTATTTTTATTCATTCTAGTAAATTTTACAATAAATTTTTCACATTTAACAATAATTAATTAAGCCCTAAATCAAAATAGCATTCATTTCTCCCTAACATGTTCAAAGGACATTATCTCTTTTACTCAAATAGCGTAATCGTATATCCCTTTGATTAATCAAGGCTTGGACGGACTGAAAATAGTTAATTACAATGTCCTAATCGATTACCAAGCAGCGAGTAATCGATTACCAGCTTCCTGGAATGGTTCATAGGATCAGGGGCAGTATTTAATCGATTACCTCAGCTACCTAATCGATTACCATGGTTCTGTTGAGTTCACAATCGATTACAGAACATTGGCTAATCGATTACAAGGTTTCTGTTTGACACGTAATCGATTACCCACTGAGGTATAATCGATTATGTTGCAGACAGAGGCCTTGTAATCGATTACACCTTAGAGGCTAATCGATTACACCCTGTCATTATGCAGAAATTATGCAGATTTTGCATCCCAAGTGAACTTCTTAACTACCAAAGATTATGTAAACGATGTCGGAATGCCACCAAATTTTAACACAAGTCAAAACACATTAATTGTGACGTGTGACAGCTGACCGCACTCAAAAATTCCTAAAAATGAGAGATTTATGCGCCTAAATGCGTTTATCCCATTTTAAGGCATTTTAGGGTAGTCAATGAGTCCATTTTTGGCAAAATGGGTCCATTCCATTCTTCACAAACCACAATTAACATATCTAAGCCATTGCATCCCTTCCACTACATTAAAACCACATATATCATCATTTGACCATGCTAGTTCCTAGCTCATGCATAAAACAACTATCCAAAAGCTTAAAACACACCACCTAAGGAGCTATAATTCACACTCCCAACATTCATTCTCCATCAAACAAGCAAGACCTACCCATAAACATTTATGTCTAATTTATGAAGCTTATAATGAATTCTCTTTTCCATCACCAACATACAATCTCTATCTAATACTTATTACAAACCTTCATAACTACATTAATCACACTTAAATTAGTCTAACACACATGGAAGACATATATCAACATAACACATATAAAGCACAACACACACACATCCTTCAATTCATAATTCTCTGCACTCCTTGGCATCAACTCTCCGCTTGGCGCATCTCCGGGGCTTCAACCTCTTCCCTGTCATTGGTTACTAAAATTAAAGAAACAACAGCAAGGGTGAGTGTTTGGTATCATAATTAATATAGAATGGCAATTCAATAACAAGATACATATTCACTAGTTGTAGTTTCTGCCATTTATCTTACCTCTTGTCCTCAATTTCCACTTACCAATCAAATTTGATTCCAATCTCTTGATCCACAATTTGCCAATCACAATCAACAATTATCATGAAACACATTCATATCATTCTACAATGCTAACAATGCATCAAATAACACAACTGACTCTCATATTAAATCGACGCCTAGTATCCAGATACTAAAAGGATCGGCCTTCAGCTGGGGGTCCTACTTGACACCCCGTGAACCCTGCTTGGTCCACTGAGTCCTGCTTGACTCTCCACCTCAACCACTGGGTCCTACTTGACCACTGGGTAGCTCAACTGGGCACAAACACCACGAGAGCCAGAAACGAGGGGCTGTACATACCGTCGGCCGTCCCACACCACATAATCATACATGTATAATCATATTCCTCATATCATATCGCAAGTGGCCAGCAACAAAACATATACTCATCAATTGGGCGACCCACTTGTCAAGCCCGTCATCACAACGCCACTATGCTCATCAAATCATCACCATTCAATTCACATTGTGCTCATAATCATCACAAATCATACACAATTTACATTCATACACATACAATTATCATTTCTTATCTATTCTCATTACTTCCACATTTAATTCGATGATTCAATTCAATTATACTTACGTATTCTAATTAATTATAACCCAAACACCCCCTTACCTCGATTCCGAGTTTCGACGGTTCGTTCTTGGTGTTGATGACGCCCTCTAGACGCTGCGTTCAAGGTTCCACCTCCGAATCCAATATTCGTTTCACCGTTCGATCCTCCGACGTCCGTTCCGCTACCTACGGAGGTCGAAACGCATAACCCAACAATGTTTAACCACCCTCGTTACTCTAAAGACCATTTTCGAGCTCCCCTGCACTAGAGGAGTAGGAAATCGAAGCTCCCACCTCCATGCATGGCCATTGTCTAGAGAGAGAAAATGAAAAGGGGAAGATAACTCAATTTTAATGGGTCCATTGAACTCACCTCGAAGCCACGATCTCGAAAACGTGATTAATTTGAAGTTTCGACGCAAGATGGAGCTTCCCTTGAAGCATGCAATTCACGGCTATGGTGGGAAGAAGAATAGGAAGAAGGAGTACACGCGTGAAGTGAGGAAGAAGAAGAGGAAATTAAGATTTTAATACTCAAGGGCAGTTTGGTCATTTCTTATTTCAATTACATTTTCCTTTAAAAGTTTTAATTAAAACTTTTACCTTTACCTTTCACCCTTCACCTTTTACCTCATTGTAACTTCAAATTTACCTCCTTCTATTTACCTTCATTTAATCTTTTATAATTGATTAATCAAATAAATTTATTTATTCCCACAACATTTAATTATTTCTAATTGCATTTTTAATACTAATAATTCCCAAAATTTCAATAAATCCGATTGGGCAATTATTAATATTTTTCGCCAATTAAAACTTTTCTAAAATATTAGGGATGTTACACATTGCATGTGTTTTAACATCTTTTGTAATTCATACAACGTGCTATCTTAATAAAGAAAATTGCATTCATTTTTTAGATTAAGGATATCATACATTAATTAAAAGTCATTGCACATACCTTTTAGTAACATTCAAAAATTAAAAGATACTAATAAGTTTCCACATGTTTTTTCATCATTTAGTGAAGACATTTTCAATTTTTAAAAAACTTTTAATATCCATAATTTTTCATATATTCATTTCTTCACAGGTCTTAATTTGCCCCCTTAAAAATGTGTTAATTTCCACACGTATTTTAGTAATAAAACATCATCGTAACCTTTTAAAAAAACAAAGAATCATCACAATACATGTTTGTTATCATTTAGCAATAGGACATTTTCAAAGTTTTTCCCTTACAAAATTATCTGGTATTTCATGTTCGTGCATTAGTTATAGGCCATAAAGATGTTATATATTTCTTCTTTTATTCATTGTATTTTTAGTGATAAAACATCTTCATAATGTTTTTTTACAAAGAATAAGAAATCCTTTTGAATTTCATGCATAAAATTTGAAACAAAGTGAGCATTTAAATGATTAGTGAATCATTAGGTTTTACAGATATGCATGCATGCCAATTATGAGCATGATAAGGACATAAAGTTTTATAAAATACTAACCTTTTACTTCGACGAAACTCCATTACAGGATTAATAATCTTAAATGTATGAGAAGAATCTCATGAATTACTGGCCCTTAAAACAAAAATATCAGTCTAAGTTAGAATATTAATTTTAAATAAGGGTAATTCTTAAAGAATTAATGGCCCATTTTGCAATAAATCCATGCATAGTTTGTAATGAATCATTGAAGTTATTCATATTGTATGAGTCTATTCTAACCACATAGAAAAATTAGTTGCATTGGCATGGAAGTGATCATGTGACATGGACCATTTGTTTTGGGGTTTCTTTTTAAATAGGGGGTAATGCAGAAATATTTACACCATTTGTAACTTTTATTTAATTGTCATGTAGGTAGAAATTTTACACACTCACATGACGAAATGCCACGTGTCAACCATGCATTGATTTCACATATTGACTCTGCAAAATTGAAGTCAGCGTCTAACAATTCTGGTCCCGCTCAGGCCACGTGGCATCCAGAGACGCATTTCGTATGTTGACTCTATGAAATTGAAGTCAACGCCTGACATTTTTGGTCCGGTTTAGGTCATGTGGCAGCCAAGCACACATTTCGCATGGTGACTTTGCGAAATACAATAATGATGCTCTGAATGACCCGCTGATATGACCATTTTCATCCAGACATGCAAATATTTCTGCATGTACCCCATTTGCATAAATATTTCTAAAAAATACCCCATTTTTTAAAAAAAACCATTTGTTTCTATAGGTTAAAGGGCATTTATTTTAATGGTAGGTTTGTGAATAAAATTATTATGTAGTATATTATTTTATGTATTATGTATCATAAGAAAAATATCAACAATTAAATATTTTTATAAGATTAATATTTAGGGGGAATAAGGAGGAAAATTATAAGGGAAAAGGAAATAGGATGAAAAAAATATTTGCTTAGAAGGAGAAGAAGGAAGGAAACAAAATATAGCAATGAGACATAATTCATTTTTAGGATTAAAGAAAATGAGAGGAAATATGGTGAAATTATTGTTTAATAAATAATGATAATTCAATAAAAAATATTTAAAAAATAAAAAATAAAATTATCTTTTACAATATCAAAACAATAATTACCCACCCAAAGCTATGTTACTTTAAAAAAAGGCTTGTAATATAAAACGAATAGAGTACCAATTTATTTTGTTAAGGAAAACTTTATCATCTATAATCGTATAATCAATTCAATTCCAAATATAAGTATATATATATGGCTAAATTACCTATGTATTCCTACATGTTTGAGGTTTGTTTCCATTTCATCATGTAAGTTTAAAATGTTTTTATATAGTCCTTTGTGTTTTTAAGTAGTCTTGTAAATTTTAAATTGTTGACATTACTTGAAAGTATTGGTGATGTGTCATTAAAATAAAAAATTAAAAATTAGAATAATTTGTGTGGAAAATTTAGATAAGTCTGGAAAAAAAATATCAATGTAGAAAATTAATGTCGGTGCTGGAGAATTCACCCTTATGCGAAAAGCTAATATAAAAATTACACATCATCATTATCATCATCTCCCATCACTCTCTCTGCTATTCCTTTCACCACCACGACCATTGACCACCACTACACTACACCACCACCATCAACATCACATCCCCCACCACCTATCAACTCGATGAATGCATGTATTAAGAGGGAGAGTGAAGGAGATATAGAATGATACAAGAGGTCAAAATACTGAATAAAAGTCATAGTAATAATTTTGAACAACTTATTTAAGATCTCTTAATAAAGAACCCTTAAAGATAACAACACCTTCAGAGCTTCAATGAGAATTAAGAAAAATGAAACAACCATTGATGTTAACATTTTTAGAAAAATGAAACAACCCTAACAAGAAACAAGCTGCATAAGTTGCTTTTCTAAGAAAATAGGAAGAGTGAAAAGAATCCGTTAAAGGTAACACTTATAAAACCTAAATGGAAATACGTAGACCGAGAAAATCTCAAACTAGGATGAAGTTTTGGATTTTGAACAACAACCTTTGAACTCAAAATGTGAAAACCATTGAGAGTAAACTTTCTTATTCGATGGTATGATCTTGCAAAAATGAAGCCTCAAGGTGTGTGGTGTGTGATGGTAGTCAATGATAGAAGTGAGAGTTAGTGGTGGTAGAGGGGTAAAAAGAGAATAATGATGATTTGTAATTATATTTTATTTTTATTTTACTTTAATTAATTTTTAATTTTATTTAATGACACACCAATATTACTTTTAAGTTACATGGACACCTTAAAATTTAGAGGACTACTTAAAAACCTTTTAAAAACAACTACTTAAAAAGAAAACTTTTTAAATTTATAGAATAATACCCAAACACGCGTAAAATATAAACGACTATATTGATAATTTATTTATAAAAAAAAACATAAAGGTTACAATTCTTCCTGTCAAGTATGCCCTACCATGAAATATCTCACGTTATCACACTGACCTGTCGAGATTCGGCGGGTCCCACCAGATAAAGACCAACATTATTCTACACACAACTCACAAAGTCACCATGGTTGACTCCAATAGAATTATGACACGTCATCAACATCAGCACACAGGTTTCTGATCCTCACGTGAGCGTTCTCGCAGGAGATCTAGCCTCATCGCCAGGCTGTCAAGGGCTAGAATCCAACGCGAAAGAGATAATATTCGTTGTTGCCGTCGAATCGAACGGCCAAGATTCTCTCTAACGCGCTTCCTTAAGTCAGCGTCACTGGACACAACACGCTATCTTCTCTTCTCCCTTCTCTCTATTCACTTTTTGCTGGAGAAGGGCACGGTGCGGTGAAGGTGCTGCTGCTCCTTCGAACACAGACCCACGCGCTTCGATTCGGATTTGGATCACACCGCATTGCCTTCTACCACTGCTAGGTCCGTTTTCTCATTCGCTTGGAAATTCCAGATCTGGATACGATTTTCTTTCAGCACTTCAAATCCGCGTTTTCGACATTGTCATTTTCCGAGTTTCTTTGCTAAGAACAAATTTCAAGTGTATTTGTGTTTGTAATAGGTTTAGTGGTTTTGCCACTTCAATTTTTTGCTCAGTTGAATCCATACTTTCGTTATGTGTTAATTGGTGGCGCATTGTGGATCTGTTTGCGGATATACTTGTGAAATTTGAGGATTTACTTACTTGCAACTATCCGAATAAGAGCAGACTTTTTTCTCTCGAAACTAAGCTTATTTTATTTATTTATTATTTTTTATTGTTTTTCGTTTAATTGTTTTAGTTCATAGGTTGTAAGCTTCGGCGTCATGTGTGCATGTGAAATTATTACTTGCTTTTTGTTTGATGTTGATGCTAAGGACTTTGACATGTTTTTAGTTGGATGAGAACGACTCTTGTCGTGTCTGGTGGCTAGTTAGGGTGTTATTGGCTCCGTTTTGTTTATGTAAATTGTGGTGCATCTTATCATTGTTTTGCATGTTAGCAGCGTGCATCGGTGATTAGATAAACTACCACGTAACCTTTGGCATGAAGCAATGATAATTATAACCTTTTTGCAATGTGGCACTATAACCCAACAAGATTGTTAAAAGTGATCTGTTTCCATGTTCTTATTTATAATTCATGTTTTTAGTTTTTTATTTCTTCTTTTTCCAACAAGAAGGGTAAATAAACAAATATGTGTGACATTTTCCTTACCTGTGCTGCCAGTGATGCATAGTATGCTTTCATGACATTGTTGCTCGTTTCTATCATTAAACTTACTTTTTTATTGACACTTTCTTTTGTCTTCAAATTCAGTTCCAAGATGGTTGCGCAGACCTTCGAAGTTGATTTGAATAAGCCCCTTGTTTTTCAGGTAAAGGCAAAACCCTTCGAGATTATCTTTCAAACATGTTCTCCATGCTATTTTGTCCTCCAGTAGATTTCAATTGTCATATAGGTCTTGCTTCTATTTGTGTATGAACTTTTAAGTTGAGATAACAAGTGGATAGTTTGTACTTTGTGTAATATAAGTAATCTCTCATTGAATCTGATTGTATTGTCAATGTTTTACAGGTTGGACACCTTGGAGAAGCTTATCAAGAGTGGGTTCACCAGCCCATTGTTAGCAAAGAAGGGCCACGTTTCTTTGAAAATGATTTTGTGGAGGTATATCCTTTTACTACCTCTAAAATCCCAACAGCCAAGCCTTGTCTCATCAAGTGAGGCTGGCTAGATGGACTATGCCATTGGCTTTTATAAGAAAACCAAATTTAATAAATCCATTTAGAGCAAGATCATTTTCAATGGTTTCTCCTAATTTTTTCTTTGGTAGCTTCCCAGCCTTTTCAATTTGATCATCTTCTTCCATGTGATGTACTTTACCTACAAATCCTTTATTGGTCTTCTTCTCTTGTGATTAAACACCATTGGCTGTGTTTCAGCATCTTGCCTTGCTAACCCAAGTTTGCCCCTCACTATTTTATCTAATCATATTGTTTAATATATTTCTAGTTTTCTACTCTTCAACCTTGGCATTTCCATGACCACTTATGTTTTCTCTCATTGACACTTTACCATGCAACATACTGCCATGGATGGTTTGATAGATTTCTGATAAAGTTTTCCTATGAATTTGGTTAACATGTTTCAGCAACTTTCAATATTGTGTTCCCATATTCAATCTTTTTAAGATTACAAACAGATGAAGATTTAAATGTCTAGTATGTTGACTGGTTACTAATTGTAACAGTTCTTGACGCGCACAGTCTGGTGGGCAATACCAGTCATTTGGCTGCCAGTTGTATGTTGGTCTATATATAACTCTATACGAATGGGGCTAAGTTGTCCTCATGTAGCTATGTTGGTGGTTCTTGGCATTTTTATTTGGACATTGTTGGAATACTCATTACACCGTTTTCTATTCCACATTAACACAAAGACATACTGGTTAGATATCTCTTTCTCTCTTCCCCTTTCATTTCATAATATGAAACCATGTGTTGATTTTTGTTCTCATATGTATCTAGTTATCTACTTTGGTTAACTTCTTATTGGTTGGAATAAGACTAAAAGTTTATTTCCTTGTTTTATTTTGGGCTGAATGTTACTTCAGGGGAAATACCCTGCATTATCTTCTCCATGGCTGCCACCATAAACACCCCATGGATGGCTTGAGACTTGTCTTCCCCCCTGCAGCAACAGCTATACTATTGACGCCGGTATCTCTTTTCTGCCACACTAAATGCTGCATTTTCCCATTTTTTGGATTTAATTTTTTATCTGGGTTTTAACCATGCGTGGATAAGTGCTTTCATCTAATTTGAAAGACCAAAGTTTTTCCCCCTCTACCATCTATATAGAATTTTAGCTTTATTTAGTTTTTGGTCATATATTGTTTCAGCTATTCATGTTTGGTCATTACATTTTAAATATGTTCACTTTGAATACCTCAGCTTACCATTTGCATACAATGTTATTCTTATAGCAAATATTCATTCAAAGTACTATTGTAATTAGTGAAGTGTACCACATTGAAATTTTGTCACATTGATGGGTCAAATGGCTATTGAATATTGGTGCATTAGTTTTAGATGGATTTTTATTTCTATTTTTTATTGTGACCCTATATGTTACTGTTTTGAACAATAATTTCATGGAAAATTGCCTTTCGGACATTACTGGGATGTTCAAATAAAATTTAGGCCAGTAGGATCTCGTTAAACATAATTTGTTTTGTTTTGTTTTTATGTTTAAGTATATCTTTCAATAGTTCCACCACAAATAATATTTGAAGGACTTGTTTATAACCTTGTTTTATGGAAGACTCATTGCTTCTGGACTGGCTTTGCTGAAATCAAAAACAGAGGCTGTATACCACACTCTCTTTTGATAATTGCCAGAATTTTTTTTGATATTTTATAAAAACATTGATTGTTTGATTAGTCTGCAACACAGATATGTCTATTGGCAAGTGCTATGTAGATTTAATCTTGCACACACGGTTAAGGTTCCTTTAGTGATGTTTTTGTCTTCCGTGTCCAGTTCTGGAACTTAGTGAAGCTCATGTCCACCCCTTCTACTACTCCTGCTTTGTTTGGAGGCGGTTTGTTAGGTTACGTAATATATGACTGCACCCATTATTACTTGCACCATGGTCAGCCAAAGACTGAAGTGCCCCGAAATCTCAAGGTAAAGTTCACTTGTCTTCTTTAAATGTGGATGACAGATAATTTAGTATGCATTGCTCACATTTACGCCGATAAACCAAAGAATCCTGTTTTAGAATAAGTCGGTGGAAAAAGGGTTTAGTTTATTAGTATTTTTCCAAGAAATGTGGGTTAGAGAATGCGAGAGTATTCTTGTCTAGAGTTTTGGATCCTCAATTTCTCGGGAACAAAGGGAGTTTCATCTTCGTGGATCCTGCAGAGTCTTCCATTTTGTGTCTTAGGGACCCACAAATCCTAGATAGAAGATGTTTGTATCTTTATCTGAAATATGACGCCATGTTTTCAAGGAAAAGCGAAGTATTCAAGTCACTAGTAAAAGAGCAGACAGATTTAATTGCAAAAGTCTGCCAAAAACGGTGGAATACTACGAGCCCTATTTAACAAACTAATTATTGAAATTCATCTACGCCTCATCATATTGAGATTAGTTGGTCCCCCCTAATCCCTATAAAAAAAAATAGAGATTACCCCATTTTTTAATATGTCTCGCCTTAATTTCCCCGTTAGGTGGTGTTTGGTATGGGAGATCTTTGAACTTTCCTGAAAATGCTACTTAAAATATATCTTTACCTATGTTTGGTATGAGATAAAAATAAAATATTCCGAGGAATGTGAGATTTTCAGGAAACTTAATTATAAAGGAATTAAAAATTTCACTTTCTCATTTTATCAAGTGGGTATCCTATACATTCCCGGGAATACAAAATTTTAGGACAAAAATGCTTCCATTTTCTTCCCAAATCCTCTTAAAACAAAAAGATTCCCGGGTAAGTTTTTTTAATATCAAACATGGAAATGAGAGAAACTAAAGATTCCTGGGTAAGTTTTTTTAATATCAAACATGAGAAATAAGTTACCTAGTAAACACATTTCCGGAAATCTTACTTAAAAGGATCCCTGATACCAAACACCACGTTAATAAAGAGTATTTGGGAATAAAAGTGTCTATCCTAATTTATTTATTATTATTATTATTATTATTATTTGTTGAGGCAAACATAGTTGGTATGTGTGGTATAAACATAAAATATACGTGTTTATTTGCACCCCGGTTCTCTCACTCTAAACACTTGGTCTCCCTTTTACGGCTATTATTATTGTTGATGATGTTATTATTATTATTATTATTATATTATGTTGCTCCTTTTCTGTGGCTGTATCATATACATTAGCAATCGTGTCCATCTTATATCTTGCATGTTAAAATATCATCACCTTTTTCTGCAGAGGTACCATTTGAATCACCACTTTAGGATCCAGGATAAAGGCTTTGGGATTACTTCGTCACTATGGGATAAAGTTTTTGGTACTCTTCCTCCATCGAAAGTGGATGCCAAAAGTATGTAAATTACTGTAAAGGGTAGCCTATGTTATTTGGTTAAAATAATAGCAATTTCAGCAATTCCTGCATTTATTTATCTAATTTATTTTTCTCCCCAATCAATGATCTTTCCAAGGGGGTTAGCGTGCCATCTTTTCTCAGTTTTATGGTGCCAAAGTTCTACAAGTATGCATTTTGTAAAAAATGATTTATTGTCTCAGTGTTATGGTGGAAAACTCACCTATTTGTGCACATTCCTTTCTGTTGTGACTCTGTATTTTACTCCTCTCATACCGTATAGCAAAATCAGCAAGAGTCAACTTCGGATTTGAATATATGTAATGTTTAGCAATTTCGTCCAAAATTGTTAAATAGTTGGCACCGTTAAAAAGTCAAATATGTAATAAGCCAACAGGATGAAAGATCTAAAATCAATTGTAATGATATAACCTTCCCTCGAACTATTCCTTCTCCTTCTACCATTTCTTTTCTCCTTCCACTCTTATCTCTATCCCTTCCGTCTCCTCCTCCCTCACCTTCCTTCTCCTTTAACCCATCATTAACCCATTCATCAATTTTCACCATAGAACAAATCAAACACAACCAACAAACTAGCCCAATTGGAACCTAATAAGACCGTTGATGGATGGATTGTGTTTCCCTGGAGGTGTGTTGTCAAAGGGTTGATGGCAGTTGTGGTTCTAGTTCTATGGTGTCGGTTCTATGGTGCTTCGCCCGATTAAAGGGGGGCATAGTGAGGGAGTTGATAGGTTTGTTCCCCATTTTCTATTATTGTGTCTCTATTGCTGTAATGAAGAAAGGACTTTTTTTTTTGTATTTCTCTCCTTGTTTTGGTTGTGAAGATGGAATTGGTCACAAGAAGGATTCGATGATGATGGTTGGGTGAAGGATGGTTGAAGAGGTTTATGGTAATGAAATCAGTGAGTGGATTGGTGTAGTGAAGGTGAGGGAGAAGGAGAGGGAAATGATGAGAATGAGAGAAAAGGAAAAATAAAGGAAGAGATGAATTTGAGTGAGGGTTATATTGCCAATGTTATAAATAAGTTTTCTAGCAATTAATCATGGGAGTTACTTTCATTATGAGCAAAGAAGCAAGGCTTTCCTTGTGTAAGTGAATCCCTTGTTAAGGATGAATATAAGTTTGGTCAAGAGTGTGTGCAAGATAATTTTCTTTATAATGTTAAATTGATAAAAACCACATATCAAAGATCTTTGAGGTGCAAGGGTAGGGAAGGGATCTGATAATCCAATCCAATTCGATCTTATTCTTCAACTGAGGTCACACCTAATACGTGGGATGACATTTGTCATGTCGTGTTGAAGATTGGTAATAGTGATGGGGTGGATGCAACTTCCCTTATTTGGTTTGAGAGGTATAGCCCGTTGTAGAAGGTCCCCCTTTTCTATATCTTTCTTTAGCCATTAGGGAGCCAAAGCTTTACTTTACTAAGAAAATAAGTAAGGCTCACGTAAGGTGCTCACGTTTTTTGGTTGAGTTGTATCTTGTTGGGTGGGACCAAGAACGAGAAAGGATGAGGGGCAATCATGCATGGTACTTCTTGACTGTGTCTCTAAGGGTCAGTTTCATCAACAAATGCCGCTTCCCATAATGGATAAAAGTGTAAACCGATAGCTACAAAAGTAGGAATAATGACACCAGAAATAATATTGTTTCCATAAAGTAGAGATCTAGAAATAGGCTCATACCATCAATATCTACTAGAGGGGTGGCAATAAAAGTGATAACAAATACAGAAGTTACAGTCAATAAGGTAAGGGTCATCAAAACACCAAACCATCCAATGTAAAAATGATGACAACTTTTTTAACTTTCATTTTAGAAATTGTGATACGTCATGAATTTGACATGCCACTAACAGTGTTAGATCAAAACTAACTAAATACAACTTTTATATAGATAAATATTAATTAATACAAAATGCAACAAATAACTAATTATAAACACAAATTTAATCAATGTTGTTTAGAAATCAATAGATAGTCTGTCCGATAATGTTCCTCAATCTATTTGTTGTATAATATCAGAAAAGAAAATATTAATAATATATATAGGGTAAATAAATGGAAAAGACTAGTAAAATAAACAAAATACAACTTTGATTAAATTACTACCTTACTCATCTTGTTCTATCTGTGATCCTTGAGTCGGTCCCGACCAATTCGGAGGGTGAGGCATACCCAAATGAGGCTGAGAGTGAGAAGCTTCAAGGCGGCGTCGAGGGTAATGTGCTAGAGGGAGAGACCCCGAGTGCCAGCGCTGGTCCCTGAGTAACTTTGCCTTTTTTGTATTTCTTGAGCATTTGATGTAACATTTTACTTTTATGAACAGAATGAGTCATACCTTTTGTCTTTATATGCTGTGAACACCCTTTTTTTAGTTTTTGTTTCTGATTTGTTACTTGTTGTTATTTTCATTTTTGGTATCATTTCATCTTCCCTTTTCCATCCTTCTTCCCCATATTTCACCCTTGGCAATTGGAAGAGACAACTCATAATGTCAAAGGTTCAGATTTCAACTTAGACCAAAATGACAAACTCAGACTTTTGAAACAAAGAACTTTGCTTGAATCTACAAGTAAAACACAAATATGACAATGATTTTTTTTTCAATAAAATCAAACAACAAAACAAGGACCAAGGGAGAGAAAAAAGGAACACCAACTCTATCTGAAAAAAAAAACATTTTCCTTCTCACTTTTTCTTTACTCATATCACAATGATACACACACTCATTACTCAAACTAACAATAAACAACACCTAAACACCAGAAAATAACACAACAACAACAAAGGAAAAAACCAAATCTTCCTCTCGTCTCCTTTCATCAACAACAACATTAAAGACACCCAAAATAATATATAAAAAACCGAAACAATGAGAGAAAGAGGAGAAGAAGGCCCACTGCCGCCGGAGTCGTCGCCAGAGATCTCGCCCTGAACGACCGACTAGATCTTCTTCACCGTGCACGCCGGTCTCTTCCGTCGACCGAGGCTCCCCCTGACGCCGTCCGCCCGAGCCCGCCGCCGCTTGAACCTTCCGCCGCCACCACTCCTCCTTGCTGGTCCACTTCTCCCTCATCTATGTTTTCCCCTTTTATCCCTCTCCTCTCTAATCCCCATTTCAAAATCAGAACCCTGATGGGTTCCCTTTCCCTTGTCTTTCCTTTTTGTGTGTTATGTTAATGGGCTACAGAATTTTTGAAGCCCAATATGCCAAGGAACATCTTTTCCAATAAAAAAACAAATAAAAGGCTTGCTTGTTATTATTAATGTTACTATTATTAACATTATTGGAGATAATATTAGGATCCTATATACCTAAAATTCCTAAGTAGGAAAACAATTAATTTTCTTTTATTATTGTTTTATTTGTTTATTTATTTTAGAGTAGCCATTATTGGGTTTCTTTTGCCTTATCTCAAAAACTTTAAAGAAAAATAATAAATAGCCTTTTATTTATGTTAAATTTTTTTAAAAATGAAAATATGTCTTTTATTTATGTTAAATTTAGAAAAAATGAAAAAATATTAAAATCTAAATATGCCTTTTTAGGATAAAAAATAAATGGCTTTTATTTATATTAAAAATGAGAAATATTAAAGTATAAGTGTCGCATTTAGAATAAAATAAAATCTTATAAGTAATGTCGTGCAAAATACTTTGCCTACATTTACGTTATAAGATCTCGAAAGTTTATGCACGTGCGAATTTGTTCGCCTTGTATTTCTCATTCCTCATGAATTTTCCTTCATTATTAAAAAATCAAATCAATTTAAATAGTTCAAATATTTTTGAAAATGAATTTTCAAACAAAGAACTACGTAACCCTGATTTCTTAAAAGCTCGAGAATACGTAGGAGCGGGAATCATTCCTGTCGGGCCCACTCTCCTTTTATTAATTTTTGTCTGTCTTCGTTTCCATCTCGATTAATTTCATGTTGCTACTAATTAAATTTAAAAAGCTACTTTATTACGAGGGGGTTAATTTAGACGAGGCGTCTTGTTAATCTCATATTTTCAATATCTTTATTTAAATAATATTTCTCATAAAGGGATATTAATTTAGACGAGACGTCTTGTTAATCTCATGTCTTCAATATCTTATTTAAATAATATTTCTTATAAAAGTGAGGGATTAATTTAGACAAGACGTCTTGTTAATCTTCTCACATTTTCAAAATATTTTACTTAATAATTATTTTTCTTATAAAAAAGGATTAATTTGAACAAGACATTCTGTTAATTTTTTGTTCGGTATCAACTCTCTTGATGTTATCTCACCTTATTTTATCTCATCTCACCCCATTTCACTTAATCTAATCTCATTTAACTTCATTTTGTCTTAATATCTAAATCTTTATTACAAACTAAGGTTAATCTAGATGAGACGTCATGTTGATCTTTGATTTTTTTATTGTCTTATTTTAAATTATTATTGTTACTATTTAATTAAATAGTTTGATTTAAGATTAATTTGGACGAGACGTTCTGGTGATCTTATTTTGAAGATTTCTTTGTCTGTGTTGTTGGTTTTCTTTTGAGAAGTTAAACTAATTTTTAGGCTATTTAATATGTGCGCAATCAATTTGAGGTAACCATTTTCTAACGGACAGTGTGAGGTGCTAATATCTTCCTCACCTGTAATTAGACTTCCGAACTTAGAATTTCACTTTTATAACCAGTGCTTTAAAAAATGTTTTCCCGATATTTTACCTTTAAAAAATATTGGTGGCGACTCCCTTGTTTTTCGAAACGATTTCGAAACGATTTGTCTTTTTCGGTCGGCCTCCCACCGCGATCCCGGTCGCGACATATGCCTTGCTTGCTGTAATTCATGTATGCTTTACTTTTTGGGCTTTATGTGTGTGAGTGCGAGCATATTTCTGAGAGGGTTGATTCCTCGCTCGGACCTTTGAATGCTTAAACGAACTTTAAGTTTCGCAACGTATTGCCGAGAGGGTCGTTTCCTTTCTTGGACTTTTGAGTACTTAAACGATTTTTAAGTTTCACAACGTATTTCTGAGAGGATTGATTCCTTGCTCGGACTTTTGAGTACTTAAACAATTTTTAAGTTTCACAACGTATTGCCAAGAGAATCGATTCCTTACTCGGACTTTTGAGTACATCGATCTTCTTGACTGAATAGTTTGAACTTTTTATTGAAGGAATAGAGGCCTCGTTAAAACCTCCTAAGAGAAAAACCCTGTGGGAAAAACCTCCCGGGTAGGAAAAAGAGTGCCCCGGTGTACAAGGATCAACTGTAATAAAATTTCAAGTGAGTGAAATTCTACGTCCTTGGTATCTCTTCTCCAGATAACTCCTCTAAGCGGTAAGCGCCTTTACCCATGACTTCTTTGACTCGGTACGGGCCCTCCCAGGTGGCAAAAAATTTGCCTTCTTCTCTTGGCTTTCGATTGTTGTCTGCAGTGCGTAGCACAAGATCTCCCCTACTAAAGGGTCAGGGTCGGAGGAGAGAGTTCCAATGCTGGGCGGATTTCTGTTTGGCTGCTTGTATCTTTACATATGAGACATCGCGCTCTTCTAGACTGAGATCCAAGTCCTCGCGACTTCCATCATTATTTAGGTCTTCGTCATAGGTGAGACGTCGGAGAGTGGGTTCCCCTAACTCCACTGGTATCATGGTATCGACCCCATAAGTGAGTCAGAACGAGGTCTCATAGGCTGACAAATATGGGGTCGTGTGATATCCCCATAGAGCCCAGGTGGTTCTTCCTGTAACATCCCAAAAATTATGATTTTTAGAAAAATAATTTATTAAGGATTAAAGGATAATTTCCGAATGAAATTCTGAGTGAATTATGTCTGAGACAAGATTTTCCGAGTGAGAATATATATGATTCCGAGTGAGAATATATATGATTCTGAGTGAAATAAGACTGAAGACTACTACTAAGTGAATTTAAGATGTTTCCGAGTGAAACATTATTAAGAAAATCATTCTGAGTCAAGAAAAAACACTATCCGAATGAGACACTTTCGAGTGAGTCAAAATCCGAGTGAAACGTCTCCGAGAGGAACATTTCCAAATGAGTTGTTTTCGAGAGAAGTACTTATTCAAATAAGAGAAGCTTTGATTTCAAATGGGTACTTCTCGAACCAAAATATTTCTGAGTGGTGAACTCCTGAGTGGAGTTTATCCGAGTTGAGTGACTTTCTGAGTAAAGTGTCTCTGAGTGTGACACTTCCGAGTGAGATGGTATCAAGTGAGATGATTCCAAGTGGTAAATTCATATAATTCGCGCTCGGGTCGATCTTCAGAGTTTCCGAGAGCTTGTACTCGGATTTGTTTTCAAGATAGCCTTCGACCCTGAGTAATCCTTTCAAGTGGAATGATTTCCGAGAAAGGAATTGGACTTCAAACTCCGAGTGATCTTTCATTTGAAATACTTCCGAGTGACGCAAGAGAAAGACTTTGACTTGGGTAGAGGTATATCTGGGTGTGATGTCGGAATGAGACAATTCTGTGTAGGTCATTTTCGAGGAAGGAAAGCTGAGTGTTTCAGGGATGCAACCTTTCCAAGTAGATTTCCCCCGAATGAAGGAATTCCGAGCGGATAGAGGCTTTCTCGGAAAGATATGCCGAGAATGCTGAAACCGAGTCGGAATTAATGATTATTTTAATTATTGAAGCTTTCCACGTCACTCTGTTCTTCTATATTCTAGCAGGTTCACTTTTCAGATATTTTCTAAATCTGGGACCCTCTTTGATGTTCTGTCCCCTTTTCATTAAATATTTTATTCCTTCCTTATCATTAAATATACGTGTATCAGAATTCTTCAATTCATTCACGACTCTTCTGCATGAATCATATATATAAATATTTCTATTGATGGATTAATGGAAGAGCCTTTGAAAGTGAAAAACATCATAATCCTTTTCTTTCCAATTCTTTACTAGAAACCATCGAACAAAGAAGAAAATTAAATCTTCATTTCTTCTCTTCACGAAGAAAGCATTGGACTGATTCAGTGCTGTAATTCCAATCAGAATTCTTGAAGCTGTGACTTGATATCGATTGAAGAGCAGCTGGAACTCTTTATTTCCAGGTAGGGGGAGCGTTTTATTTCAAATGAATGGTTTATGAATGGACTTGGGGTGTTAATGTTGTGATATATATAATATGTGTGTGAATTATTGATTGAGACCCCGAATGAGTAACATATTTTATATTTACTTATCCTCCATTCATATTAATAATATTGAATTTATATGAAATGCTATAGAATATATGTGATTGATGTTTTGATCGGTTAATGACATAAGATGATGTTGGTATGTGATTGATGATGATGATATGAATTATATTTATGAAGTTATCATGATATATATAACTGCATGCTATGCTTGTTATCATACCGAGTGGTAGCCCTGATGATTGAAATCAAGTGGTTTGTTGATGATTGATTATTATTTGGCATAGCATGTGCATTCAGACGCACACAGGACTGCAGGGGGCCTGTGATACCGGCCCAGATGAGAGGGCGGCCTGATGATAAGGCACAGACCCTGTGGTGGTTTCTTTGGATTCCACAGACGCCTTTGAGTTGGACTCAAGGCCAGCCCGTAACACCGAGTTGTGTTACCGCTGTCACTGAGAGTGACTGGTGTTACATTATGGGTGCACGCGGTTTGGTACCTGAAAAACAGCCGAATCAGCTGGGAGCTGAGATATTATGTTGTGAAAATCCCATCGTTAGAGTCGGATCCTCATGCATATATATTGATATATGTTATTGAGAATAACATGATGATATGATCATTGTTGATATGAGATTGTGTGATTCGGTTATATTTTATATATAGTTATGAATTGGACTTTTAATCTGATTCAATAACTGTCATTTGATATGTTTATGCTCACCCCCTACTGTTATTATTTTTCAGTGGATATAGGGCCTAACGACGATATGTGAAATCACTCAGCTGCTCGGATTGTATATAGTGCACATAGCTATTTTTGTAGAAGCCTTGACCGGCTCCTGTGAATACCGAGTATTTATAATTATGTGTATACTTAAATGAGCCGGTCGGTTGTTGTAAAACTGATATTGTAATTATTTAATCCAAATTTTGTTTGAAATCTAAAATTATTTGTAAAACTTTATTTGGATTATTGAAATTTTATTTTAAAAATTAAGGACGTTATACTTCCTCCCATCTTCCTTTGGTTTCCCTGAGTCACTTTTTAAGTTCTTGAAGGATTACCTTGTTGGCCACCTCAGCCTGGCCGTTGGTTTGTGGATGTTCTACGGAAGAGAATTTCCGCTTGATACCTAAGTTCTCACAGAATCTGACAAAACCTTTGTCTGTGAACTGTCAGCCATTATCCGAGATGATTGTGTGGGGTAGCCTATGCCTACAGATGATGTGCTTCCAAGTGAAAGTCTGAACCTTGGTTGCAGTGATAGTTGCAAGGGGTTTCGCCTTAATCTATTTGGTGAAGAAATCCACTGCCACTAGAAGAAATTTAAGTTGACATTTTCCAGGTGGGAATAGACCCGGGATGTCCATCCCCCAGGTGTTGAAGGGCCAGAGAGCTAAGTGTTGGAAATATACACTAAAAGCCTATATAGGTTCGCATCATTTTGAATAAGTCATTTTTTGTTAAATAGTTTAACAACCTTTATTTATCCTTGGAGTAATAGGTCATATGAGAGTTATTCCTAAAATGTCCCTAGTCAAGTATTTACGTGGGGACATGTAAATGCATTAAGACTAGTGTGTGAGTGTACTGATGATCTGATCTCACAGATCATGGATATAAATGATATCAAGTCTTCACACGGGTACACATTAAGAGTAATGATGTACTGGACAGACCCATCATGAGAATGTTGCATGGATCGTTACATGAATGTCATAAACGATTCTCAATATGATAACAGTATATGTAGTCCTTTGACCTGAAGTCACTACGATTCCTACATAAGGAGTTTATTGTTTTAATACAATCAAACGTCTTCTGTAATAAGAGGACTATAAAGGTTGTGGTTAGGCAATGTACAAATTATACAGAGGGATGTGAGTGATGTAGATGGAATTTATCTCTCCTATGTGACAAGAGTGATATCTATAGGCCACTTGATGGAGTGAGACTAAGGAAATGTATGGCCATGCTAGAAAGAATAAATATTGGATATTTATTTGGATAAAGTCTACTCCGGTATCAAATAAAATAAATTGGACTGTACAAGGATGACACGACCATGCCTTGGGCCCAATTAGGATATCGTGACAAAAGGAACAAACATATAAAATAATTATCACTTATAGGTTATGTTGTTAATAAATAATATTCAGATATAATGATGCATTGCTAGATGCCGCTCTTATTTTATATTAATAATAAAATAGTTTATTATTAATATAACCGAGTATTTTACCTATAGGGTCACAAGCATAGAGTAAGCCCATCAGAAAATAGCTTTTTATTTTAGTTGGACTAAAATAAGACTAGTGGGCCTAACTCATTTAGAATGAGTAAGGAGCACACTCTTTAGAGAGCAAATTAGGTCAAACCTAAGCCTATAAATAGAGCATAAGATGCTCATAGGCGGCTACCCAAAAGAGACACAAAAATATGAAAAAGTTGTAAAAACTACAAGCCGTCAAACTAGCATTTGGAAGGTGTAGCATTTTTGGTGGGAGTACTCGTGTGGACTCCTAAAGGACGAGGCTACGATTGCTTCGATATTCTTCAAGAGGTAATCCTAAAACGCAATTTTTTTTTTGTGTTTGTCTTATGCTTTGAAACACGACGCTTTGCAAATCCTATAGGAATCCTTGTATTTCCGTTGCTCATACACTAGGGATTCCTAACAGTGGTATCAGAGCCAAGTTGCAAAACCGTGTTTTGGGTAAACATTTGTTTAAAGAACATGTAAAAATAAAAATAAAATTTCTTTTATGAAAAGAATTATAAAAGTTGAATCTTTTTCCAAAGGTTGCATCTTTTATTAGATATGTTGCAAAGGTTGCATTTTTAATGAGATATTATGTAAAGGTTGCATTTTTATGAGATATGTTGCAAAGGTTGCACCTTTTGAAAGCTCATATCAATATATTTTTGCTTTATGTATATTGATTTCTTTTCTCAACATTTTAATTAAAGAACATGTTTTTTAGATGTGCTTTATTATATGAACATGTTGTATGTTGCAATGGTGATTCTTTTATATGTGTTCTAATTATAAGGCATGTTTTATGTTTATTTAATTAAATTGAAATCAAGGGTTGTATGCAATGACGTCTATATGCTTTCTCTTTTCTAATATGAATTGTTCATGTGAGATTGTGTTTAGAAAGTTTAAGAGTTAAACCCTAGCTGTAATGAAAACTAAGATTCAAAAGTTGAAACCTAGCCGTAATGGTATTTTATTTATTTGTAAATGTTATAAATAAAATATTTGATTTTAATATTATATTTTAAATTCAATTTGTAAAAGTTACAAATCAAATTTTTAATTATTTGTTAAAATTAAAGTTTGTAAGAGTTACAAATTTAAATAATTTATTCTTATTAATTTTAATAGGATTTGCATTGTTTGTGATCCTTTTAAAATTAATGTAATTTGTAAGAGTTACAAATTTAAATAATTTATTCTTATTAATTTTAATAGGATTTGTATCATATGTGATCTTTTTAAAATTAATATGATTTGTAGGAGTTATAAATTGATTCATATTTATTAAATTTAATATAATTTATAATTGTTACAAATAGAAGATAAGATCTTTATTAAATTTAATAATTTTAAAATCAAATATTTAATCCTTAATAAATTTGATAGGATTTGTAAAAGTTACAAATTAAAGATAAGATCTTTATCAAATTTAATAGGACTCGAAATAAAATATCTTGAACTCTAGAGATAAGGTCTAAAATTTAAACCTTGATCGTTCCTAAAAATTAGGATGATCGTTGAGACTCTAGAGATAAGGTTTAAAAGTTAAATTTTGACTATTCCTATTTTAGGATAATTGTAAGGGTCAAAAGATAAGGTTTAAAAGTTAAATCTTGGCCATTTCAAAATTAAAGATTTCAAACTGTTTGAAATCATAACCGAATATTTTGAGCTGTTAATGGTCAGTGGGACGTTCTGGCTAGGAAAGACTTGGTACTTAAGCGGTCACTCCGGACCCACCTCTCTTTCCTGGGAACTAACCTGATTATAGTACTAAATTTTTGGGTTGGAACACCCCTTGACCCTGTCTGTTGAACGGTCAACAGAGCCACCAAACTTCTTTGCGTAGTTTTCCTTTTATGACCCCGCGTGTTTAATTATGTGTTTTAAAATTTATTTTATTTTAAATATAATTGATTACTCTATTAATTGATTAATTAACACGTCCAGCGATGAATGATTATGGTCTTAGATTTTTTTATTTAATTTTAAATACAACCTGCGTGCTGTGCCTTTCTCTATTCTTAAATTTCTTCTCTCAACCCTTCACTCGTATGTAAAATGAGTTTTCTTTATTACATTGTAATCTTGGAAAAGCCAACAAGGTGGAGACCTAGAAGAAACCTAGAGTGGTGATGGATATGACCTTGAAAGGAACAAAGGAGTGATGACTCTAGGAGGATGGTGGTTTCAAGAAGTAGGACTTCATGAAGTCAAGACACCATAGTTCCTTTAGGTTTATTTTATTTTGTTTTATTTTCTAGGAAGACCATAACCATCTCACAATTTTTGATTATATGTTTTGGGGTTTTATTTTGCGTTAAAGCATTTAATGAAAGTCGGTAATGAACAATATGAAAATTGAAATCCCTCAAGCCTGACAATTATACCTTCCAATAAGTAATAACGTCTAACTTAATATAAATAAAGTGCAGGTCACGTCATAGTTGGGTGCCTTTATTTATGTTTAATAGGACATGATTGGATAATTGGATTATCCAAGTATTATTAAGTTTTATTCAAATAGACTTTTTTCAATTGGATTGGAGAAGCCTAAAGGTATGAACAGTCTAAAACGTGTTCTAATAAACAACAGTCATTAATGCTAGTTTCAATAAAGTGTAGGTTCTGCCAAAGCAGGGTGCTTTTATTGATATTATTAAAGGATGATGGATAATTGGATTATCCAACCATTTGTTATTGGACTTATCTAGGTAACTTTAATCAGATTGAAGAACCTAGAAACGTTAATATTAAGTTTAAACGCCTTCTAATAAGTAACACTCGTCGAGACTAATGTTAATAAATAGTCGGCCTGCCAAAGCAGGGTGCTATCATTTATATTAGTAAGGCGCGATGGGATAATTGTAATATCCAAATTGTTTTTATTAGGCCTAAACTTAACTAAGTTTTTCAATTGGATTGAAAATAACTTAGAGGCGTAAGGATTGAGCTTAAATTCATAAGATGAATAAGGGTAAAGAGTTACCCACTCAATCATCCAAGAGTTGCATGAGATGCAATTAGAAATGTGTTTCCTACCTAAATAACCAAGGGTTGGGTAATCAACCAAAGCTGACTCAACATTAGGCCAAATATGGATCTTGGCCCACTAGAAAAATCTTCCAATGGGATTTTTTTATGATTCAGTGAGGGTATTTGTTTTGAATCAAAATAGTGGGAGACAACATATTTATTTAATGACCAAAATTTAAATATGTTTTAAATAGAAGTGATAGATTTGCATGTAATTTATTTTAGAATAACCATGATATACTAAATATTGTTTTGTTGCAATCTGTCCTTTGGAAGGACACTTTATCTAAAAAAATGCCTAGATAGGTATTGAGACTTGAGAATTATCTTCATTAAAGATGAAGCGGCAGTGTGTCATGTTTGGCTTATATATCATCTATGGCTGGGTCTTGAATACCCTATGAAGTCTGCATAAACTCTGAGCTATAAAAGGCAATATGAATATATGGGAGATATACGATATGATCGTATACAGACTTTATTAAGGCCAAGTTAGTCTGGAAGTCTAAAAGGTGATCAAGAAAGGAAATTGTTTCCAGTTTTAGCCAAAATAAGACATTGAAATAATTTGTCTAAAGAACTTGAAGGAGTTCAAAAGAAAGGGAAGTAAGACTTCCACTACAAGTCATGTTATAGAAGTCAAGTTATTTTACTTCACTAACATTAGTATCAGATACTAGTAATAGATCTCAAATTTTGAAAGATCAAGGAAGTAGATCACTTGTTAAGGGTGGAGAAATCTGTATAAAATTGAGCAAAAGTTGCTACAATAAAGATAAGATCTTTACCTATTGGGCTAGTTAGTGAACTAGACATTGTGCATATTGTTTCTTGTTAGACAAGAAATGTTTTTCTTGTTATAAAATAACTTTATTTCTTTAAATGGATGTTGATGCACAATTGAGTAATGGATTCCACATCCTAAATCTCAAAACACTCATTTATAACAACTGTCAAAGTAGGTTAAAATAAGTGATTTTGAACCTTACTTACATGGTATTGTCTCCTAAGGCAAATGGATAAGAAACACATTTTCTAAATACCATTAATGTTGTTATATGGACTCTTTTTGATTTTGGAATCAATGAAGACATGTAAATCTTATTTATTGGAGAGATAATTGAGACCTCATCATTGAAAAGATGAGTAATCTATTATCTAATACATAACGATGTATGTGGGCCTATTGGAACAATAACTAGATATGTTTTTCAATACTTCAACATACTAATTGAAAAGTCAATGAGTATGGATTTATGTAACATAAGTTAGAAAGTCTTTGAAAAGTTCAAAGAATTCATAATGAAGTGAAAAAACCAAATTGGCAAGACAATTAAAGCTCTTGATTAGATCAAGATAGCAAATAATTTGAGTTATAAGTTTGATAACTATCTAATAGAGTGAGAGATTACCTCTTAACTCATTCCTCATGAAATGCCTTAATAGCATCTCTACGGGGAAAAGTCAAACCTTGTTGGACATAGTTTGATTATTGATTATTATCAAACATCTCTAACTCCTTTAACGTTTCTTTATTAACAAAATTTCTACACTTAACCATGTTCCATCTTAGATTTTCTTAAAGAAACCATATATGATATGGACTAGGAAGAAACCTAGTATGTCTTTACTAATAATTTGGAACTATGATGCTTCTATAGAGCATCCAACTCTGACAAGGTCGGATCTAAATTAGATAAATGTCTTCTGTAAGATACCCAAAGAAACCTAAGGGTTATCAATTCTACAATCCATCTGAGAATAAAAGGCTTGTTGCTTAAAATGTTGTATTCTTGAATAAGAGTATATCCCTTAAAGAATCAGTGGGAGGATGGTAGAACTTGAAGAAATTCGAGTATCACAAAGCATTTAAAAGTCAAGGATGGACTTGGAGCAGAAATCACAAAGTGTTGTGAAATCCTTAGCTCCGGTAGCACAAGACTTGTGTAAGATCAAATAGGATATGTCACCAAACCTGAAAGATATGGATATCTTATAAATCAGGAAGGAGGCATATTGCTAAATGACCAAGCTTCTTATGAAGAGGCCAATGCAACTTTAGATTCTAAGACATGGCATAAGACCATGGGATTTGAAATGGGTTCCATGTATATTAACAAGGTATGAACCTTGGTTGACGCACCTAAAGGGTAAAACCTATAGGATGCAAGTGGGTTTTCAAAAGGAAAACTAAACATGGATGGTAATAAAAGTACCTTTAAAAGCAAGATTGATAAAATTCAATTAGGTTAAAAACCATTTAGATCCTGCTTATTGTAGCAGTATACCACCATTATGAGATATGGTAGATAGATGTCAAGATGGAAATCATCTTGAGGATGTGTATATGACACAACCTAAAGGCCTTTTATGCCTAATACATCTAGGAAGGTATGTGAATTGCAAATGTTCTATTTATGGACTAAAGCAAGCTTTTAGAAGCTAGAATCTTCATTAAAGAATAAAGATAAATCTTGTGACTATAAAAGGGTTAGTAACTGCACAATTATAGTTCTAGTATTACATGCAGAAGACATACTTCTTCTAGAACTAATAATATTCTCATTCTATAGTCAAGAGTATCCTTAAACACTTAAGAAGGACTAAGGATTTAATCTTGATAAATGGAAGATGAGCTCGTTGTAAAGGTTACATCAATGTCAATTTTTGATTAATTTGAAAGACTTAATATTGCAATCAAAATATATGTGTGGTCAAGATGGTTACGATGTATGCTTGGAAGACTCAAAGCAAGAAACAATCGTTGGTTCTACTAACAAATCTAAGTATTTTGCTATGTTAAATTACAAAAGAAGTCAATTTACATTTAATCATTCCAAATGTTTTGTATCTTATGAGTTTCCACTATAATGACAATGGAACCATAGAACAATATAAGGATGTGGATTAATCCAAGCATATACTTAAATAGTTCCATCTTTGGAAGATGTGAAAATATGCAATGTGCATACCAACAAAATTGTTGGAAACCCACTAGTAAAACCGCTTACGTAGTAAAAGCATAAGGGCACTGTAGACGTCATTGGGCATTAACCTTATCGGCTCTAAGTGCAAGTGGGAGATTGTTGGAAATATGCACTAAAAGCCTATATAGGTTCACATCATTTTGAATAAGTCATTTTTTGTTAAATAGTTTAACAACCTTTACTTATCCTTGGAGTAATAGGTCATATGAGAGTTATTCCTAAAATGTCCCTAGTCAAGTATTTACGTGGGGACATGTAAATACATTAAGACTAGTGTGTGAGTGTACTGATGATCTGATCTCACAGATCATGGATATAAATGATATCAAGTCTTCACACGGGTACACATTAAGAGTAATGATGTACTGGACAGACCCACCATGAGAACGTTGCATGGATCGTTACATGAATGTCATAAACGATTCTCAATGTGATAATGGTATATGTAGTCCTTTGACCCGAAGTCACTACGATTCCTACATAAGGAGTTTATTGTTTTAATACAATCAAACGTCTTCTGTAATAAGAGGACTATAAAGGTTGTGGTTAGGCAATGTACAAATTATGTAGAGGGATGTGAGTGATGTAGATGAGATTTGTCTCTCTTATATGACAGGAGTGATATCTATAGGCCACTTGATGGAGTGAAACTAAGGAAATGCATGGCCATGCTAGAAAGAATAAATATTGGATATTTATTTGGATAAAGTCTACTCCGGTATCAAGTAAAATAAATTGGACCGTACAAAGATGACACGACCATGCCTTGGGCCTAATTAGGATATCGTGACAAAAGGAACAAACATATAAAATAATTATCACTTATAGGTTATGTTATTAATAAATAATATTCAGACATAATGATGCATTGCTAGATGCCGCTCTTATTATATATTAATAATAAAATAGTTTATTATTAATATAACTGAATATTTTACCTATAGGGTCATACACATAGAGTAAGCCCATCAGAAAATAGCTTTTTATTTTAGTTGGACTAAAATAAGACAATTGGGCCTAACTCATTTAGAATGAGTAAGGAGCCCACTCTTTAGAGAGCAAATTAGGTCAAACCTAAGCCTATAAATAGAGCATAAGATGCTCATAGGCGGCTACCCAAAAGAGAGACAAAAATACGCAAAAGTTACAAAAACTACACGCCGTCAAACTAGCATTTGGAAGGTGTAGCATTTCTGGTGGGAGTACTCGTGTGGACTCCTAAAGGACGAGGCTACGATTGCTTCGATATTCTTCAATAGGTAATCCTAAAACGCAATTTTTTTTTGTGTTTGTCTTATGCTTTGAAACATGACGCTTTTCAAATCCTATGGGAATCCTTGTATTTCCGCTGCTCATACACTAGGGATTCCTAACACTAAGATTCCATGTAAAGGCTCGGGATGGCTGTGGATCCGGTTGGTGTTGTGTTGGCATGGGCTACATTTCTTGACAAACTCAGAGCAATCGGCTCGTAGGGTTGGCAAAAAATATCCTGCCCGGAGGACCCGAGAAGCCAGGGGGCAGACTCCCCCGTGAAGGCCATAGATCCCCGGTGGAGTTCTCGTATTACATAGTTAGCTTGCTCTTCATTCAGGCACTTTAGGAGTGACATAGTGAATCCCCTTTTTGTAGAGTTATCCGTCTAGTAGGGTGTAGTTAGCTGCTTGAACCTACAACTTTTTAGCTTACGGTATTTCACTTACCTGGTATGTATGCTGAGCCTTTTGGATCGGGGGTTCCTCCAAGACGATTTGGACGATTGTCTTGAGGTTCCCTGCTTTGACCGTGCTAGCTAGCTTAGAGAGTAGGTCAGTGCACTCGTTCCTTAGAGAGTAGGTCAGTGCACTCGACAGGTGAAAGGGTCAGTGCACTAGCTTAGAGAGTAGGTCAGTGCACTATGCGAAAATGTTTAAGGTCCCTTGTCAATTCGTTCACACGAGCCAAGTATTTCATTAGGATCAGATCTTTGGCTTGGTATGACCCTTTCACCTGTCGGGCCACCAACTGGGAGTTGGTCTTTGCTTGAACGCACCAGGCTCCCAAGTCTATGGCAGTGCGTAGTCCATCGATGAGAGCCTCATACTCTGCCTGGTTATTGCTGGCTTTAAACTGGAATCTAAGTGACTCTTCGACCACTAAACCGGTCGGAGATTCCACTATAACACCTGCTCCCCTACCCTTCATATTGGAGGATCCATCTACAGAAAGAGTCCATAAATTGTGTATAGCCTCATAGTCATCTTTATCTTCTCCCAGCTCCACCAGGAAGTTTGCCAGCACCTGGGCCTTAATAGGCCCTCTAGCTTCATACTGAATACAATATTTAGACAATTCAACAGCCCAAGCGACCATTCTTCCTATGAGCTTTGGCTTCTGAAGGATTTTTTCGAGGGGTTCGTCCGTCCTTACTACCACTTGGTGGCTGTGAAAGTAAGGTCAGAGTCGTCGCGTAGCTATGACAAGGCTGTATGCAAATTTTTTGACCCTTTGATATCGCGCTTCAGCCCCCTGTACTATTTTGCTGGTGAAATAGACTGGCCTCTAGACCAAGTCGTCCTCCTGGACTAAGACTGAGCTTACTCCTTCGGTTCCTGCAGAAAGATAAAGGACCTATTCTGACCTCGTGTCTAGTCATATCAGAATCAGTGGGGATGCAAGGTAGATGTTTAGGTTAACATCCCTAATGTTTTAATATTAGAAACTAAATTGGAAATAAATAAAAGTATTATTTAGATTAAAATTATAATAGCATATGGAAAATTAAGTGGAAAATGGAATTTTAAGAAAAATCGCATCAGGACCCTGACACGTAGCGTGTTTGGGACGCGTAGCGTCAGGTATGAATTAATGAGCTGACGCGTAGCGTCAGCGTCCTAATTCAGTTTTAAATAACGCATGCAAACAGTTTGGGCAGAGACACTTCTCTTCCCTTTTCTCTCTTCCTTTAAGGCGATTCTGCTAGGGCTTGTGGATTCTTACATTTTGGGACCTTGGGAGGTGAGGTAATGCCTATAGGAACCTCCATTTTGATTCTTTCCTTCTTCTCCTCCTTTCCCCTCATGGAACCGAATTTGCATGTGATAATGGGAGCCTTAATTCTAAATTTTAATGAATTTGGGAGCTTGAATGATGAGTTTGGAAGTGTGAGGAAGGAAATGTACTAATCGGTTTAGTGTTTCGGTGAACGTAGGTGCCGGAACGAGCATTGAACGAGCGATCGGTGAAGCGGGCGTCGAGTTTGGAAAAGGAACGACGAATCAAGCGACCGTAGGACGTAATCGACCCCAAGAGCAAATTTTAGAAGCTTGGAATCGAGGTAAGAGGGTGTTCAGGTCGTAATTAATTAGGATTCTAATATATGGTGGCCTTGGGAGGCTTAGATATATTTATAAAAATATTATGGATGACGTAGGATGACCAAATATAATTACTATAATTTTTATGAGTATGCTGAGCGTGATTTAGTTGTTGTTTGATGAGAAAGTAAGTTAAATTAAAAGACTACGAGCGAGAAAGTGAAGAGGTAAATATGTAAAGTTATGTAAATATGTAACATCTAATAAATTGTAAATTCTGATGATGTCAGTGATGTGTGGTATGATATTTGATGATGTTACTGCATATGGCTTGATGAAAAATGTTATGAATATATGAGATAATTATGTGATTTTATAACATGGCTTATGATGATGGGTGTGACAAGTAGGTCGCACGAGAGAGGGATACATGTCAGCTTCTGAGATTGTATATGTTGTATATTGATGATATGCCATGATTGTATTTGTATGTTGATGTAGGTTTTGATAATGATACAACAAATGAAGAAGTATCAAAGATGTTATCAAGCAATTGATTATGTTTAATGTGGAATCTAAATTGGTTGATGTTTAACTTTGATGAATAATTAAGGACATATGTTAAAGGCATTTAAAGAAGCTCAAAACAAGTGAGAAGTGATCATCAAAATGCCTAAGAATCAAAGGAACCAAGGTATATGCAAAAGGGTTCCAAAAAGGGGTGAAAAATGCACTAAAATTCAAGGATCAGGTGCATGAATCGATTCAAGGTAAGTATGAATCGATTCATACGTTTTCCAGTGGCCAAAATATGATTTTGTCAGGGTTGAATCGATTCAACCCATGTGTGAATCGATTCACACGGCTGCAGGGTCCAAATTGTGCAAATCAAAGTGCATGAATCGATTCTTTCCTTGCCTGAATCGATTCAACATGCTGTCAGGAACAAAAATCATGTGCAGACTCACAATTCCCTACGGTTTACTCAATTTGAAGAGTCCTAGACAATGTTCCATGCCTTGTCCCTCTCCACATGCATGTGTTACATTGGTAATGCAATTAATTTGAATATTGGACAAACATGCTTCTTGAGGCACATGCAATATTCTCTTGGAGACACTAAAAGGTTTATTGGAATTGGAATGCCAAGTTGAATGGAGACACACATGCCTAACATTTCAAGCTCCAAGGAATTAAATATTACACATGTCATGCCTCATGGAGCCTATAAATAGAGAAGGAGTTGAAGGCAAAACTTGCACCAAGCATTTGAAGCATTTCCATTTGCTTTCTTCCTCCTCCATTCTCTTGCTCTTCTACTTACTCTCTTTATTCTTGATTGGCATATTTCTTGAGATTATTTTTGAGAGTTAATTTGTGGGAAGATTATATTTGTGTACTTAACTTGCATATCCTCTCTTTGAGAGTTATTATCTTGTATAAGCTTTAAACTTGTATATCCACTCTAGTGAGAGAGTTTCCTTGTACACTTAAACACTAAACTTCATAGAAGCTTTGGGTTGGGTTTCAACCTTGTAATTGTGAGATTGAGAGATTGGGT
This sequence comes from Clitoria ternatea, assembly GCA_037962975.1. Taxonomy (NCBI): domain Eukaryota; kingdom Viridiplantae; phylum Streptophyta; class Magnoliopsida; order Fabales; family Fabaceae; genus Clitoria; species Clitoria ternatea. The sequence continues at coordinate 269,639,065 of CM075671.1, forward strand.
GGGGTGCCCTTGTACTTGTGAGAATTGGATTCTTGAGTGTGGGACACTAGGAAGTTGCAATTGCTCAAAGTGTATCTCTAATCTACAATAGTGGAAATCCTCTAAGTGGGTTGCTTAGAGGCGAGACGTACACCGGCGTGGTGGAACTCGTATACATCGGTTTGCAAATCCTTCTTCCCTTAACTCATTTAATTTGTGCACCTAATTTGTTTGCTTAACTTCCTTGCTTCATTAATTGAACTAAGTGCATGATATATTAAGTTGAAAACCATTTTTGAATAACTTTGTTAAACTTGGACTTAAGCATCTCTTTTGAATTCATCTTTCTAAAAAGTCCTATAAATTGCTTTGCAAACTAAATTGATTCATTATTCAAACTCTTTAAGTAGTTGTTAGTTTGTCTTGTGTATAATTTATTGCTTCTTGTTATCTAATTTATTATCTTAAACATACATAGTGACAAAAGAATCAATTTCAAGAGCATTCCAAAGAAAAGTTTTTAATACTCAATTCACCCCCCCTCTTGAGTAATTGAGGCCACTTGGTTAACAAGTGGTATCAGAGCTTGACTCTTGGAAAATCAAGCTTAACGGCTTCAAGAGAACAAATGGCCTCAACCTCATATAACATGTTTCCCGAGGGTGGTGCTACAAACCGACCTCCCGCTTTTAATGGTGAGGGTTATGCTTTTTGGAAAGCAAGAATGAAAATTTTTGTACAATCAATAGATTTAAGAGTGTGGAATGCTATTGAAAATGGTCCCTTTATACCTATGCATATTGTGGATAATAAACAAGTTGAAAAGCCTATGGACATTTGGTCTAGTGAAGAAGAAAAGAAAGTGCAATATGGTTATAAGGCAAAAAATCTTATTACTTCGGCCTTAGGTCCCGATGAATTCTTTAGAGTAATAACATGTGAAACGGCTAAAGAGATGTGGGATACTTTACAAGTAACCCATGAAGGTACAAATGATGTTAAAGACTCTAAGATTAGTACATTAACTAGTCAATATGAGTGCTTTAGGCTAAATACCAATGAATCTATTGTTGATATGCAAAAACGTTTTACACTCATTATAAATCAACTCATTACACTTGGAAAGACTTACACTAATAAAGAGCTTATTCACAAAGTCTTGAAAAGTCTTAATAGGGAATGGCAACCATTAGTCACGGCCATCAAACAATCACCTACTATCAATGAAATGTCTCTTGCTACACTATTTGGTAAGTTGCAAGAACAAGAACAAGAGCTAAAAGAATTGAAGATGGCGGAAGAAGAAGAGAAAGTCTCTAAAAAGAAAGGACTAGCTCTCAAAGCTACTTCAATTGTTGAAGATGAAACCGAGAGTGATCTTGACGAAGATGAAGAGTTAAGCCTATTTGTAAAAAGGTTTGGAAAGCTCATGAAGAACAAACGCTTTCAAAGGAACTTCAAATCACAAGGTAAGAAATCTATACCTAAAGAAAATTCTACTTCACCAACTTGTTTTGAATGTGGAAAGGAAGGACATTTCAAAGTGGATTGTCCAAATCTAAAAAAGAAGAACAAAGAAAGAAAGGAAAGAAGAAGAGCATACATAGCATGGGATGAAAATGAGGTGAGTAGTTCGGATGAATCCGAAAATGAAGAAGCAAATCTTTGCCTCATGGCCAATCACCAAGATGAAGAAAATGAGGTAAACTTTCATGACTTAGGAAAGGATGAATTACTTGATATTCTTGATGATTTGTATGATAACTTCACCAAAGTCTCTAATAAGCTTAAGTTATCAAGAAAAACTAGTAATACTCTAGAAATGCATCTCATGGAAGTGTGTAAAGAAAATGAATCCTTAAAAGAAGAGTTAGCAAATATTCAAACATGTTCTAGGACCAAACCTTGTGAGTTTTCAAAGAAATGTGATATGCTAGAAACTAAGGTTTTGGATTTGAATAAAACTCTTGAAAAACTTACAAATGATAGAAACAATCAAGCATGCTCTAAGGTTAAACCATGTGATTTTGCAAAAAGATGCATTATATTAGAAACCAAGGTTGTAGACCTAAATAGGACACTAGAAAAGTTCACTAATGGAAGAGATAATTTGAATATCCTACTTGGGCAACAAAAATGCATGTTTAGTAAAACCGGCTTGGGATATGATCAAGAACATAGCAATCATAAAATGGAAAAACACTACAAAAATTTCTTTGTACCTCCAAGCAAATTCTCCTCACCTTTTATAAAATGTAATCATTGTGGTCTTAAAGGTCATAACTCTTATAATTGCAAAGTTAGAAGATTAGGACCAAAAGTGGTGAGAAAAGTATGGGTTCCTAAAGGAACTTTTTCACAAACTAACCTACAAGGACCCAACATAAAATGGGTACCAAGCTCTCTAACTTAAATTGTTTTGTAGGTATGCTTTAAGGCAAGTAACACCCATTGGTACTTGGATAGTGGGTGTTCCAAACATATGACGGGAGATAAGAGTAAGTTTATATCACTTACTCCACGAAATAAAGGATTTGTTACTTATGGAGATAACACAAAGGGAAGAATACTCGGAATCGGAAATGTTGGTAAAAATTCTTCCACCTCCATAAATGATGTGCTATATGTTGAAGGACTAAAACACAACTTGCTTAGTATTAGTCAATTATGTGATAAGGGCTACAAAATTGTTTTTGAATCAAATGGTTGCATAATTGAAAATAAACTAAACAAGGAGATAAAGTTTGTTGGTCAAAGAGTAGATAACATTTACATGATTAATCTAGATTGCCTTGCTTCAAATGATGTACAATGTTTCATAACTAAAGAGGATGAATCATGGCTATGGCATAGAAGAATCGCTCACATTCATATAGACCATTTAAATAAACTTGTTTCAAAAGATTTAGTTATTGGTTTACCAAAATTAAAATTTGAAAATAAATTTTGTGACGCTTGTCAAAAAGGAAAACAAGTAAAGGCTTCTTTTCAAGCAAAAAATATTGTTTCAACAACAAGGCCTTTACAACTTTTACATATGGATTTATTTGGACCTTCGAAAATCAAAAGTTTTGGTGGAAACCATTATGGTCTTGTGATTGTGGATGATTACTCTAGATATACATGGACATTGTTTCTTACTCATAAACATGAAGCATATCAAGCATTTAAGAAACTTGCCAAGGTCATCCAAAATGAACAAAATTTAAAAATAGCATCCATTCGAACGGATCATGGGGGAGAATTTGAAAACCAATCTTTTGAAAAATTTTGTGAAAAGTTTGGCATTGAACATAATTTTTCGGCTCCAAGAACTCCACAACAAAATGGAGTAGTTGAAAGGAAAAATCGATCTTTAGCGGAGCTTGCAAGAACTATGTTGAATGAAGCAAATATTTCAAAACATTTTTGGGCCGATGCGGTAAACACCGCTTGTCATGTTATGAATCGTTGTTTAATAAGGCCTATACTAAAGAAAACCCCCTATGAACTTTACAAAGGACGTAAACCAAATATTTCTTACTTTCACATTTTTGGATGCAAATGCTTTGTCTTAAACAATGGAAAGGAAAATCTTGGCAAATTTGATGCAAAATCTGATGAAGCAATTTTTCTAGGTTATTCATCTACTAGTAAAGCATATAGACTCTTTAACAAACGAACCTTTACAATTGAAGAGTCCATACATGTTAAATTTGATGAACTTAACCAAAATCCTCCGAGAAAGGAAGTTGATGATCTTGTAGGTACCTTCCAAGAAATGAACTTGGAAGACAAAGAAGAAGCCAATAATGAAGAAGGTGCAACACAACTTAACAATCAACAAGATTGGATAACCTTAAAGGACCATCCCTTGGACAAAATTATTGGAGAAATCACCAAAGGGGTAAGCACTCGAAATGCTATTAGGAATGCATGCAATCACTTAGCCTTTGTATCTCAAATTGAACCCAAAAATATTGATGAAGCCATTATTGATGAACATTGGATGTTGGCCATGCAAGAAGAATTAAACCAATTTGAAAGAAATGAAGTTTGGGAACTTGTGCCAAGACCCAATGACCATCAAATAATAGGCACCAAATGGGTTTTTAGGAACAAACTAGATGAAAATGGAATAATAACTAGAAACAAAGCTAGGCTAGTTGCTAAGGGGTATAATCAAGAAGAAGGAATAGACTATGAAGAAACGTATGCTCCCGTAGCTAGGTTAGAAGCCATTAGATTATTATTAGCTTTTGCTTGTTGTATGGATTTTAAACTTTATCAAATGGATGTCAAAAGCGCTTTTTTAAATGGCTATATTCAAGAAGAAGTTTATGTAGATCAACCTCCCGGTTTTGAAAATCATAAATTTCCAAATCATGTTTTTAAATTGAGAAAAGCCTTATACGGTTTGAAACAAGCTCCAAGAGCTTGGTATGAAAGACTTAGCAAATTTCTTTTAGAAAATAATTTCGAAAGAGGAAAGGTTGACACTACACTATTTATAAGGCGTAAAAATAATGACATTCTTTTGGTACAAGTTTATGTTGATGACATAATTTTTGGTGCTACAAATGAAAGCCTTTGTCAAGAGTTTGCTAAATTCATGCAAAAAGAATTTGAAATGTCCATGATGGGAGAACTTACCTTTTTCTTAGGATTACAAATCAAACAAACAAATGAAGGAACTTTCATTAGTCAAACAAAATATTGTAAAGAATTACTTAAACGTTTTGAAATGGATAAGGCAAATGAAATAGCAACACCAATGAGCACATCTTGCTATCTAGATAAAGATGAAAAGGGTAAGGACGTTGAAATAACTAAGTATCGAGGAATGATAGGATCCTTACTTTATTTAACTTCTAGTAGACCCGATATTATGTTTGCCGTATGCATGTGTGCTAGATATCAAGCTTGTCCTAAAGAATCACATCTCACCGCTGTAAAAAGAATTTTGAAATATCTTGTGGGTACTCAAAATGTTGGTTTATGGTATCCCAAAGGCGTTGAATGTAATCTTTTAGGATATTCCGATTCCGACTTTGCGGGTTGTAAGCTTGATAGAAAAAGTACTAGTGGCACATGTCATCTACTTGGTAGTTCCCTTGTTTCTTGGCATAGCAAGAAACAAGCAAGTGTTGCATTGTCAACGGCTGAGGCAGAATATGTAGCAGCCGGTAGTTGTTGTGCTCAAATTCTTTGGATGAGACAACAACTTCTTGATTTTGGTATTTCCTTGGATAAAGTCCCCATTAAATGTGATAACACTAGTGCAATAAATATATCTAAGAATCCGGTCATGCATTCTAGGACCAAACACATTGAAATAAGACATCACTTCATAAGAGACCATGTTTTGAAAGGAGATTGTGTACTTGAATATGTTGAAACTTCAAAACAATTGGCGGACATTTTTACAAAACCCCTTCCAAAAGACCAATTTATAAATATTAGAAGGGAGTTAGGAATTTTGGAAATTTCCTAATTGATTTATTTTATCACACTTTCTTACTCTTTGAACAAAACTTTGCAAATCTTTAACTTGAAGATTTCCAACTCATCTTTTTCATAAAATTTTCATTTCCTTGAACATAATACCTTACTTTGTGATATACATACAAATTTGTAAAGAAAATTTATACTCACATTTCCAATAATCCACTTAATGCTCTACAAATCTCTTGTGTTATTTAAAGATCCCGTGGAGTCCCCATATATTTTAAACATATTTTGACACAAAGATAATCTCCTATATACAAAATGGTTCTCAAAAATAAATGGCAAATGACCTTTGATTTTCTTGACTCTCTAGTGCAACAAAATCATTGGCAACTTGCAAAATTTAAATCATTGCATATATCCCTCACAAAACAACCATCTAGTAACATGATTCTTCAAAATCGCGTAAAAATAGCTAGATGAATCGATTCCCATGAGACATTATGTGCCTATATGCCTTGAATGATTTCGTGATGTATATTGCATTGTTATCTTACTTCAAAATGTATGCATCTACCTTTAAGAAGTATATGTTAAGGAAATCTTTTTGATGATGCCAAAGGGGGAGAGAAATACATACAAAGGGGGAGAGATATATCTATAATAAAGGGGAAGAATTTATAAAAATATCTTGTAAAAGGTGAGAAATACTTAAAGTATTGCATGATTAAAGGGAGATAACTAAGAAGGAGAGAACATATATTAAGGGGGAGAAACCATATATTAAGGGGGAGAGACCTTTGTTTCTTAAACACTTTCTTGATTTCTTGTGTCTATGATTTCATCAACATGTGGTATCAAATTGTATATGATAGGGGGAGTCTTTATTGCAATATATACGAATTGTTATAATACTAACACCCCAAGAGACAAGCATTTGTTGTCATCATCAAAAAGGGGGAGAATGTATTTGTATGTTGATGTAGGTTTTGATAATGATACAACAAATGAAGAAGTATCAAAGATGTTATCAAGCAATTGATTATGTTTAATGTGGAATCTAAATTGGTTGATGTTTAACTTTGATGAATAATTAAGGACATATGTTAAAGGCATTTAAAGAAGCTCAAAACAAGTGAGAAGTGATCATCAAAATGCCTAAGAATCAAAGGAACCAAGGTATATGCAAAAGGGTTCCAAAAAGGGGTGAAAAATGCACTAAAATTCAAGGATCAGGTGCATGAATCGATTCAAGGTAAGTATGAATCGATTCATACGTTTTCCAGTGGCCAAAATATGATTTTGTCAGGGTTGAATCGATTCAACCCATGTGTGAATCGATTCACACGGCTGCAGGGTCCAAATTGTGCAAATCAAAGTGCATGAATCGATTCTTTCCTTGCCTGAATCGATTCAACATGCTGTCAGGAACAAAAATCATGTGCAGACTCACAATTCCCTACGGTTTACTCAATTTGAAGAGTCCTAGACAATGTTCCATGCCTTGTCCCTCTCCACATGCATGTGTTACATTGGTAATGCAATTAATTTGAATATTGGACAAACATGCTTCTTGAGGCACATGCAATATTCTCTTGGAGACACTAAAAGGTTTATTGGAATTGGAATGCCAAGTTGAATGGAGACACACATGCCTAACATTTCAAGCTCCAAGGAATTAAATATTACACATGTCATGCCTCATGGAGCCTATAAATAGAGAAGGAGTTGAAGGCAAAACTTGCACCAAGCATTTGAAGCATTTCCATTTGCTTTCTTCCTCCTCCATTCTCTTGCTCTTCTACTTACTCTCTTTATTCTTGATTGGCATATTTCTTGAGATTATTTTTGAGAGTTAATTTGTGGGAAGATTATATTTGTGTACTTAACTTGCATATCCTCTCTTTGAGAGTTATTATCTTGTATAAGCTTTAAACTTGTATATCCACTCTAGTGAGAGAGTTTCCTTGTACACTTAAACACTAAACTTCATAGAAGCTTTGGGTTGGGTTTCAACCTTGTAATTGTGAGATTGAGAGATTGGGTGGGGTGCCCTTGTACTTGTGAGAATTGGATTCTTGAGTGTGGGACACTAGGAAGTTGCAATTGCTCAAAGTGTATCTCTAATCTACAATAGTGGAAATCCTCTAAGTGGGTTGCTTAGAGGCGAGACGTACACCGGCGTGGTGGAACTCGTATACATCGGTTTGCAAATCCTTCTTCCCTTAACTCATTTAATTTGTGCACCTAATTTGTTTGCTTAACTTCCTTGCTTCATTAATTGAACTAAGTGCATGATATATTAAGTTGAAAACCATTTTTGAATAACTTTGTTAAACTTGGACTTAAGCATCTCTTTTGAATTCATCTTTCTAAAAAGTCCTATAAATTGCTTTGCAAACTAAATTGATTCATTATTCAAACTCTTTAAGTAGTTGTTAGTTTGTCTTGTGTATAATTTATTGCTTCTTGTTATCTAATTTATTATCTTAAACATACATAGTGACAAAAGAATCAATTTCAAGAGCATTCCAAAGAAAAGTTTTTAATACTCAATTCACCCCCCCTCTTGAGTAATTGAGGCCACTTGGTTAACAAGTGGTATCAGAGCTTGACTCTTGGAAAATCAAGCTTAACGGCTTCAAGAGAACAAATGGCCTCAACCTCATATAACATGTTTCCCGAGGGTGGTGCTACAAACCGACCTCCCGCTTTTAATGGTGAGGGTTATGCTTTTTGGAAAGCAAGAATGAAAATTTTTGTACAATCAATAGATTTAAGAGTGTGGAATGCTATTGAAAATGGTCCCTTTATACCTATGCATATTGTGGATAATAAACAAGTTGAAAAGCCTATGGACATTTGGTCTAGTGAAGAAGAAAAGAAAGTGCAATATGGTTATAAGGCAAAAAATCTTATTACTTCGGCCTTAGGTCCCGATGAATTCTTTAGAGTAATAACATGTGAAACGGCTAAAGAGATGTGGGATACTTTACAAGTAACCCATGAAGGTACAAATGATGTTAAAGACTCTAAGATTAGTACATTAACTAGTCAATATGAGTGCTTTAGGCTAAATACCAATGAATCTATTGTTGATATGCAAAAACGTTTTACACTCATTATAAATCAACTCATTACACTTGGAAAGACTTACACTAATAAAGAGCTTATTCACAAAGTCTTGAAAAGTCTTAATAGGGAATGGCAACCATTAGTCACGGCCATCAAACAATCACCTACTATCAATGAAATGTCTCTTGCTACACTATTTGGTAAGTTGCAAGAACAAGAACAAGAGCTAAAAGAATTGAAGATGGCGGAAGAAGAAGAGAAAGTCTCTAAAAAGAAAGGACTAGCTCTCAAAGCTACTTCAATTGTTGAAGATGAAACCGAGAGTGATCTTGACGAAGATGAAGAGTTAAGCCTATTTGTAAAAAGGTTTGGAAAGCTCATGAAGAACAAACGCTTTCAAAGGAACTTCAAATCACAAGGTAAGAAATCTATACCTAAAGAAAATTCTACTTCACCAACTTGTTTTGAATGTGGAAAGGAAGGACATTTCAAACAAGTCTGTTTTCTTCAAACAAGTCTGTTTTCTTCAAACAAGTCTGTTTTCTTCAAACAAGTCTGTTTTCTTCAGCACCTTGTAGAATGGCATAGACTTTTCAGTAAATTTTGAGAGGAAATGGGAGACGGCCGCGATCCGACTGGTGAGGCGTTGGACCTCTTTAATATTCTGGGGGCTTCGCATCTCAAGCATGGCACCAAATTAGTCTAGGTTGGCCTCAATGCCTCGGTAGGTAAGCATGTACCCTAGAAACTTTCCACCTGGGACCCCGAAGGAGTACTTCTCGGGGTTTAACCGCATATTATGTCTACGCAGCTCAGAGAATGTATCTTCCAAATCATGCACATGCAAGTCCGCTTGTTTAGTTTTGACCACCATGTCGTCTACATAGGCCTCCATGTTTTTCCTGATTCGCTTGGCAAAGATTTTATCAACTAGTCTCTAATAAGTGGCTCCTACATTCTTTAGATTGAAAGGCATTACTCGGTAACAATAATTCACTCCACCTGTGATGAACGCTGTCTTCTCCTCGTCTTTGGGGTCCGTTCGGATCTGATTGTACATCAAGTATCCATCCATGAAGCTTAAGATCCTGTATCCTTAAGTTCCATCTATCAGATGATCAATACTTGGTAAAGGGTAGGGATCTTTGGGACATACCTTATTCAGATCGGTGAAATCAACACACATTCACCGCTTGCCGCTCGACTTTTTTGCTATGACCACGTTAGATAACCAGGTCAGGTATTTGACCTCCCTAATAAAGTTGGCGGATACAAGCTTATCCTTCTCCTCCTTGACTACATTATTCCGATCAAGGCCCATCTTTTGAGGCTTCTGGGATATGGGTCTGGCATCTGGCTCGATGTTGAGTAAGTGGAAAATTATGTTAGGGTCAATGCCTGACATGTCGGCGGGGCTCCAAGCAAATAGATTTGCATTTGCTTTAAACAGGTTTACTAGGGTTTCTTTGAGGACCGGGTCGAGTATTGCACTGATCTGCATGAACTGGTTCAGGGAGGAACCGACTTGGACAAGCTTGAGAGACTCTACTGCTGGGGTCTGTCGTATTTTCTGTCATCACGAGGGTCAAACCCTGTCTCTATATCTTCATCGATTATAAATGTCTCCTTAGGACGGAGGCTCTCATAATAACATTCTTGGGCAACTTCCGGGTTTTCCTTGACAACTCCCACTCTTCTATCCCCAAGTGGGAACTTCATGGTTAGGTGCATGGTAGAGACTACAACGCCTAGGGCGTTGAGGGATGGTCGCCCCAGTAGCGTGTTGTAGGAGCTTGGGAAGTCAATGACTAGAAACTTGACTTTGACCGCGCGACTGTCTCTTCCGTTCCCGAAGGTACTCCTCAGGTTGAAAAACCCTAAAACCTGCACATAATCACCAGAAAAACTGAGTAAAGTCCCGTCATACCTTTTCAACCACTGGGTGGGAAAACCTATCTTCTGGTACGTTTTCCAGTGTAGAGTGTCTGTTGAGCTTCCCTAGTCTACTAGTTCCGTTCCACCACAAAGTCTTCAACTCCCATGGTGACTACCATTGGCTCGTCTCTATTGGGGCCATCTTCAGGAAAGTCTGACTCGTCAAAAGTAATGGTCACTGGGTCCAAGTCTGACTACAGTAAGTTTACCTGACCCGATAGGTGTAACTGGCGTGCGCGAGCGCCTGGGAATCTGCCTAAAATGGTGTGTATGACTATTCTTTTGTCTTTTCTTCCACCTGTAGGTCTCCGGGGTCGAGAGCGTGGGGCTCGTGATCTATCCCGAGTCTGGAGTTCTACCTGGTCGGGGTGCTCTCTTTATCTCTTCTGGTTTCCCTCCTTTGGTCTACCATCCTTCTAGGCGACGAACCTTGCCAAGTGTCCTTGGCGGATTAGATTCTTTATTTGATTACGAAGGGAGCGACATCCCTCCGTTGCATGGTCATGGGCTCAGTGGTACTCACAATATTTGGACATGTCCGACCCTTTTCCCGGGGGGGGGGGGGAAGCACAAGAAGACCAGTATTGTAGACTTCGTGAGCGGCATGAAGTTGGTGTACCTAGGAGCATTGTAAGCATCAACATGCTTGTTCGGGCCCTGTTTGGGGCTTTTCCTTTTTTGGTCGGGCCAATGAACAAATCGATCAGAGGATCCCAATCGATTGGCTTCTCGCTCATCAACAGTGATATATCGGCAGGCTCTTGCCCGGAAATCATCCATGTCCTGGGGTGGCTTCTTGGCCAAGGAGTCGGAGAACTTACTCAGGCATAGGCCAGTTTGTATGGCGTACAGTGCCACTTCAAGACTGAGGTCCCGGATCTGGATGGCCTGCTCAAAAAAATGAGCCATGTACTGCTTCAAGGTTTCATTTAGAAGCTGGCTAAGTTCACCAGGCTATGTGAGGTTACTGCATGGCTCTGCTGGTGGAGAATTGGCTGAGGAACTTCTTACTGAGGTTAGCAAAATTGGTAATGCTCTTCTGGGGAAGGTGGGAAAACCAGAGGGCCGACTTGGTCAACGTAATGGGGAAAGTTTGGCAAAAAGAGGGAGTCCGACGCCCCGGTTACCAGCATGGTGGTGTACATGGTGAGGTGTTCTTCGGGGTCCCCTCTACCGTCGTATTTTTCCATGGAAAGGGGTTTGTAGTTTGGAGGAGTAGGGGCATCCATGATCTGATCAGGCCATTGATGGGCAGCGAAGGGGAGCTCAGGTTTGTATCTCGTGGTCTCTCGCGTTTGGTAGGAGACATGTCCAACGACCTTTCGCTGGGCAGATCGGCCCCCATTGTTACTAGAGGCCTCTCGCTCGCCATCCCTTTGTCCTAGAAGTTCTGCATTCTCTTGTTGCAGGTTGGCCACCGTTCTCTGCAGGGTTTCCACCATGTTCGTGAGTCGCTGTATCTGGTCACTGTGATTGGACAACTCTTGACGACGTCCGTCGTCTTTCTCCCGGCGGGTGTTTTGAGTGTTTACCATGGCTTCGTTTAGAATCAGAATCAGAATTAGGATAGGGTTGGAGAAAGGTAGTGTAGGATCCGTTTTACTAGGCCCCACATTTGGCGCCAAAATGTTCACACACAGAAAGTAGGCATAAAACCCTAAAGATTCTCCCTAGGAATTAGGTTTATTCTCTCTCTCTCTATAATGTGTGACTTCCTTACATCATGCTTACATAAGTTGCATTTATACCTAGATTACAACGTGGGCTTAGCTTGTTAAGCTAGGGCTGGGGCATTTAACCTTCTACCCATGTGGAGGGAAATGAAGGGGGAATCAGGGGGACCCACCCCTGATCCCTTGGGGGAACACAAATGATTGTCCAAAGCTAACTCTAGTGGGGTAAGTACCAAGTTAATTTGAATGCAAATGCTCCAATTCATCTCTTTTCTCTTGTTTATTTAAACGTATATTCATAATTTCCTTCTTGAGAGTATCATATTCAATGAACTTTAGAATTCTGAACGCTAACCAATCCCATCAAAAATGAGAAAAATTATGAGCAGAGTCAAAGATTCAAGAGTTGGTTTGTAAACTTGGCATCATGTCTATGTTTTACATATACAATACAAGACCCTTGTTGCTTAAGAAGATAGATAGATATTAGATAGTGATTGTTTTGGAAGGGAAGCCAGTACTAGATTGCTAAGTTTCAATGCACTTAAATTGTGCATTCCATGTGTAACACTCAAGAGAGTTGGATCCTTAAAAAAAGACCTTTACTAGTTATACAGCTTTTGCTAGCCACTTGTCCATGCATCTTTAATCTTGTCACACACACACAATCACAGTGTTTTACAACATTAAAAATAACCAAAAACATAACAAAATCCAAAGGTATCCTTTATTTATCTAAATTAACTGATCAACCCCAGAACAAATTCATAGATACCAGCCCAATGACTCTAGTAACAGCCCCTTATTCCCAGGTTTTGCATTTCTTGTTTTTTTGACTCATACTTGAAACTGGAAGTGGTGGAATGCTTTGCTCATGCCTGAACACATTATCAGGATCCACTTTGGTCTTTATTTTCACCAACCTGTTGAAGTTATCCTTGAAATACATATTGCCCCAAGCAGAAGCTTGAATGAAACTTGTACTATTTTTCTTGTTCATTCCCAAATCCAAATCTCTATAGTTCACATATGCTTCCCTTGGGAACTTGGAGACATAAGGAGTCATGTAGTTGTAAAGCTTCCTAATCCAATCTATATGCTTTGAGGCGTTCTTGTCCCCTTCTTGCCAAAGAGATAGGTACTGGATTTTGTATAGTGTTCCATTTCTGTGAGGGAAAGGACTATCAGATTCTGAAAATTTGCTCATCATTCCACCATATGGGTTCCAAATCATCAAGGGACTATCTTCTTCCAGCAATCTTTGCCACAATCCCTGAAGGCCAGTTTCTGGTATTGGTTCCCTTACAAAATCTGACTTGGCCTTGAAGTAGTTCTTGAATGTTGATTTTCCATCAAGTAGAACTTCAGGGGGAGTATCATTTGGATAACCAGCAATATAGAGCACCGATTTGATCCAACTAGTTTCCAAGCAATCTGTTTTAGTCAAACCCAGTTCAGGAAAGTTTTCCTTCATGACTTGGAGAAGTTTTTCTGCCCCACCAAGGTAGAGAGCATTGTAAGAAGTTGTGATGGTTCTCTCAGTTTTGTTTCCAACAGTGGCTGGTTGAATGATGACTCTGACGAAGAGATCATCATCAATATAGGGTGCTACTTCCTGCCATCTATGAACAAGTTTTGTTGCATCTTGCTCTAGGCTCCTTGTGACTGTAAAAACTGTCACAGTTTCTGGCACAGGAACCAGCTTTATCTTCCACCAAAGAAGAATACCAAAGCTTGCTCCACCACCTCCTCTAATTGCCCAAAATAAGTCCTCCCCCATGGCTTCTCTGTCAAGGATTCTGCCATTGGCATCGACAATTCTTGCATCTAGGACATTGTCAACTCCAAGGCCATACTTTCTCATCATGGACCCATATGCTCCCCCTGTAATGTGCCCTCCAACACCTAAGCTTGTGCATAGCCCTGCAGGGAAGCCATGGACTGAGCTTTTCTCAAATATTTTGTAATAGACTTCACCAATAGTGGCACCAGCTTGAATCCAAGCACTGTTGTCACTTATGTCAACATTGACAGCACGAAGCTTGGACAAATCAAGGATTATGAAAGGTGTTTCAACTTCAGAAACATATGAGAGTCCTTCATAGTCATGGCCACCACTTCGTACTCTCAGGTGAAGACCAAGTTTCTTTGAGCAAGTCACTGAAACTTGGACATGGTTCTCAGTCAAGGGTGTGAATATAAACTCAGGTTTTGGTGCTGAAGGCACCAAATACCTTAAATTCTGTGCAGAGGATTCAAGGAGTTTGGAAAATGAAGCATTTTTTGGGGTGTAAATTGATGCATAAAATGGAGCCGCTTTGTCCGAATAGAAGCTGAGACACTGGACAAAATTTTCTTCTATTGAAGCCGAAGCTGCCAATGAAACTGATAATAGGAGGATTAAAATTGACAAGTGTGAGCTAGGTGACAACATGGTTTTGTGTTCTAAGGTTTGAGTTTCTATTTTTTGTGCTTAAGGAGGCTACCACAAATCTTATCTATATATATAAGTGACCATTTGTGAGCTGTGATGACCATGTGAGACAATTGTTCGCGTATAATTGAGCTAAGACAAACGTCATATAGGTGAAGAGTGTTGGCATTATCTTAAGGTTAATGTTCTATTCATAATTATGACAGAGTGGAACACGAACATTCTGATCTATCTTTGATTACAAGAACATCGACCACTTTCACATCTAGTAACATTATCTGAAATGACTTATCTATGCTTCATCTGTGCTAAAAAGAATGGTGTAAGCAAAGCAACTGTGTGTTGAATGGCCCCACAAATTTTAAAATATTTTTGAAGAATAAGAGATAGGCATGTCTGTATTATTTGTAGCATCTTACGATCATGCAACAACTAAAGTAAATTCTGCATAATTTGTTAATTAGTTTCTGCATATTTCATAATATTCAATTCATTTCATGGTTTTCTAGTGGGGATAATAGGTGGGTACTCAACATCACTCATTCATTGGTACATTTTTTGCTTCACTATAGAGTTACGCAAGGTTTAATGGCACGCTCTTAAATTTTGTAATCAATGCTTGTTTGCCAAGCGTAATAAGAAGAAATTTCCATTGCCAAATGCTGAATTTGCATAGAATTCATAGTTTTTAAGTCGTCGACTAATTTCGTAATTTTACTCAAATTTTTAGGTGTAGTGCTTACAAATGCGTGGGAAACTGAAGAAAGAAAAAGAACATATTGGGATTGTACATTCTGTCTTAATTAATATGCTGAAATTGGAAACCTAAGCAATAACTTTAATTTGTAAGTGTTTTGTAGAATACGTACATTTCTATATTCGGAATAGGATTTTTTTTTGGTCAAATGTTTACCCTATACAAAGCCTCTTGAACGGTATGTATTTAATTGAAAAGCATCTTTTAGATAGGTTAATATTTTTTTTATTGAGCCTGCGTCTGTTCTTAGTCAAGGGGCTTAAAAAAAAGAGAAAGCACAAATGGAAGCTTAAAGAAAGGAAAACTCTGTAAATGGGGTAAATGACAGAAACTGAGGCCCAATCTCTTTCTTTACGACAGGAGATAGATGGATTCCGTGTAGTATGGGCAACAAACTAATTGTGCATGATAACGTAATTTATCTATTTATAATACTATCTTATTCACGGAAAGTTACCAAATCAGGTAAATGGTATTTTTTATTTATAACGAAAGAATAACTTTTGACTGATGAAAACCGAAAATAATGTTCTAACTCTGATAGCATGTTAAAGTTTTATTCCAAAACTAATTGACAATGGTTGGAGTGGTCCTACAAGCATTTAAATCATACCAAATATTATAAGGTAGATGATATAAGACTCTTTTTTGAAAAATGTTTCTATCTCTTATATTTAGATTATATAAGGTAGATGATATAAATCATTTGAATTTTAATGTCATCAATTATTTTTAGACTAAAATACTCCTTTTAAATAAGTAATTTTTATTGGAGTTTAAAAAGATAATAAATGAGTTACATTGCTTAAAATATTTATCTCTCATGTTATAATTAGTTGACACGAAGATTAATTCCTTTTCATATGAAAGAAAGTCATTTATGATGAAGAGAGATTTAGTGGAGAGAGAAGAAAAAATGACATTTTAAATAATTTTAAGGGTAATTTTACTTATTTCAAACAAAGTTAATGATTTTAATTAAAATAACCAATTTTTTAATAGTGGTGATTTTGATAAAAGTGTATTATATTTAGAGGTAATATGTAAATTTAGAAATGCAAAGTGCACAAGGTGAAGATATCATTTTAGCACATAAATTTATACTATTTTGGTCATATAATCACTGTTGTTGAGTTGTTATTTTAAAGTCTTATTCTAAAATTTAAATAAGTTCTATTTAAAATTCTTTCAAAACATTTACCATGACAAAGTAAATTAATATATCTGTTATAAGTTATAGCAATAATATTGTCAGCTATAAATTATAGTAAATTACCAATTTAATCTAACCCAACCTATACAAATTGATACGTCTTATTGTCTCTATTTTTCCTATCTCGTTAGAAGAACAAGGCTATCTCCATTAAGTCCATAGTAATACCTCTATTTCTCTCCTTGTTTTACTATCCTAAGTGGACTAATCCTTAATTATTAAAACCACGATTACATGTCTTATGATAAGTGTTTATTGGTTCATCTTTGCTTGCTAATGGCTTAGAGCATTGTTCTTAGTGTTTTTTTTTTTATATTTACATGCCAATAGCTTAAAGCGCTATTTTTTAGCACTTTTCCCCCCCAATTTCCTATATCAAATGTCTTTTTTTACAGGCTTCTTACATACCGAAACACAATATAAAAAAAAAGTCTGTTAATAGCTTTGAACATCATTTTAAAACTATTGTAATTACGTGAGACTAAGATAAGATGTCTTTTCAATAAAAAAAACCTAAAAATATTTTAAATGTTTGTAAAAAAAACTCCTACCATTAAGCTTTGTTAATTAAAGGTTGAGATGATCATTACTAACAAATATAATTATTTTTTAAAAAAAAGGGTTAATGTCAGTGGATCCTATCCTTTATTGCCAACAAAGACAAACATTCTAATAATGAAACGGTCATTGTCAACTATTCCTCTATTTAACTGCAAACAAGAAGACATACACACATAAGGAAATAGTGAAAATCTTCAACAAGGCATTTAATCAAACATCTACACCCCACCAACAACATCCACCATCCATTGTCATCAAGTTACACGTCAATTGAAATTTGCAATCCAAATGAACAAAAGTAGGAAAAATAAAATAAAATAACCCAACATTAAATATGGAAAATCAAGGCGCAATGTGAAATCCTCCCCTTTATTAAACAACAGAATATTAGGTTTCTCAATTTTTAACTACATCATGACTTTCAAGATCATTGACACTGCCAACTTATCTAAATTTTGTTTTACCAAAACAACATTGATTAGCATATTTTATAAAATGCACAATGAAGATTAATGACCTACTTGATTAACAGTTTATTAAGGTTGGATACTTTTGTGTGGGGGTTTGATCGCATTGCGTCATTCATACTTCCAACTAATCTAATCAGGAATAAACTCTGATTTATTAGAAAGATATAATAAAAATAGTTTTATAGCATGTCATGTAAAGATTAATTAAGGCCATTATCATTTAGTAATCCTGAATCATACAAAATTTTAAGTGCCTAGTTGCTCTTCTAATTGCAAAATGATGAGGCGCACTAAAGAGCATAGCTTGTTTTTAAAACACTAAACATAAAATACATTAAAAATTCTTTCTTAGTAACTATTTTGACTGGTAATTTTGGAGTCCACTTTATCATTGGTACGTTTTAAAAAGCATGCAATTTTGAAAAGCATAACAAAACCAATCTACCCACATTCGTATGGAATTTTAACACACATCCATTTTAATTTCTAAACAATCCTTATACAATTTTTAGTAAAAAATTTAACTTCTATTTTATTAAATAAACTAAAATTAATTGTTAGCTTTTTTCTAATATAATGAGGCGAACCTACGACCTTCTTTTTTATGAAACTTTAACCACTAGACCACTTACTTTCTTAAATAATACCTTAAGATACTAGTTAATAGGACTATTTTATAATCAGTGATAACCCAAATGTTACTACTAAAGTATAAGCTAAGAGATTTTCTAATCATCAAGTTACTTAAAGTTAAAAAAGAAAAAGAAAAATAGTAATAAAACAACTGAAGCAACTAAAAATGTAGAAAACGGCCCATTTCCACCGTATAGCATGAAAACCACAACAGTAGTCTGCACCATAACTTTTTTTGGTGTCAAAATTTTCAACCGAAACCACCCTTTCACCTAAGCATTGTTTGACAAGTTGAGATGCACCAACTGGTGTTACACTATTCATGTGTGGATCGAGCTTTGTGCACCACTTCCAAATCCACTAATATACTCTTAGGTATGACTTTTGGTACACCGTTATAATTAGTTAATAGAAACTTTTTAAATAGGAAAAAAAGATCCTACAATTAAATATATTGTTTTGAATTACGTGAATAATTAATATTAATTTTTAATTTTTTTATTTTTATAACTCTATTTTTTCAACTATATACCAATCAGACACTATGTAGTTAATGAGAAACTTCTTTGCTACATAATGGCGCAGTTGTACGAGTCTCCTTTAATTGCTTCCTATATCACATAAAGTTGCCGCCGGATTCAAGTCAACCACCACAGAAATTTTTTTTTAAAAATAAAACAAAAACATTTGCAAATTAATAAGGTTTAAGGATTCTATAGACTAGGCCCATAAGTTACTAAGAGCAACTTTAACGTGTCCTTCATGTTAGTTGTTTAAGTGGGTCTAATGTTTTACATATTATATTTTTTTATTTTATTAAATATAAATAACTATTATTTCTAGTGGTGCATCTTAAAAGTAGTTTTAATGGGTCTCATGTGATCCTCACATGTTTTTATTTTTAATTATCATTTTTTAAATGATAAAATTATCAAAGTAAAAGTTTTGTAAAAAAATTCAGCACAAAATATTAAAAGTAGAAAAATAATATTTTATTTAAAATATTTAAACAAAATGATAAACAAAATTAAAATTAACATCTAATTATTTAAAAATAACACAAAATATATAACAAATAGTAATTGACATTTTACATTTACTAGTCATTATTTTGATGCTTAAAATGTTCTCAAATATATTTCACCAAATCAATTTAAAATTCATGATGACTTTGTCTTTGATGCATATAAGTTCTTTTGACACTGTGACATGTGACATTATACATGGTTAGTGGAAATAAAGGAAATTGAAATCAACATTGAGGATAATAAAAAATAAAATTATTCACATTTAGATTTGGAGGTAAACTAGACTTAGTGAGAGAACTTTCAGAATTTAAGTTTCGAGGAGGTTGAAAATTTTGTATGTAATTCATATAAGAATTCATGTTAAATTGATTGGGTTCCATGGAAACAAAAGATGAGAAATTTTCAAAGAATATTTATAAGATGTAAGACAAAAATTTAGAGCTAAACACATATACTAGTTATATCTAATATTCTAAACATTATTTTGTAAAAAATAAAAAACCAACAGTAACATTAATTTCAATAATAAAAACGTAACATTTATATATAATATTTCTAAACATTTTTTTCAAAAATAAAACAGCCAATGGTAGGATTAATTTTAAAAACGATAATATTTATTTTTTAAATGGTGTTCCCCCATGAGATTGGGAGGTGGTTCTCACCCCCTCCTGAAATATCTCCACGATACTAGGAAGTTAATTAGTTTAAGTTATAGCCTAATGGGTCAAGCTCAGTTTGTAACTTAAGTATAAAAGTATCTGTTGTACCTACATTATAGATAAGTGACACATATCGATGAATAATAACCTAATCCATGGAGAAATTCTCTAGAGTTTTGTACATACTACTCTTTGTGTGAACAAATGGGATTATGTCGTTAGCTTTTTACTAGTTATATATAAAATAACCATTTAACTTGATTTCAAACAGTGACACTATTTAAAAAAACGGTCACATTAATTTAAAAAAATGGTAATATTTTTTAAAAAAACAGTAACATTAATTTTTAAATAAATAAATTCTAAGAGCCAAGATTCCCTAGAAATTAGTGGATGAAATGTGGCATATAAGCAAGTAGTGGATTATGTTCTGACGTGAAGCCTTACTGCCAAGTAAGAGTAGCATCATCTTGCATTAAAAATGTTATATTTGATTCAAACTTTCAATTAATTGGAAGAATGTGCAGTCAAGTGGGTGTACATCTTGAGATCTAATTAAATGATAACTACACAATCTAGAAAAATGCTTCAAACTTTTGTAGGTAAGTTTCATTATATTGTGAAAATGATATTTTTATATGCCACTTGATATGTACGAAATATAAGGAAATTTTGAGAGAGATTTTGGGAGCAGAGGATTTGCATTGATTGAGAATGAACACAACTGAATCTTCATTCACTTCTCACTAAATATACATCATGTACTTATAATACATGAAATAAGGTGCATGGAAAGTAAGGGTAAGCCTATAATATGTGATCACAACTCTATAACTAACTCAACTAAGGGGATGTTTAGTTTACAGTTAGGGAAACGGAGTTGGGGAAATAGAAAAATCTAAAGGTTGATATTAATTTATCACACCGTTCGAGACAATTAAAACCCTGTTTGACCGTATGATATATTTTCTTCTCTCTACAAACGGAGTTACATTAAACGTAACTCCCCACCAAACATGCTCTAACTACTTAGTCACACGCAAGTTATGCACTTTTAAATAACTGAGTTAGTTTCTCCATTACCACCTCTCAAGTTGAAGCATGGTAGAGATTCAACAAGCTCAACTTGGACAGTAAACATCCATGTCTGCAAGCTGGTTGGTTGAGGTAATTGACAACAATTTGAATACACCTTTCATTAGCTTCTCACAAATGAAATGATTATCTATCTCTAAATGCTTTTTTCTTTCATGAAACAAGTTGCTTAGCATTGATTAATTAGGCCAAAATGACTTATTGATATATAGAGAAAAAAAATCTTCTTTTAATGATAATATACCTTGAATACTTCCCATATATCTACAACACGTTTCTATGAGATATATAGTTCTCTACCAAAAAAGTAGTTCTCTAAATTCAAGTCATACATTAGTCACCAACTCATAAGCAAGCCGATAAGGATGAAACTGTAGGATATATATGCTTCAAACTATATTATCATGTTTCATAAACATTATATTCTTAAAAATATTATGAAAAAATGTTAATTATTTGGTGGATTAATAGACAGGATTAAGTAATGTGTTTGAGATTTTTTTTATTCAGATTTCAAATTCAAATAGTTAGTGTTTAAAATATATTGTGTATATAAAAATATTTTATTAAGAAAGACAAAATTTATTACAATGATCTTTAAATCACTAGTTAGATTAAAAAGGGGAGAGAAAAAACTCATAAAAGAAACTAAGGGAACGTTTGGCATGCAATATCTTTTATTCCAGATAAATTACATTTTTGATAATGAGATGATGAGTAATATGATTCTCAGGTAAGTTTTAAAAGTATGTTTAGTTATCACTTAAGTTTCTAAAGAATATATAAAGCTACATGAGTTTTTTTTTATCAAACTTACTCGCGAGTTAAATAACAAGGAATAAAATTTCAATACAACTTGTAGCATGACCCATTGATTTCTTATAGTGGTGGGATGAAAAAGAAATGTAATATATATATATATATATATATATATATATATATATATATATATATCAATTTAGATATTAATTAACAACGGCGTGAGCCATTGATTTCTTATAATGGTATGGTAAAAGAGAAATGTAATAAATTTAAACATATATCAATTTAGATATTAATAACAGCCAAGCCCCCCTTTTAATTTGTACTAAAATAATATGTACTAAAAAGATATAAAAATTTCAAATATAATGAAGAATATGTTTAACAAAAAAAAGACAACAACTAAAAATATGAAAAGGAAAAATAACTAAGGTCTATGGTGGATATAAAAATTCCAAATATAAGAAAAATTATGTTTAAAAAATACTACAAATATGAAAAAAAATGTCTATGGTGTGGATGATGTTGTTCTATGAGGTCCTCTTGGCGGTGTCACCTTTGTTGGTGTTGGGAGGGTGTTGTTGTTGCTGGTGCCATTAATGGTCACATCTCCGTTGGTGGTTTGGGCCATGTGTTGTTGGTGGGACTATGTTTATGCTTGTGTTTTTGCTTTTTTGTAGAAACTCTAAAAAGGCTATGTTGTCCTAAACATAATTTTTTACACTATTCTTTTTTAGGAATTGAACATGTGTCGGGGTTCACAATAACTTACATATCCTACAACTTACACTAAGTAGTTTTGATTTTTGTTTTGTAAAAAATGTCATACCTCACACTTGATTTCTTATATTGACATATTGGTATGTAATATCTTTTATTTCCATGTAAGTTATTTGTCTCAAATGAAATTACAAGAAATAAGATTTTCTAGTAAGTTTTAAAAATATGTTTAGCGGACACTTAATTAAGTTTATCGGGAATGTAAAAAGATACTACATACCAAACATGAGAATCATTTTTCTCCTCAAACTTATACCTAGGGAAATGCAAAAAGATACCATATACTTCACACTCATTCGTAAGTAATAATGGTGTTTTTCTATTGGCATATACGTGTATGTAAAAATGTATTAGACTTTAATGATCCACCATGTTTGTGACCATTCATGGTCATTGTATAATGTTTAAGATTTCATTTGTTCAGATTAAAATTAAAGAGTACCTAATATCCACAATGTCTCTCAATTGAAAAATTGTCTCAACTCCAGTCTTAAATCAATGAACCATTGTTTTCCATATTTTTTGAATTGTTGATTTAAGGCCGTGGTAGAATTTGGTTTTTCAACTAAAAGATGCCATAGAGTTATAATATAGTTTAATTTCAATATGAAATGACAATATTTTAAAAATGATAAAATGACCATGATGGTCATAAACTTAAAACACTATTAAAGCCTCATCCCGTAAAAGGTCATGAGTTTGTTAAATCTTGAAATAACGTAAGGTTCTAAGAACCCCTCAAAAGTTTTAATTATGATAAAATCATATCATTTGGACTAAGGTTTCAAGATTTCCTAAGGTTAATATGCATAAAATACAAGCCACAAGCGACAAGCCAAGAAATAAGAAGTCTCAAGAAGCCATCTAAAGGTTCGTAGAACTCAGACACTTCACTCAACTCAGACATCTTACATGGAAGGTAGTAAATACAAGTCACAAGCCAAAACTAGGGATGACAAAAATGCTCACACCCGTGGGTAATTCGCAGGTTATCCATTTAATTATTAATATTTATTTTTTATTAAATATAAATATCTAAAAAAATTTATTTTATAATGAGATAAACAAGTTTAATATTTTTCAATGATAATACTTTTAATTTATAAAGTTGTAATGTATGATACAATATTAATTTAAATTATATTATACTAAAATAATATTATGTTTAGTACATTATACCATATTTTCTTCTTTAGTATTATTTTATAAAAATAATAAATATTCATAAATACTCATGGGTACCCGCTACCCGACCTGTGAATATTCGTTACCCGCCTAAAACCCCTGGATACGGGTAGTGAAACACCCCGATTTTCCAGACTCGAATTCTGATGTGACCGATATAAATAATTAATAAAAATACGGGTAATTTTTTCACGTTTTAAAGTAAGTCCGATGTCACACCGAAACCTGAACCACAAAAAATCGAAGAGTGAGACATACATAAATGTAATTGGATCGACATCTAAATTGCCCATAATGGTATACAAAGTAGTAGAGTTTACAACGGAAGAAGAATGTGTATACTGGGCAAACGCCTAGTCCCATATATGACGATATGAGAAAAGGTTCGGCAAGCATGCAAATACCTAACATTAACCTATTTGATCATAACCCATTTATCCATTTACAACATACACATGCATCGCCTAAGATATAATTATATATATACATATGCATCTGGGGTCATGCCCCAGCTATCACCACTGTCCGTATTTCATGATTGATACATTTATTCGCCTATTGGCATTAATACAAACACCACAATTATCATTATACAATATTCAAATTTTCAATTCCTCTAGTACTCATCGGATCATCACTTACATACTAATTACGTATATTCACCATTCATGCATTCATGATTATCTCATACATGACCAAAATCACTAAATCATCAATATCAACATATACAATTTATTCATTACATTAAAATTCATGAATGATGCCGGCCAAGACACTTCCACTACCACTATTTACCTTCCCGAAACTTCAATTTAAAATTTAAACTCATCCCATGGCAACCTGCATCACAATGCTAAAAAGGAGATCACATGGGAGAGTGAGTTATACATTCAAAATGACGAATATAATATATTGTGATTAAGTGTACATGCATTCATTCATCATGTGTGCTTTGCTATAAAATTATTAAATCATCATTCAATCATCATCACATTGTTATAATAGGCATACAACCCGCATGAATCGCAATTCACAACATAAAGCAAGCACAAGCACATACACAATCACAGTGCCACATATCAATTATGGGCGTTCACAAATCATCATTATTAGTTTATTAAATCTTTACTCAATTCCTCACCGCAAGGGTTTTTCATCTATCTTGGTCATCCCATCTCAAATGCCATGCACATATGGCTAATGCATATGTCAACTGTTTAATGCATATGCAATGGATCCATTTCATTTTATCAGGTGATCACAACCACCGTATCATTCATTCACATGGGTTTCCCGCCTCATAAGGGGCACTCCTTCTAGCAGCCTCGCAAGGTGCTTTCTCGTGATCGTAACCATGTTCAATAATTCATATTGGTTTCCCGCCTCGCAAGGGGTACTCCCGCCTCGTGATCGTAACCACGGGCATCATAGAAACTCGCAAGCCCTTTTTCATTTCAACAACCAGGTGATCGCAACCACCGGCTCAATATCATATCATCATCAAGTTGGTTTCCCGCCTCGTAAAGGGTACTCCCTTCATAGAATCCCGCAGGATCTTTCATCATTGTGATCTCAATCACATTTCAATGTTATGCCATGCCATGAATGCAAAATGCAATAATGCATATGCCAATCAACCTCACAAGGATATCTCACCCTCTCATATAGGGATATATTTTAATTTGACATTTTTAATCAATAACATAAAATCATATACTTGACATATCAATAGCCACAATATCATTCTCACATTAATCCACGCATGGAATTCGACAAGGCATGATAACAAACACATTTCAAGTTCGTAGCATCACATGCTAGCCAATACAATTCAAGTTACATACACAAAATTTCACTTGCATCAAACACAATGGCATAACAATAATAATAATCACCATTGACACTTTTTCAAAATTCATTGAGTTATAATAACTCATTTCCATTCAATTGTCCCCTTATTAGTTCCATCGTCAATCAAGGTGTGTCATACAATCACATCATTTACTTTTCATCAAGATTCATAATATATCAATAGAGGGGAAGCATACATGTTTTCATAACATAGCATAGGCATACACATACCTTGTCATGGCCTTAAGCCATTCCCCAATCACCACTAAGACATACCACACATATACCCCTAGTGAATTCGCTCATTTTTACATAATAAAAAGGAATTTTGGGCAATAATAAGCCCATGATAAATTTCAACATTGGGACATGAGAAGGGTTTATTTTTAGTCTAAAAAATAAAGGGACTTGTCATAAATATCACTTATTAGTCCCAATTTGACCACCTCAAAAAGTTAGGTTCAAAACCCTCTTAAACTTGTATTTTTCAATGCAATAAGCTCGATATTTTATGCCTAATGAGAGTTAAAAAACTCCAATTAAAGAAAGACCAATTTTCACACCTCCATAACGTAATTATCTACAACTTTTATGAAGAAGTTGGAGGCCAAAACTATCATTAAGATGCCCAAACGAGCCAAAAATAAAAAGGGAAAAACAGCAGTTGGAAATTTCTGATAGTGGCAAATTCCACTGGCCGTGGGAAATTCCACTGGACGTGGAACCCACTGTTTGGACCATCCAAAATAGTCATTTTTTTCCACGTTTTGAGACAGAATGATCCACTAGCCGTGGATCTCGCTGCTGTAGGCACCAATCTGCAGCTTTTGGACCCTTAAGTTTTTGCCAACTTTGGGACCCCTTCTCACTAGGCTATTCAACTCCAATTTGTATAAAATTTTATACACAACTTACCTACCCTAATATCAATTATGTGGTAAAGTTTCAAGCCCAAGTTCTATCCCAATCAAAATCTAAGCCATAGGGTAGTTTTATACATATTTTGGACATTTTACATGACATACCAATTTACAATTGGATATGTTTTGGTCTAAACTCTCTATGGATCTATGTTCACATCTATAAATGTGACTTACTCCAACAAGTCTCATCCCTTAATTTATTTTCTAGATCAAATTATGTGCCATTAGCATTTCAAGTCTTTTTTGGCTAAACTAAGCATGTGAAATTGCAAATTAAGCCTCTTTGGCCCTAACCAACCATGCACACAAGTTTCACATATATATTGTGAGGGTAGGTGACTTCTACATGAACATTTATCCATTAAATGGAAATATGACCTATCCACTTCCATGATTATGCATAAAAATACACTTTGTGTGCTATAATATGGCCCAAACCATTTATACTTCATTTTATTATGGATCATTCATTACAATGCATCAATTCCCATCAAGGGACCACTACACATTCATCATTATCTCATCCATATATGTATAACTCCCAAAATCAATAAATTGCCAAGCATGACATTCATCACATCATCAATTATTTCATCATTCAACATAACTATGGTAAGGCAGCATGAGTATCATTACATACAATAATCATCAATTATATAACTCATGCATTTAGAATGTAAAACTCCTCTCCTACCTCGAGGGAAGAACCACAATCAATGCACGCTCTGAATGTTCCACCACATTGCCCAGAATATCATCTACACAACATACATATGCATTCATACAATCAATAAGCCATCTCAAGGCATCCCTCACAATTCTAAATAAATGCTAGCTTATCATAAAGCTCAATATCAAGTCCTAGACTTGCTAAAACACTAATTCATACCATTGTGTTAGGCTTCGGGAATTCCTTTCCCAAAACCAAGATTCTCTAGATCTAAAAGGGTCAACCAACCCAATAACAACAATATCTCTTTCATCTCTCATCTAAAATGCATTCCACATTACCTCAATCATTCAAACGCCATTATTGTCACTCAAATTCATTATAAGCCCTCTTAGCTTCACTCAAAGCCATCAACAATTCACAAATTTCAAGTGACACACATCATGACCTAAGGCCTCATCAAATCCTCATCTTAACTCATCTATTTATCATCAATGGTTATCCACCATTATCATTATCATTATCATCATCATAAACAACTACACCGCACCTTAAACATCACATACTCATTCTCAAACTCAATCTTTCTAACCACACTATATATAGTCCCAAATCTTGAGATTAGGATCCCATCAAAATCCAATATCCATCATTTTCTCATATACCTAATTCTAATCTCCCTTATGATAAATACAATATTCCAACATCAATCAACAACCTTAATTACCAAAACTTAAACATTATACCTCAACTCATCAACAACAATAAGAAATGCCCATCATTCCAAACATTATTTCTACACATAAAAGTTATCCCTATGACAATAAATCATCAATTTCTCAATTTTTGCCAAAAGCCCCAATTCCTAATTCTTAGGGTTTTCATCAAAATCCACCATCATCAATTCCAACTATATTTATGCCTCATTTCAAACATACTTAGGCTAACCACAACATATCCCATTCTTTATCAACAACAACAATGAATCCCCAAGGATTATCCAACCTAGGGCTTGGTTCTATCCACCTTTATTCATCAAAATAACCTCTAATCTCCTATCACAACACTTAAACAAACTCAAAATCATCAACAAAATCCATGGGTGATCAAAATCTTACCTCTTTCTTCTAGCTCAATGCGAACATAAAAATAGGGAGAGAAAAGGGAGAAGTGAGCTTCAATCATCCAAGTTCCCTTCTTGTCCAATGAAGAAAATGAAATGGAGAGGAAGAAGGGCACACCACCATTCATGGTTTTTGAGAGAAAAAAGATGAAGATGAGGAGAATGGAAGAAGGAAAGAGGAGAAATGTTTTTGCCAAGGGGAAGCCATTCTAATGAGGAAAGAGAAGGGAGAATGGGGTTTTTGGGTTAAAATTTTAACTTATCATTAAAGCCTCTCCGTTTTATTATAAATAGGATCCCCGTTTGGGCTCAATACTAAATCTAAAAATTATTCCGAAGGCATATTCGGATTCCCAATAATATTCTTAACAGCCCTGACCAACTGCATCTCAATCGAAGATACTTTGTCCGACACCCATATGTTAACCAGGTAAAATTTTAACTCTTTAAATCTCAATAAATTATATATATTCATAATAAATCCCAATTTAATTATTTCCAAATTTTTGGGACATAAATCAACTCATATATAATTATTTAATATTTATTCCATATATTTAATCATTTTTATAAAATTCGAGATGTTACAAGCAGCGGTAACATACTATCGGCACCCGCCCCGCCCTGCCCCATTGACATCCCTAGCCAAAACTCATGTTTTAGTACTGATTATAACTGTTCTGACCTCAAGCATACTTTATGATGGTTCACAGAATCAGACTTAGAAGATGGGTTGAATAAGTTTGATCTGCAAGCGTTGTCAAATTCTTCATTTTTAAAATTAATGCTTTACCAGACTTTTGTTGACGTGAATTTATCAGACTCTTGCTATCATAAAATATTAACGTAAATGCACCAGACTTTCTATAGTAAAGAGTAGAGGGAGTAACAACACACAAGCAATTTATATTGGTTCACCTCCAACGCGAAGACTACATCTAGTACCTTCAACTTGAAGGATTTTCCAATATGTAAAAGACCATTTACATAAATGTTGAGTATTATTGACTTCTGTCACTCCTGGCTTAAGAACAACCCGTGCCCTTGATACCAGACTCCTCTAATATACCTAGAGTATTCTTGACACCGGCCACTCTTGGGGCAAACCTGAGTATTCTTTCACAAGCCACTCCTGGCTCAAACCTTGAGTATTCTTTCAAAAGCCTCTCCAGGCTAACAGTGTTTCCCACATTAACAGAGTTTGGCAACATACCAAACTTGTACTACCAGAGGATTGGAAATATTATTACAAATAAATAAGCCATTTGACTTAGCAGAACTAAGTGATAAACCATGAAAATGAGTTTGTGAAGAAAGGAAGGGTTTATTTTCCCATAGGACCCAGTACATTTGGAAAGTGAAAAATGGTTGCAAAATGTACTGGGCCAGAAAGCATGACTTGGGATAGTATGCTATTAAGCACAAAAAGGCATATCCCAAGTTACTATGGCATCTAAGTAGGAATATGATTGCACATAGTGAGCTTTCTATTTCTTCATGGCAGATCTTCTAGGTCTAGTTACTCGTTGTTGAGTACACTGCCATTTCATCATTTCTCATGATCTTTTGTACATGAATGTTTGGTGCTCGTTCATGATCTTTCTTCTTTATTCACACTTTTCTTAGTGTGCTTTGCCCATCTACTTTTTCTTCAACGAATCTTTTTCTCTATTTTTATTTTATACTCTCTGTATTTCTACTCTTGCTTTGAGTCTGCTCCTGCACTTATGCTCTTTTCTTTTTTTCTTCTATATCTTTGAGCACCCTTAATGAAGAGATTGATTCTGTTTATATAGAATCATCTTGTTGAGCTTAGGGAGAGGCTGTCGATTATTTGATAGTTTTTAAAGAGTTATTATACAAAGGACAAAAGCTTTTCTTGTTGAAGTTGTACAAAGGATAAAAGCTTTTGTTGTCAGAGAGAGACGTTCTACATAAGCAATATAAATTTGAGAGCTTTGAGATATGTACAGTCGTAGGTGGAGTGGAGGTAACATAAGTTTCATGAAAAAGGAAAGCTTTGATTCAAGGAATCTCTAAATGCGTATGATAAAGGTGAAACTTAGATACTTTTTAGACTAGATCAGAATCCACCCTATTTAGTCAATCTTCCTTTAGAGAATCTTTTCTTTAAGCTTTGATGGAGATGACTTGTGACAGTTGATGCTTTATGTATCAGACTACGTCTGAAATGATTATGGATGAGAAGACAAGGTGTGATACTTTCATATATTATTCTGAAGCTTGAATGATGTTTTTAGGACTGGGTCTGGTAAGTTATTCTGATGCGAGAAAACTCCTTTTGAAGCGTATTACCAGACTTCATTTCTTTATCTTGACTTTTCTTTTGATTTAGAATGCAAAGTCCATGTTGAGATCATACTCATGAGAACTCTTTTAGACTTTTGATACATGGGCTCCCCTTTCTTTCGTAGCTCAAGTCTTATATTTCCTAAAACATTTAAACACCCACATCAAATAGTAACACGTGGCTTTGTTTAAGTTGAAATTCATAATGTTAGTTATCAACAAATCTTTTTGACTTTATCAATCTTATGGGGTCTGGTTTATTAAAAAATGGTTTCGATGAAACTTTTCTTCAACACTTTATTAATAACAATATATTGTTAAATATATTATTATTGGATATATTGTTATTAATTAAATTCATTTTTAAATATATTATTATTAAATATATTGTTACATATTTTATTAATAACAATATAAGTAAATATACTTTTAAATATTTTTTAATAATATAAATAAATATATTTTTAAATAAATAAATACATTATAACATTTATTATTTAAATAACATTTTTAAAAAGGTACTTGATCAATATATTATTAAAAGTATTAAAAATATATATAGTTATATTATTAATAAATATTTTAAAGTATATCTAATTATTATTATCATCATTATCAAAATGTTTAAAAATATATTAAATAAGGTATATTTACAATATATTATAATTAATGATCCGGTCTGGATACCGACCCCAAGGTTATTCGGTCTGGATACCGGTCCTTAGGATAAGAGGCCATTTTAGCCATCCTAGAGGTCAACCGGTATCCCAGGATAATGATCCATTAGGTACGTATATTAATCCAGACTGAACACCGACTTCAAGGTTAAGAAGTCATCTAACTAACCTAGAGGACAACCGATCTCACCAGTCAATGATCCGGTCCGTTAACATATTATCTGCTCTCTTACACCGGGTGGCTTATCCGCTATCTTACACCGGGTGGCTTCTAACCGATTGCCCCAGTGTCATAACGAGGAAGGTATTCAGCACAGGGGAATACGTCCCTTTCATTCACCGACAGAAGTGGGTACAATCACCAGCGGAATTTACGGAAAAGGTGATTATCTTCCATCTTTGTATCAGAATCATACACTGATAATTCACCTACTCTCCTGACACACTGTGAATACTGGCCCACTCGGATTGTCCCTTTATACATGTTATCAGAACCTACGGGCCCATTGGCACCCAATGATTCACCTTCCACGCTCAACTATAAATACCATATTTCAATACACAAAGAAGGTACGTTGTTCTCACTCTCAGACTCTCTATTATACTGCTTGAGTATTAGCTGAGTGGATGAACACCTTTCTGACTTGAGCGTCAGAGCATCTTTGCAGGTGACACCACTTATCACCCACACCAACGCGTGAGGTCGGTGTGAAGGATATCCAGGACGTCAAGACTGGTTTCTCTCACTGTGAGGTTGGATTACAGAGGTCGGATACTCACAGAGCTGGTCTTTAGAGACAATCTCCTCACTATTTGTGAGTGGCCCAACACCGGATCTCTTGGACCCCGGTGCAGGACAGTTCATTGGCACACCCAGTGGGACCCGGTAGAGTTATTCCCATTTTCTGCAGAAGTTAGTAGTCAACCATGGAAGGAGATGGACGCGATTTTGTAGATGGTCATGTGGAAGATGTGACCCATCAACAAGCTGATAGGAGATTCACTTTCGAATCACCAGCAACCCACTCAAGGATAGTGGTACCAGTGGCAACTCCTGACCCTCGAGATAAAATTATTAGGCAGCTCAGGGAAGAATTGATAGAGTTGTGAAGGGAGAAAGCAGGAACTGGGAACCAAGTGATGTCTCAGACAAAGAATACTCGCCATGCATCTGCGAGAGAGAAGTCCACAACTCTCCAGTATTCCAAGATCCCCACTTGTGAGAAGAGAGAACAAACTCAAGATTCTGGGGACAGAACCAGTGCAAGGAGGAGGGAGCCGGTTGTGATGACTTCTGGGGCATACCGACTCAATGTCCCTTTCTCAAGGAGTCTCATGGGTATACTCATCCCCAAACATCTGCAAATGACCCAACCACTTTCAATCGAAAAGTACAGTGGGGAAACTGATCCCACTAAACATCTCGATCCCTACACGTATGAGGCCATGTACCTGGGAGCCGATGAAGATGTGATGTGTAGGATGTTTCCACGAACCTTGACAGAGGAGGCTCTTAGTTGGTTCAAAAGCTTACCCTCAGGGTCAATAGACTCTTGGGAGGAAATGGCAACTTCGTTTGAGATCCATTTCATTATCTTCAGAGACACTCCAAAGACTTCTCACACCTTGGCTCAGATAAGGCAGGGAGAAAGTGAAACTCTTAAGGAGTTTTTGAAGAGATTTTACAAGGAGGCGACCTTGGTACCTAACCTAACGGAGGATATTCAGCTTCATATTACTGTTGAAGCCTTACAGCCTGGATCCGCCTTTGCTTTGTCTCTGGCAAAGAGTCCTCCGACCTCATTGGAGGAGTTTCGAAGAAAAGCTTCGAAGTACGTAGGCATTGAAATGCACTTGGAAGTAGCAGCGGCGAGAGGGAAATCCCCAACGCCACATCAACCACAACGGAGAGATAAGGACAGGCCCCGATCGGAATGCATGGAGAGACCGTTCGGTGGCAACACTTTCGATAGCCCTGCTCCGCAGTACCAGGAAAATCGAGTAAGTGCATTTAGCAATTATGCTTCGCTAAACTCTAAGTGTTCACAAATTCTGAGGGAGGTCGGATGGCCAACACTTAGTACATACGGGGTCAGGAAACCGCCCCAGCTTCGCAAACATGGTGACCCCCGGAAATACTGTGAATTCCATGAGCAAAGGGGCCACTCGGCAAATGAATGTCATACTATTGAGACCCTGATCCGAGATGGTAAACTCAAACAGTACCTTTTCAAAGAAGGGACTTTTGATGACCCAGACCGGATTGAGAAAAGGGGGAGGTATCATGAGTACGGTGATGACAATAGCTCCACTCCGATCAGAAGGTTTACTTCTTTGGAAAAGCAAAAGGGAGTTCTGGTTGGTGAGCCTGCACAACAAAATGTTATGCCCCAACAACAACATCAAGGCTGTAGAGAGGTCATTGATTAGGGGTCAGACCATCAAAGCTAAGAACGTCCTCTGCTGCTGTAGCTAGTCGGTAAAATAGTGTGCACTCTTTCCCAACTTGGGTTTTTCTGATCGGGTTTTACCAAAAAAATAAGTTTAACGAGGCATAACCCCGACTCAACTCTCTTTCTCTCTTTTGTATTGTAGTTCATAATTAATGAAATATTGTCTCTGATCACTTATTGTCTTTATGGTTCTATTCGATGCACAACTGTGTTGTGACAAGATACTTTCAGGACGGATGATCCTAACAAAATATCCGTCGTTAGTGATGGACCTCTTCGAAGGTACAACTGGGTGAACCATATTTCGAAGGCTCAGATTGTAGGAATAAACCGAACTCCGAGTACGGTTAGTAGGATTAAACCGAACACCGGTGAAGACCTGGGTTGTAGGATTGAACCGAACCTCAGGAAATGGGTTGTAGGATTGCACCGAACTCCATTTGAAGGCCCAGATTGTAGGATTAAACCGAACTCTGGGTACGGTTAGTAAGTTTGGCTGAACACCGGTGAAGGCTTGGATTGTAGGATTAAACTGAACTCTGAGTGCGGCTAGTAGGACAAAACCGAACGGCCGCTTGAAGGCCGGTGAATGGGTAAAATCCAACACCGAGTATGAAGAACGGTGAATGGGTAAAATCCAACACCGATTGAAGAAGAATGGTGAATGGGTAAAATCCAACACCGATTGAAGAAGAACGGTGAATGGGTAAAATCCAACACCGGCTGAAGAGGAACGGTTAGTAGGATTAAACCGAACGCCATTGAAGACGGGTTGTAGGATCAAACCGAACCCCAATCGAAGGCTTGGATTGTAGAATTGAACCGAATTCCAAGTATGACTAGTCGGTTTTGCCGAATGTTGTAGAAGAATTAATCATCATTCTTATTATTGAATTCGCCCAGAAGCACTTCACCTGGGAATTCTTCACTCGGTAATACTTTCTGTTGGAATTCCTTACTCGGAAACACATCAACTTCAAAGTCCGACTCGTGAATTCTTTAAATTGAAAGTATCACTTCGAGGTTGCAGTCAGGAATTATTTACTCGGGAATGTCTCTACCCGAAAACGCACTCATTCAAAGTCAAAGTCTTTATCTGTCCGAAAGTGTTTCACCCGGAAAATGCTCCACTCAGTGCCATCCCACGCAGAAGTGTCACACTCGGGGACACCTCTCTCAGGAAAGTTGCACTTAGGAACTTCCAACCCGAATGAAGACTCGGATTGTAGGACTAAACCGAACTCCGAGTGTGGTTAGTATGATTAAACCGAGCGCCGTCGAAGGACCATTCGGAATCTTCCACCCAGGAATTATCATTCGGAAATCTTCCACTCAGAAGGATCACCTGGAAATTCTCTTTTCGGAAGAATCAAACTGAGAGCTTCCACTCGGAATTTTTTAAGGCAAAGCACGCATCCTCGACATAAAAATAAGACTCGGATAACGCATATATACTTTTACCAAACAGCACGAGGAGGTTACAGGTAATGGAACGTCCCAAGTGACACGGCCAGAACCAACCTCACTCGGAGACGCTCATCCAAAGCCAATTGCCAATTTAGAGTCTCTCACTCGGAACCGATCACCCGATAACGCTCGGGGACAATATTCAACGGTTAAACGAATATTGCGAAGGTAAAAACTTAAACATGTATTCTTGCAGGTTATGCCAGCATACAGACCTCTCGTGAACTGCATAGCTTATATGAGCAACTTACAGTCCCTCACACAAGCTAGGGGACAAATGATCCGGTCTGGATACCGGCCCCAAGGTTATCCGGTCTGGATACCGACCACAAGGTTATCCGGTCTGGATACCGGTCCTTAGGATAAGAGGCCATTTTAGCCGTCCTAGAGGTCAACCGGTATCCCAGGATAATGATCAATTAGGTACGTATATTAATCCAGACTGAACACCGGCTTCAAGGTTAAGAAGTCATCTAACTAACCTAGAGGACAACCGATCTCACCAGTCAATGATCCGGTCCGTTAACATATTATCTGCTCTCTTACACCGGGTGGCTTATCCGCTATCTCACACCGGGTGGCTTCTAACCGATTGCCCCAGTGTCATAACGAGGAAGGTATTCAGCACAGGGGAATACGTCCCTTTCATTCATCGACAGAAATGGGTACAATCACCAGCGGAATTTACGGAAAAGGTGATTATCTTCCATCTTTGTGTCAGAATCGTACACTGATAATTCACCTACTCTCCTGGCACACTGTGAATACTGGCCCACTCGGATTGTCCCTTTATACACGTTATCAGAACCTACGGGCCAACTGGCACCCAATGATTCACCTTCCACGCTCAACTATAAATACCATATTTCAATACACAAAGAAGGTACGTTGTTCTCACTC
Organism: Clitoria ternatea; assembly: GCA_037962975.1. Taxonomy (NCBI): domain Eukaryota; kingdom Viridiplantae; phylum Streptophyta; class Magnoliopsida; order Fabales; family Fabaceae; genus Clitoria; species Clitoria ternatea. The sequence continues at coordinate 269,675,108 of CM075671.1, forward strand.
TCAAACTCTCTATTATACTGCTTGAGTATTAGCTGAGTGGATGAACACCTTTCTGACTTGAGCGTCGGAGCATCTTTACAGGTGACACCACCTGTCGCCCACACCAATGCGCGAGGTCGGTGTGAAGGATCTCCAGGACATCAAGACCGGTTTCTCTCACTGAGAGGCCGGATTACAAAGGTCAGATACTCACAGAGCCGGTCTTCAGAGACAATCTCCTCACTATTTGTGACTGGTCCAACACCGGATCTCTTGGACCCCGGTGCAGGACAGTTCAATTAATATATTTAATACTAATATATATGTATTATAATTAATAATTTTAAAAGAATTAAAAGCTAATATATATATATATATATATATATATATATATATATATTACCAATTATACCATGAAAATGACATGTAGCTTAGTGGTAGTAGACATGATGTTTTGGATCAAGGTCCTAGGGGAAGGACTAACTTGACATTGTTTTAATAAGAAAATAGACCAACTTAACATTTTTTACAAAAGATAAAGGACTAATGGGAAAAAGTTAGTTTAACCATTTTAAGTTTAAAAATATTAAGGAACAATGAGAAAATGAGAATAAAAGAATAAGTGGTGTTAATATGATTCCTTCATGTGGGTAAATGATCTCATGGGTTTTTTTATTGGAACAAGTGACGGGTATCAAAGCACTTGTTATTAGACCACAAAAGTTTTGGAACAACAATATTGAGTTATTCTTAGAGGTGTTTATGTCAATCCAATATATTTAAAGAGAGCCGTTTCACCAAAAAAAAAGAGAGCTGTTAAATTGAACTTAAAAAACCAATAACCAAAAAAATTGGTTTAACTGAAAACCACATAAACTGAACTAATTTTGTTATGTTTCTTTGAATTTTGAATCTATGTTATGAGAAATATTCTCTAACGTGAGAGTGAAATGAGCGAATATAGGTTGTATAACCATATAATGGATGATTAAGATTAAAAGTTTTTTAATGTCTATCACTTAAAAGGTCACATGACTTGTTTAAAAACTCACATTATTAATCTCAACCATCCATTGTATTGGTTGTACGATTTAGATTCACTCATCTTACTTTCACATATGAGAGCTTTCTCATATAATTATATATTATAATAAACTCGTTACTTATATTTATATATTTATAAAATTGCATTTCTTAATTATTTTCTTGATTTTATTTTTATAATTATATCATATTATTATTTACTATGAGAGATGTATTAATTTTTTTATGTAGTATTTACAAATTGATTAGTTTTAAAATATATTCAAATTTGAATTTTTAATTTTGAATGTCATTTTTATTTAATATTTATGTTTTTCATTTTTATACGAAAATTAAGTTTTTTTTTTATGAAATAAAGTTTCTTTATTATTTTCTAATTGAAGACTATATAAATATATATAAAAAATTGACAATTAAATTCAATCTAGACAGCTCTTAATTTAACCAGACCAGATTAAATTAAATCTAACAATTATTCTAACCCATCTAATCCAAATTCTCATATAATTTTTAAGTGAACTCAAATGATTTTTCACTTTAAAAATTGATTCTATCCGTAACCAAGAAAACTCTTGAGTCGTTGTTTTGGGTGAAACTCTTGAATCATTGTTTTTGGGTCAAACTATTGAGTCATTTTTTTTGGTAAAAAAATCTCGAGTCATCTTTTTTGGTGAACAAACTCTTGAGTCATTTAAAGCATACATATTGAAATTTCTTTTGGGTTGGGCCCTCAACTTTTGTTTGTCCACCCGTATAAAAGAAAAACGTTTCCTCTCCACATTTTTATTTGTTAACCTGTTAATAAAGATTAATTACTTTCGTAGCCACTAAATATTAATTATTTGAATAATCATTTTTGTCAAAATTTAAAAAATTACACTTTCAAAGTAATCTCTAAACTTTCTAAAAATGATTGTCTTCATTTTTCTTAACAATAATTCTAAAAATATCATCTTCCAAAATAATATCATTTTGAAATTATTTTCTTGTTTGGGATGGATAGATTAGTAAACAATTTAATTAAAATTATGAAAAATGATTACATTAAAATATTTTTATGATTTAATACTATATTGTTATATTTTTAAAGTAAATACAATTTAATAAATATATTGCTTTTAATCTAAAACGTGACAGATATTGAAATTCTGTGGTTCGCATTACTATCACGCAGAACATAATTGATTTACCTGAAACTAACCAGGTTTGGTAAATATTTTAAAAATAACATTATATTGGTAATTCATTCTTTTTTTCGCCATTATTCAATAGAAGAAAGAAAGCCAAAAGGAGAGAAAACCTGGCTAGAGGACGTTCTTATGATTATAAATGTCGGCATTGTATTTTTTTAGTGTCCGTTTGGTTTCCAGTTGGGGAAATAGAGTTGGGACAATGGAGAAATTTAAAGGTTGCTATTGATCCTTTACGTCGTTCGAGACAGTCAAAACTTCGGTAGGATGTATTTTTGGGGTTGGTCAAACCCTTTGACCAACTGGGGTCTATATCCAAACGGACCCTTATTCAATGGGAAATGTCAATATTCTATAAAGTACTCTTTTTTTTAAATTATTTCGTACTTTTTTATTGGTTGAAATGAAACTCCTTAAACAAACCACTCCTTGTACTTTTATTGCTATCAAGCATTAAGTCAACAAAGATAAGTCATGAGCATTAATATCATTCAATAACTGACGGAAAAGTAAGCACTCTTAATTTTTTTAAAAGTTATTACTCATAAATTTATCCAAATGGCTCTAATGAAGTACATGAATACTACCTACACCTTAATTAGTAATCTCAAATTTGAATCTTAAAATTTAAAATAGAAAAATCCAAATCATATGCTCCAAATCAAATTAATTAATGTTATAGACAACAATATACAATCCATTTAATATGATTCAAATCAATGTTTTCGGAATTAGATTTATCATTGAATCGGTGAAGACAATGACAAATAAATCAAGATCGAATTGTGGTTGAACCGATAATATTAAACAATTGACCTGCACCGATTACCTAATCAGTGTTCATGGTTTAACCGGTCAAACCAGTCGGACCAATTCAATTTTAATAATAATATTTGAAAAAAAGCCAGTGATATTCGTAGTTTAAACCAACAGAAAATTTGACTGTGCCAAAGTTAATTTCTAAATTGAAAAATTTTCCTTCTATAACAGCAGGTGAACCAAGGGATAGAAATGAAGAGCAGAAGAAAGGATGGTCAATAACTCTTGTTTACGACAATTCCACGTTTTGGTCAAACATTAGGCGCCTAACACGCTTCCCCCTTCACTATAAAAACCGCAATCCACTCTCTACAAAATTTGCAACACTTCAAAACCGACAACAATGGCGAAACCAATTTGTTTCCTCTTTCTTCTTCTTCTTCTTCGTGTCTCAACTTCGTTGGCAGCACCAACCCCGCAACCTGATTCGTCACTCTACGACACTTTCCTTAACTGTCTCACACAACACACAACAAACTCTTCGACCCCACTCTCCAAGATACTCTTCCCTCCATCCAACCCTTCATTCCCCACCGTCCTCCAAAACTACATCCGCAACGCGCGTTTCAACACAACCTCAACTCGAAAACCCTCGCTCATCGTCACCCCCCTGGAAGAATCACACGTGCAGGGTGCGGTAATATGCGCCAAAACCGTCAACACTCGTCTCAAAATAAGGAGCGGTGGACACGATTACGAGGGTATCTCGTACACCTCCAACGAACCCTTTATCATCCTGGATATGTTCAACCTTCGTGCCATCAACGTTGACGTCGCGAACGAGGTTGCCACGGTCCAAACTGGTGCCACGTTGGGTGAGGTTTATTATAGGATTTGGGAAAAGAGTAAAGTTCATGGCTTTCCTGCTGGGGTGTGTCCCACTGTTGGTGTCGGTGGGCATTTCAGTGGTGGAGGGTATGGTAACATGTTGAGGAAATTTGGGTTGGCTGTTGATAATGTTGTTGATGCGAGAATCGTTGATGTTCAAGGTAGGATTTTTGATAGAAAATCTATGGGGGAGGATCTTTTTTGGGCTATTAATGGAGGTGGGGGAGCAAGTTTTGGGGTTGTAGTTTCCTACACTATAAAGTTAGTTCCTGTGCCTGAAATCGTTACGTTTTTCAGAGTCCAGAAGACTTTGGATGAGGGGCAGAATGTTACTGAGTTTGTTCTGCAGTGGCAGCAAGTGGCACCTACCATCGATGAGAGGCTTTTCATGAGGCTGTTGATTCAGCCTGGGAGTTCCAAGGTTGTGAAGGGTGGTAAAACCATTAGAGCTTCTGTTGTGGCTTTGTTTCTTGGTGGTGCTGATGAGCTAGTGTCAATTACGGGGAAGGAGTTTCCTCTGCTTGGTTTGAGGAAGGAGAATTGCACTGAAGGGAGTTGGATTGAGTCTGTTCTATGGTGGGATGATGATGAGAGTCTTAAGAATGGTGCTAAGCCTGAGACCCTTTTAAATCGGAATCTCAACTCTGCTAGTTTCCTCAAAAGGAAATCTGATTATGTTCAGAATGTTATTTCCAAAGATGGGTTGGAGTGGATTTGGAAGAAGGTGGTTGAGGTGGGAAAAATTGGGTTTGTTTTCAATCCATATGGTGGGAAAATGGCTCAGATTCCTTCTGATGCCACACCGTTTCCTCACCGTGCAGGGAACCTCTTCAAAATACAGTATTCTGTGAGCTGGAGTGATCCTTCACCTGCTGAAGCATTAAATATCACAAATCTGGCTAAGAGATTGTACAGTTACATGACCCCTTTTGTGTCCAAGAATCCCAGAAGTGCCTTCTTGAATTACAGAGACCTTGATATTGGAATCAACAACTTTGACAGTCGTAGCTTTCAAGAAGGGGAGGTTTATGGTTCCAAGTATTTCAATAAAAATTTTGACAGGTTGGTGAAGATTAAGACTGCTGTTGATCCGGAGAATTTTTTCAGGAATGAACAGAGCATTCCTGTACTTCCTAGCAAAGCATAGAGAATAAAATTGTTGAGTATAAAGCATATTGATTTGATATTGCTTAGTTATTGCTATTATTACTTATTTTTTGTTCCTCTGGCTCCTATACAGTGTTATCAGTTTGGCAACTGATTTGATTATTATACAATTGAATTACAAGAGTTCAAGATGTTTTGGTAACTGGTACGGAATTTTGTTTTGTGTTTGGTCTTCTATTTGCTATTTCACTTGAATTGTATGTCTTGTGTAGTGGGTAGTTACGACATGGGAAATCGGTTAAATGGCCACTATTACTTTATGAAGAAAAATGATATGAATGTGGGGGTTGTACTCGGCATTGGACTTTTAGTTAAATTATTATCCAAAATATCGTTGTGCCATTGGTGGATATTTGTCCCTCCTAGATTGTCCCGTGACGTTGTCACTTGCTATTTTTTAATGCATGAGACTGCAATGGATTTTTGACCGTACAATTTCCCCTGTTTTCGTTTAAACTAAAGACAACAACGAAATTACTAAGCAGTCGCGGTGGAGATTTATCTATAGTAAAATAATAGATAAGAGTTATATAAATTTTACTTTTAACATATATACTATTAAAATACATAAATAATTTTATGGAAAATAAAATATTATTATTTACATGTCATCCTCTATCCATTATTGATATATTTGTTGTTTCGTTAAATCATATTACTCATATAAATTAATTTTTTGAAGAAAAACATAAAATTAATTCTTTTGGGATTCTTGAACACATCTTGATTCTTAACTACTCTTGTGACTTGGTCTAACCGTGGATCCAGCCATTGGATTTGACTTTGGCAAATGACATGTGCAATTTATAAAAAGTAAGCATGTGATGTGGATTTGCGATGTTTTCCTTTATTCGTATCATAATTGGCGTTTCATTGTTGCCAAATGGAAAGAAAGGCAGTTAGAGTTGATACACATGCCGGATACCATGCAAATTACCATACTAGACCGAATGTCAATACCTATCTATATTTGCAAGCGGTTACAAGTTCAATATTTTATTTAATTGATGCCCCATACAGTCCCCATTCCTAAACATTTCTAAACTCCCCATCCATTACCTATTGGGAAGTACACCAATAAGGTTCATCCTAATAAACACTTATATGCTTGCACGAATGAATTGTTATTCTTGGAAGGAGATGATAATGTGATGTTAAAATGTTTCCTTGAACCTTGACCAGAAAGGCTCTCAAATGGTTTAAAAGTTCGTCTTTAGGATTAATTGACTCCTGAGCAACTAGCTAAGGCTTTTGAGAGGCACTTAGTCTTAGAAAGAGACGCATTAAAAACCTCTCACACACTGACTTGGATCAAGAAGGGAGAAATATAATCCTTGAAGGATTTCTTGAAAAGGTTCTACGACGAAGTGTTTAGGGTTTCAGGATTGATAGAACCAATCTAGCTCCATATTGTTATTAAGGCCTTACAACTAAAGTTAGCATTAATCTCTCTTTGGCAAAAGGCCCACCCTAAACCTTGAAAAAGTTCAGGAAATACACCTTGCCACCACAAGATCAACCACTCCCAATAAGAAGCAAAAACATGAGAAAACCCTTCAAAAGGACTAGAACAAAGAGCAAATCACCTCGTTTGAAGGAAAAGAAAATGTTTAACTTTGACCATTGCGTCTCACTTAATACAAGTCAGAGCCATATCTATAAAGAACTTGGCTTTTCGGGTTGAGTGTGTATGATGTTAATAAACCAACACCAATTAAAAGATTTGGCAATCCAAACAAGTATTGCGACTTTCATGAGTAGCAAAGGCATACTACTGATGAGTGTAGACAACTCAAAGATGCTATAGAAGTTTTACTCAGGGAAAGGAAGTTGAAACAACACTGTGTGAAAAGACGAAAGGACAAATCCCCTGATAATGATGAAGGACAAGGTCCTAGGAAGGCCACATCGATTGGGAAGGATAAATCAAAGGTAGTAGAAGCCATTGAAGAGGAGGAAGAGTTTGAAGACCTTCATCCTAAACAGAAGTGAAAGGTTATAGACATGATCGCTAGCGAATTTGTTGGAGGTGGAGTATCTGACACCGTCAGAAAAAACATTTTAGAACGGGCATGTCCCTTTAGGTTAAAAATAATAACAGATCTTTTTTGGGATAGAGTTAAGACTCCATACTTCGCTTTCTCTGTCAATGATTTTGGCTTCCCTATTCCTGATGGTGTAGATGCTGTGGTAATTTAGGTTGTTATAGCCAACAAGGGACTAATGAGGCTACTAATCAATCAAGGAAGCTCTTTTGATGTGATCTTTTATAAATGCTTTAAGAAGATTGGCCTAACTGATATAGACACACAACCTAATACCTAAAACTTACTAGTTTTCAATGGAGTGAAGCAACATACCAAAGGTTAGCTCGATACTAGGTTTTTTCTTTTAGGGAGATCCTGACACCAGAATTGTAGAAACCAAGGATATTAATGATTAATATGAAGTCGCTGTTTAATGGGATCTTGGGTAGGTTAACGTTAAACGTGTATAAAAGCTATGGTTTTCCACTCCACACTTGTTAATTAAGTTTATTGACAAAGAAAATCAAGTTTCATCAATATGGGGTGATCAGAAGATGACTCGGTTCTACTATAAATTAAGTCTTTAGATGGTGAAAGAGGAAGTCACAATGAGAAAAAGAATTGAATAATGAGGGCACATTGGCTGGATCTGTTAGTAGACTTCGATCTAATAAAGGAGCTCTGAATCGACCTTTTACATCCCTCAAAGCCCATACAAGAAAGAAGATCAAAGGTATAGTACTTGGAGATTCCAATGAAAAGGTGACAAATATCAACGATAAGCTAGAAACTGGTACAAAGAAGAGTTTGATGGAATTTCTCCAATACTATAAACAACTCTTTTCATGGACCATTACTGGTATGTTTGGTAGAATTCCTAACTTTAGTGGTCATAAGTTTGTAGTGTACTCAAAGACAACACCCACTACCCAAAATAAAGGGCACCTAAGCCCCGAAAAGCAGAAGGCAACATGTGAACAAACTAAAGAACTCTTAAAAGTCGATTTCATTCATGAAATCTGTTATTCTTCTCGGGTTTCCAATGTCGTGATGGTCAAAAAGACAAATGGCAAGTGAAGGATGTGCATCGATTATGTCAATTTAAACAATTGTTTTCTAAAGGGCTTGTATCTGCTTCCTAGCATTAACAAAATGGTGAGTGATTCTTCCAATTATCATTTTTCTAATTCATGGACGCTTATTCCGGATATAACCAAATTCTAGTGTGAGAGAAGGATGAAGAGAAAATTGCCTTCATAAATGAAAACTATGTGTTTAGCTACACCGTACAAACCCACTGCAAGAGGGTTTACTAGCTGATAACTCTGACTACATGCGATGGTATAATCTGAACACTCGATGTTGGATAACCCGGAAACATGTTGTGTCTGAGCGCTCGGTATGGTTAAGTTACAATACTGCCTTGTAATGTTGTATGCTTCTATGTTTAATAAGCCCGTATGATTTGCCTTATGTTTGACAATTTCAGGTTGACGTTATGGAGAATATCCATTATATAGCATGGTGCTTGACCAGATTAGGCAACAATCTCTAAATGCGATACAAATGATGGGGCAAGAGCAGAGGGTTTTAGAAGCAAGATAGTTTGCGCCAGCTCCATTTCAGGAGGCACCTGTGGTCGACTTTGAGATTAATATGCCAGGGACCCGAAACGAATGTCAAGGCATTACTAGGGGTCGGACACAGGAAGAACGAATTGATTACACTCTCCTTGAGATGCCCCCTCGTCAACATGGAACTTATTTTATTCCATCACAGTTTGTCCCTAATGATCCATGGTCAACATATCAGTTTCCTTCTCAAGCAGAGTATGGTGGGGATCAGCAGTTCTACTACACGCCCCCAACCAACCACATGTATGCAGGGGGCAATGGATATGTTCCATCACCAACACAGTCACTAACTGCCTTTCTTCGAGACCTGGTGACTCCTAAGACTCCACTTGTAATGCACAGGGGAGAAGGGTCTTCACGTACATTTAACCAAGGTGTAGACCTCACTCTACATTTGTCTGCTGCAGCTGACGATACCAACTTGTCAGATGACGGGGGTGTACAGGAATTGTCACCAAGAAGGAATCCAATTCGTGATGCTAGGGGTCGGAGATGACCATGTATACTTTCCCCAAAGGGGGAGCCTCCACAACATCGCCATAGGTAGTTTGACGTGTCAAGTATGTTGGTTGTTATTTCAATCGTGTGTGGTTTGTTTTGCACCTTTTGTTTGTATACTTTTTTGTAATGTTATTTTGTTTGTTTTGCACCATTTATTTATGGACTTCTTGTAATGTTAGATCTGTTTGTTTTATGGACTTCTTGTGTTATTTTATTTTATGGGTGTTAGTATCATGCGAACATTACAACGGAGTACTATTAAACAACAAGATTAAGAAACATTAAGCGATTTTGCAAACAAACATTATTACACAACCATTAGACACAAACGGCATTACACAACCATTACTTACTATCAAAACACCTTAATATTGTAAACAAACATTACAAACGATTATGATAACGAACGTACATTAAAACAAAACACCTACACATGTGAACTACTACCACTTGCGTTTGTTGGACACTGACGACGGTTATGACCTTCCTTCCCAAATTGGGTGCACCTACCATGCGTTGACTGTGATTTAACTAAGTCTATTTCATTTCTAATACGCATTGATTTTGGACGACCTTTGGGACGTAACCGGCCATAATCAGGAGTCAGGACCCAACTGTGATCGGTGATAGGTATATCATCATCATTACCAAGAGGGTACCATCGTGGTGAGTATGCATTTATAACGTTGTTAATCGTATATACAGGATGTATGAATTGAAAGTAATCGACGTTCACAACTTGGCATAACGCAATCACGTGGGAGCAAGGATAATGATATGCTTAAAACCTACCACAATCACAGCTCGGTTTGGGTGACAATACAACCGTATATTTTCTTCCAGCAGCTTGTTGCACTGGGTCAAACGCTTCCTCCACTTCAAACCGAGTATCGTAAACATCATAACATCTCACTGTGTGAGTGCTCGCACTATCCTGGTTTTTTGTAAGGGCATCAATCAACCTCTTGGTGTACCTCATCCCTTCCCCGAACTCTACTCTTGTACGCGTGCCCCGCTAAACAAAGTACTCAACCAACCGTGAATAGGTGCATTTAACCAACGTTGTGATGGGCATGTTTCGGGCCCCTCTAAAGACCTTGTTGACGCATTCAGCCAAGTTGGTTGTCATGTGCCCAAACCTAAAACCCTCTGCATTATACGCCAAGCTCCACTGTTCTTTAGGAATTTCATGAATCCACGTTGCGATTTCAGGTTTGACCTCACGAAACCTTTGCAATCTTCTGTCAAACACCGCTTTAGAAGGCGTATATCCTACAAAAAACCATATTAATAAAGCCTAGGGTGAAATATATACAATAAGGAATGCCTTTAAACACTAACCCATCTTCAACAAGTCTTGCTTAAGCGCAACGTTCTTAAACTTGTGGTTGAAATTGTTGGCTATGTGTCGAATGCAAAAAACATGGTGGCTGTTTGGTGGTTGCCATCCTGTCTGTGGGTTTCCAACAGCGGACCTGATGCTTTGGTGGCGGTCTGATATAAGATATAAACCAGTCCTTTGTGTGACATGACATCTAATTTGCACCAAAAACCAACTCCATGCCTGCAGGGTCTCACCTTAACTATAGCAAACGCAACCGGAATAACTGAGTTATTTCCATCTTTTGTGTTGTAGCTATCAACAAAGTGTGTCGATACTTTCTATATAGGAAAGTGCCATCAACCTGGAGCATGGGTTTGCAAAAGGCTAGTGTATCAACACATGGTTTAAATGTCCAAAACACCCGTTTAAACGTACGAAACCGTGCATCAACCTCACTGCCTGCATAAAATTCAGTTATCACCATTTCAAACGCAGAACCCCGGACTACATTGCGCATATGGTTAAGCCAACGGGGCAGTAAACGATATGATTCATCCCAGTCTCCAAACACTTTAACAATTGCCTTTTGCTTGGCCTTCCACGCCTTACTATATGAGAATTTATATCCAACCTGGCTGCTGATCCGTTCTTGTATCAATGTGATAGAGATTGACGGATCTTGGTTAACTATTCCTGCATAAAACATTACCAAACTGAAATGAGATAAACATTGGGAAGGATAAAGAAATTACTGCAAAGAACCACTTCATTGATATCATCATACACACTATGCATACCAACCTATTATGCATGAAGATATAAACTCTGAGTCCAACTTGGCGTGATCCTGGGAAAGTCTTACACTTACACAAGTATGAGACCCTCCCCATTTACTAACCACCTACGAATTTGTCTTCCTCGACAACATTGCCCTCATCCTCCATGGGCAACCCTCGAAATGATTTGGACACCGAACAGTAAAATGCGTTGGCTTTGATTCAAGCACCGTGTATGTTTGATGGACCCTCATCGAGTAATGTTTCAATGCAATTTGTACAACATTTTTTGAGCTAAATTTTAACCCAATATAAAGTTCATCCCCAATGTAACACCCTCTGTTACACCTTAATAAAATATATAAAAATTCGTAATTTTTTTTAAAAGATATGATTGTTAAAAAGAAACTATCGGAATAAATTACATACATTATTTCTGAAATACCTCATAAATATTATTAAAACTTTATAAAGTATTTGTACATTCATCCGAAGAAAATAAACATTAAACATTATAAGAAAGAGAGGAAACTCCATGGCCCAGAAGCAGTTACTTATTAACATTATTTATTCATTGGATCACGGTATTCATACCGAGCTCCCTTTCTAGAACGTGCTATAGTTACTGCCGATATTCTTCGATTCTTCCCTCTGAACCATCAATTTAGAATATATGAAACAAAAACACAGAGAAAGGAGTGAGAAACAGAATATAATATTCTCAATTAAGACATAAGCAACAAAGGGTTTTCACAACCCAATACATAATAATATCAATCACAATCACATTCACAATCAATTATGAATGCATGAATGTTATGCAATATCTTTATCATAATTTACCTATATATGTGGGCCCTTAAATTTTAATTTGCACTGGGCCAACCAGGAGTTTACACTGTTCCATAAGTCCGGATAATAATAATATGAACAGCTCAACTGACATGGAAACACTTAGAGACTAGTCAGATTGAGAAAGTTTTTATTGTGAAAGTACCCGACACTAGGGAGCTACCCCAGGTCCCCTGAAGCACCCTTTCACACCCTCTCATCCCAAGGCTCGTAATTAAGCCTCCTCTAATGTATCCTCGGTTTCTATATTCCGTCCCAGACAATATCATTTTATTTCACTATAATGATTCATGATGCATGAACTACTCGCGTATTTAGTTGGTTAAGGCTTTTAGAAACTCAATTATTAAATCCCTTAAAGGTTTACAATATCATTTCAATAAACTGTACATTTTCTCAATTCTCTGAATTTCTGTCCCACAGAAATAAATTTGGTACAGTTTTCGAATCTCACTGAAATTTGAGTTTCTGAGCCTTAAATATCTAAAAACTTTCTCATATAAAACTTTACATAATCTTTCTCAAATTAAATCTTAACAAAATCAAATTTAGAAATCTCAATTATTTCCCAATATCTTTAGTTATTAAGTTGGAATAAAATAATTTTCTTTTGAAAATTTTATTTTATTAAAAGAGAATAATCTTTAAGTTATTAACCAAAAATACTTAAAATTACAAAATTTTTCTTTATCTCAAGATTTAATTATTTCAATTTATTATTAATTTTCATAAAATGTTTTCTTTCTAAAATAAATACTAATTTTTTTATTCTAAATATTGAAAATAAAGTTAATATGAATAATTTCTAAGAAGAGAAGATTTAAAATAAAAATTTAAAAAGTAAGGTAAGAAAATTCTTATTGAGTTTTAGCTTTCCGTCATACTCGCTATATGCTCAAACTCCAAATCACAAAATCATCAATCAAAATCAAGCATTATCAACTATAACTAAATATCATTAATCAATCAATCAATCATAATCAAATCAATTAAATATCATTAATACATATCATAATGCAAAATTTAATGATTATTAATATAGTCAATTTGAGTCCTTTTGGTCAATTTCTCGCATGGATATATGTAAGTCCATATAATCCAGTCCTTGCATAGGTATAGTTCAGTCCATATGGGTCATAGTAGTCCAAGTCCTTGCATAGGTATAGTCCAGTTTATATAGGTTATAAAAGTCCAAGTCCTTGCATAGGTAGGTTAGAGTTAGTTAAATCAGATATTTAATTTAAAATTTATTAAAAATTTTAAGTTAAAAAGTTAATATTTTAAAATAATAATATTATCAAATTTAAAAGGAGTAGGGGACTCCTCCCATTATTCTTATGTCTTTTAATATTATACTCTTATCTCACCCCTCCTTACCTTGAGTTGTTACCAAAAGAGAGTTTACTTTGCGCCTCCGATTTCTAGAAATATTAATACCAATCTTATTTCAGTATAGGCATAAGATGAGAATTAAGATTACTACTTAAAACAGAAATGGTAAATTTTGAATAGTGAATAGTGAATAGTAAAACGTGAATAGTAACAGTAAATAGTAAATCGTGAATAGTAACGATAAATAGTAAAAACGTGAATAGTAAAGGTAAATAGTAATAGTAAATAGTAATTTACTATTTGAATAGTAATTTACTATTGAAATAGTAATTTACTATTAAAATAGTGTTTTACTATACAGAATAGTAACTTAAAATAATATTATTTCTAGTATAATAACAGATTTCTAAAAACGATATGAAAATAACCCAAAAAATATAAAAGAGAAGTATTCTTACCTTAGGATTTTAGCAGAACCTTCTCCCAAAAAAATTTACTTCTCTCTCTCACTTCCACCACTATCTCACTAGCACTACTATATTAAGAAAACTTAATCTGAAATTGTGAATTCTAAAGAAGAAATCCTTCGGTATTTATAGGAAAAAAATTTACTATGCATTCCATTATTTTAATATAAAAGTACTATGCATTTTTGAATTTTTTATTCCTGGTTACTGTGCATCTTTTGAAAATTTCATAAATGCACAGTGTTTTGCATAGTAACTGTCGGCAAAATTATTAAGTCAAATAGTAACCCTTCACTCGGTATATTTTAAATATTCAAAATGAGTCCTTTTTGAAATATTATATCAGTCCTCACTAATTTTATAATAAGTAATATAAAGCTGAAATTTTAAAAATCTAAAATTTTCTCTTAATAAAAATTTATTGATACGTTTTTAATTTTTTAACGATTAGAAAAAATCAAGATTTTTCTCAAACTGATAATTTTTAGATAAGTCTACTTGAAACGGATTTTAGAAAATTTTCTTATAATTTCAATTCACTTTCTTATAAATATTTTTAATTTAAGTCACTTATATGAATTTAAAATTATTTAAAAAAATATTATTTTATTTAAAAAATTCCAAAATTCCAAAAAATTCCAAAAAATCATAAATAATACGTAGATTAAAAAGTTCTAAAGAACCATAATTTAATTCCTTCAAAATTTTAACATAAAAATAAAAATAGGGGTGTTACACCCAACACGCCATTCAGCATGCTCATCATACGCTGCTATATCATTATCTGTATCTGGATGATCTAAATTTACATTACGGTAAAATGATGATGAATCCCAGAATGGTACACCGCTCAACCCCATAATGCAAATATTAACTTAACGATGTTAGGCATATTTAATGGCTAGAATATTGCTTCTTAGTAATACATACTAACTAGTAACAGACGGACCAACGCCACGTGCATTTACTAAGTTTAGGGTTCCTGATATTAACTCAAAGTCACCTTCAACATCTGTGTCTGCATCGCTATCAATTAGAATGTTGCCTTCATCAAAATCTTCATCGTTACTTTGAAACTCAAGTTCAACATTCAAGTCCACGTTATCATCAATTAAATCATCATTTCTTTCATCTGTAACTCAATAAAAAACACAACTTTTATTATATCTACTTCAAAACTAGCAACAAATAATATACTACACCTAACATGTCAATTTATTTACCTTGTGTTAAACATTGGGAAGGGCCTTCTGCCTCCTGCAATTCACACCTCCCAACTTCAACATAAACCTCGATTGCAGCCATGTCAGATTGTTTTTCAAAAAGTCGCAACACTAGCTCAAGCTCCTCATCATCAGATATTAGAAAACCAAAATTTTTTTTTTTTACCAATAACTAACCTGGTGGTTAGTTGAGTAATTGCAATATTACCTTTCAGTTTCAACCTTCCTAAAATTTTTTCTTTCAGCTCCTCAAAAGTAATATCACGCCTAATTTGAACCAACTTTGTGTTTCCTTCAAAGGTATAACCTTCTTCCCCTTCATATTTTCGCCCATTTGTGTAAAGAACCATCATGATTTCGGATGCCATATTCTGATTGCAACACTCATGAAATTTTGTAGGAGCCTAACAAACGAGTATGGAACGATCAAGGGGGCAATTATATAATGAACATTTTGTATTTCTGTAATACATAATTCCACGTGGCAATTTCTCGTTGGGTCCAGCTAGCACATGTTACGGTTTTCCATGATGCGTAACATGTATTACGTATCATTGACTCACGTAACACATTACGTACTGCCAGAAAACGCAATGCATGCATATTACGTTACACGAAAATACGTAACAATCACAAAGCTGCCAAGTATCGTAGATTGATTGTTTACGTAGCTAGGAAAGACGTAATGTGACGTCCCGTGTAATTTTCCGAATAAATTTTTCGCGTTTTTGAAAGATCAATTTAAAATTCGTAAATTAACTCAGAGTTCACATAAAATTCGATAATTGCGGAATAGGCATCAATCATGGCATCACTCTTCATTCTGCGTGGCATTCACTGTAAAAATTAATGTAAGAGTGAGACAGAATATAGAATAAATATAAAATAAATAAAATTGCACAAACACAATCAACAAACCATAATGATATGATGAATATGCCAAACAAGTTTATTTATATTTAATAAGTCTTTAATTAGTCAAATGATGTCATGCTGGATCCATTTGGTTTGGTGGGAATACTGCAGTAATAGTCTCATAGAGACACAAATAGGGCTTTAGCATATACCATGAATCCCTACACTTCATGGCGCTTAAGTACCGAAGAACACAAATATCATAAGTAGGGCTTTGCATAAACCATGAATCCCTACACTCCATGGCGCACAACAAAATAGGGCTTAACTCGTCATAGAGTAACCCCCACCAGGGTAGGCAATCATGGAACCCCTAAATTCCATGGTGCGTCCAAATGCTTATGATGCATGAATGCCTTTAATTCTTATTATCATTTAACATACCATGATATATTAATTTCCAAAACCACTTGGAAAACCACAAGTCCTCAAAGGACACATCACATATAATAATTTTTCAGAATCATGGATTTACTGTTTCAACCACATGTAACAATAACCGCAAGACATTCATGTACATATAAATTAATTTCGTTATTCATAATTATTCACCACCACAATATACAAACTGTATGATACTCAACAGCATTCATAATAATTCATAATCACTCAAGAATTCAATAATAAATTATTACCCATAGAGAAAATATCATTTTTATCCATAATAACCATTATAAGTAAATTTGAGCATTTCCAAACAGCAACATACGTTAGTAAAATAGTCATAACATGAGCAAATCAAATCCTTTTTATGTGATTCCACTTTCTATAGCTCAATAACATAAATATCTACAACTTTCATGAATACCATAAATTCAAATTCTAAACAGAACATCACTTATTCACAGAATACAAAACTGCCTCAAAGAGGATTTTTAAAACGTACACAGATTAGTATTTTTAACGTTTCTGGAGCTACAAAAACAATTTTGGCATGAAACCAGTACTAAATTATTCTTAACACAAATATCTACAACTTTCATGAAGATCATAAATTCAAATTCTAAGCAGAAATACCATTTATTCACAAAATACAACACTGCCTCCAGATGAGCTTTCAAAACGTACATATATTAGTATTTTCAACATTTCTGGAGTTACAAAAATAGTTTTGACATGAGACCAGTCCTGAATTACTCTTAACATAATTATATACAACTTTCATGAAGACACCAACCACTAATTCACACCACAAAATTCCCAGTTTTGAAAATAAGATTCGGATTTTATAGTTAACAGATTTACAGCTTGTACATACTTCAGTATTTTAGGCATAACTCAAGCTACAAAAATCATTTTGACTTGAAACCACTTTCTATAGATCCATAACATAAATACCTACAACTTTTATGAAGACATCAAAGGCTGATTATATACGTACAAGTCCCAGCATATTAATATATACACAAAATATGGGATAAATATTCCACTCAAACATTCTGTAGTATTTTGGCTATAACTTTTGTTACACATACTCAAATCAGTCGGTTCAGGTCTCATATTTCACATAATAAAAAGATCTATAACTTTCATGAAGACACAGATCATCAATTCTCATCACAAAATTCCCAGTTTTAAAAATAAAGTTAGTATCTCAAGTTAACAGATTTACGGCTTGGACATACTTCAGTATCTTAGGAATATCTCGAGTTACAAAAATTATTTTGACTTGAAAAGACTTTCTACATATCCATAACACAATTATCTACAACTTTCATGAAGACATCAAAGGCTGATTATGCTTGTAAAATTCCCAGAATGTCAAAATATGCACAAAACATAGCTTAAACATTTCACTCGGTCATGCTGTAGTGTTTTGGCTATAACTTTTGCTATACATATCCAAATCAGTTGAATCAGGTATCAAAAATCACATAACAAAAAGATCTACAACTTTCATGCAGAAGTCAGAGTCAAATTCATACGTTTTCAGCTTCAAAATTAAGCAACAAATACGAAATTAAAACTGGAATCCTAAAACAGCATACAACTCTACCCATTTCATAAATATTCACAACCCTGTCCCCTCTTACTTGGTTTGCCGACTGAAAATGGCCTCTTGCTGTCCTGGCTTCTGTTCGAAGGAGTATTGAGGAAGGAGGGAAATCAAGGTAAGGATAGTTCACTAGCTTTGTTCTAATGCGTTCAGGTCTTAGCAAAAGGCAGAGTTAATAATGCAAAACAAGTGGGAAACAGCTTTTCCATTAGTGGATGTTTAGTGCTGTTAGTGGAGATAATGGAGGATAAAAAAATAAGAAAGTGGCTTATAATGGTCCACTTCTGGCCGTCCACCCACTAGGGTGAGTAATAATGGTTTTGGTTGCATTAAAAATTGCATAAGAGACAAGAAAGGAGTCAAAAGTTACTCCTGGTACTGAAAACCGACTGGAATTCAACTCGGTTAGCCTATAAACCGACTGGAATTCCTCCAGTCGTGTGAAGAAGAAGGGAAACTGAGTCCTCTCGCTCCAGCGGAAACCGACTCGCTTGAACCAGACACTCTCCCTCCCCAAAACCGATCCTTCATTCACTCGGTTTTCACTTCAACATCTTAATCCACTCGGTAGAAACTCCTAAAACCGAGTCTTCACCTATTATTCACTCGGAATTGGTTCTATTTGAAACCCTCAGTCTGATTTCTCTTCCTTGGAGGTGACAGTCGGAGTTTCCTCACTCGGACTTACTTATAAAATATCTCACTCGGCATATTCTCCCTGAAACCGAGTCAGTTCTTCTCTGTTTTCCACTCGGCCGTTTCAAATCATTATTAAGCCGACTCATTCCACTCAATTATCCACTCGGTAATTTAATTAAAACCGACTTCTCTTCCTTCATCCTTTCACTCGGTCAAGTCGTCTCAGACCGACTCAATGCTCCCAGGTTTCCACTTGGCAGAAGCCCTTGAATTGTTCTTCATTCGGAATCCTCTAAGGTTTTCACTACTCGGAAAAGGACAATATGCATAAGCTTCACTCGGTATGTTACACAATTCTGATTCCTCTTTCAGAAACACCTCATTCTTTTTATACTCGGAGGTATTCCTCTGAGTCCGACTCCAACACTCAGGTTTTCCACTCGGCATGGTAATCCTTATTGCTCATCATTCACTCAGTTTTCATTGCCAAAGAGGACTCAACATTAGGTCAGTCGTTGCTCGGTAATTCATCTCCAAACCGAGTTATTCCACTCGACTGTTTACTCGGTAAATTTATTAAAACCGATTCTTAATTCTTGGGTTTTTGCTCGGTAGAACTTTCATTCGGTATTGCATTATGATTGACTCAGAAACGAGTCTTTGGAAAAAGCTTGACTCAGGAATGAGTCTTTCTGGGGTGTTTGACTCGGAAACGAGTCACTCAGGAATAATTGGCTCGGAAAATGAGTTATTTGAAGTACTTGACTCGGAATTGAGTCTTCCTGAGATGTTTGACTCAGCAGTGAGTCTCTGAGACAAAATGTCACTCGAAATAAGTCCTCTTGACCATGTTCCACTCAGAAAAATACAATTTTCACTCGGTATTTCCATTTTCCACTCGGAATTCCTTTTGGTCACTCAGAATTTACAGTTTTCACTCGGAACAGAGTCTCTTTCTCACTCGGACAGTTCTTTCTAAGGCATTTTCACTTGGAAATTGGGCCTTATCAATAAGGATCTATATAAATTCTAGAATTATACCCAAAAATGAAACTTTTGGAGCATTAAAAGCCATCCATAGAGTGTTTTATTCATTGATCAACACTTACAGACCTTCCATGCTTCATAAATTACATAATTGAACTACTATTAAAGCAGGATGTTACATGTAACACTTGTTATGTTTTATGCAAATACGTAATACAAATGTTAATTTGACATTTCCCACCCCAGACACACAAAATTTTTCAAATCAGTCCCATTTTTTAATTTATTTTCGTTACATACCCCAAAAAGGAAAAAACCCTCTAATCTGTGTTGTGAAGTTATTGTCTGAGGAAACTATTTTACCATAAGAAATGAGAAACTGTAAACCAAAAAATAAATAAATAAAGAAACATAGTCCTATATGATCTAAATGTTGTTGGACAAGGTATAGGGAGATATATGAATTTATTTAAGCCATGTAATATTATGACAAATATTGAAGATGTCGTTAAAGCACAGTTAATGAATGAACAATGGAAAGGTTTCATCAAAAGTGTTACTGATGTACATGACCTTCAAGACAATCTTAAGTCTTAACATGGGAACTCTCTTCATATCTATAATGACTATTAAAATACCTACATAATTGGTTCTGGTGCTTGCTACCCTGCTGATTTTGCATGATATATCTAATTTTTCTTTTTTAAAAAAAAGGTAATGGAATAATAGTTACAGAAAGTGACCGACAAATCACATGCTGGTATTCACCAAGTCTGTAACATCCCGGATAATTATAGAAAATTTTGTGATGTGAGAAAATATTAAAAATTATTTTTAGGAATTTATTTGATATTTTTATGAATCATTGGTTAATTATAAAAGATGTGATTAGAAGAAGAGAAGTTTAATTAAAATCTTTAAAGAAATTGTAAAGGAAATGGAGAAATGACCGGTTGAAGAGGTTACCGGTTGGAAGTGACCGGTTGAGAAGGTAACCGGTTGCCATGAGTTTAAATAATGGTTTCCTTCTCTTTCCTCAATCATTTGCGTAATCATTTACTCTCTTTCATGTGAAGTTTCTTCTTCCCCATCTGTTACTTTTCTTCTTCTTCTTCCTCCATTGTTGAGAGCTGAAAGTTTTGAAGGGAGGTCCCTTTTGCATCAAACCTTGAAATAATTACATAGCTGTGACAGTGGTTTCAAGGTAAGTCCTTTGAACCGTTTAAAATTGTTACCTCATCTCTTTATTTTCTGGACCGAATGGCCATGTGTGGAGGAGTACTGTTCCGATCTCCACTTCTCTTGGCTGTGGGCTTGAAAATGGTTCTTTTAACCGTGTGGATGGTGGTGTGATGTTAACAAGCTTCACGTTCCAAACCCGTAGGTAGTGGAATGAACAACAGTGGGACAATTAAGGAACCTCGTGCTGAACGAAGGTGGAACTATGAACCCAGAAATTGTTGAAGCGTGGAACAGAGGTAAGGGGGTGTTCGGGTTATAATTAATTAGAATAGGACACTGTCCGAGTCATTGGAATGATTGTGAACCGGGTAAGAGATGATGTTGACTGAAAATTATGTGAATATGTGTATGAATGTACGTAAGAATGTGCACATCGATCGGTTTAGATTCGTGTGTGTGTGTGTGACTTAAGAAATAATAGAGATGTTGCCGAATGAAAGTTGTGAATGTATGTGTATGCATGTATGTATGTGGACACCGATCGTTTGAGGATCGTGTGTGTGTTTGTGATTTGAACCGATTGAAATTGAAATATTTGATGCTGTGACAATCGGTGTTTAGTGGCAATGTGATGTTGGGCTTGACAAGCAGGTCTCCCGAGTGATGTTGTTAATGGCCACTTATGATGAGAAATATGTATATGATTGTGGTATGGGATGGCTGACGATATATTTTGCCCCTCATTTCCGGCTCCCATGGCTTTTGTGCCCAGTTGAGCTACCCAGTGGTCAAGCAGGACCCAGTGGTCGAGGTGGAGAGTCAAGCATGACTCGGTGAACCAAGAAGGGTTCACGGGGTGTCAAGCAGGACCCCCAGCTGAAGGCCGATCCTTTGAGTATCCGGATACTGTGTCAATTTTATCTGAGTCAGTGGTGATAATTGATGATTTGACAATTTTGTCGAGTGCAGTTGGTTATGATTGCCGAATGAGAATTGAAATATTTGTTGAGTATGATTTGATGTATTTACCGAGTGTAATTTCATATATTTGCCGAGTGATTTGTTATATTTACTGAGTAGTAAATTGTTATACTTATCGAATGAGTTACTTGCTGAGTGTTTTGTTAAAATGGCTGTGAATTACTATAGGGTCGAATGTTAATTGTTATGATTGCCGAGTGTGAGTGTATTGCCAAATGTGAGTTAAATGCCGAGTGTAATGTGCAATTTGAGGATGAAAGAATCAGACGGAGTTTATACTCGTATTTTATTATTTAAATGCCGTTCTAGATTAATTATGATGCTAAACACTCACCCTTGCTGTGGTTTTCAATTTTAGTAACCAGTGACAGGGAAGAGGTCGGAGCCATGGAGGTGCGCCAAGCGGAGGATTGATGCCAAGGCACCGAGTGATTTGAATGAATTGTGTAATATATGTATATTTTGAGTTTTTCGAGTGTTTGATGCTACAATGTGTTGCCTGTATGTAGAATTAAAATTTGAATCGGATATGACTTTGTGATGCTATGTGATCGGTGTTTATTTATGAATAAATTTGCATTGCTGTAGCAGGGCGAATCTCGCCGAGTGGAATCATTCTTGTCCGAGCAAGGGCCCATTGATTTGGTGCCTGAGTATCCTTCATTTCTTTCCGAGAGAAGAATAACCGAGAGACCCACTTCCGAGTGAAGATATGAGTGGACTTATTTTCCGAGTGAAACCTGACTTGTTGACTTTCTTTGTAAGTCTTGTCCGCTCAGGTTTAAAGAGTAGCATTCGCTCAAGCGAGTCAGATCTCGCCCAAGCGAATCAGAGTCTCGCTCAGGCGATTAACCCTGACTCTGATTTCTTCCTTCCGTTGATTCTAAATCCTATTTTATGTTGAAATATTTCTGATCGGTTTCAATCAGTTATTACTATTTTAAGTATGATTTTATTATTTTGAATGTAATTAAGAAAAGTAAATATTATTTTATAATAAAACCGAGTGGATTTTTATTAAATGTGAAAAATCTATTGCGAGAAATGAGAAAATTGACGCGGGTCGTCACAAAGTCCCCTTCAAATGAGAATAAGAAAATGTTCAATTAATGAATTAAGAAAAGGATGAGGCTTTTAAAGCATTAAGAAAGAGAGGGGGAAATGCAAAACATTATATATTGGCCTCTGTGTAAGTGTAAGTTCATCTACCATGTGATGGTGAAATGCAAAAAATTATGAATTAGCCTAGTGTCACTTCTTGTATCTGTCTTTCCCTCCATCTCATTATGCAAACAAATATAAATAAACAATGCTATCTGGCAACTTTCAAGGAAAAAAGGTCTGAAACTACCACCAGGGTAAACAACATAGAAACACACTTCATTAATTTCTGAAGAAGTGCTGACCTCTTTCATGCCATCATTCCATCTCTCTATAAATTTTGTGTTGCATATTAGTCATCAAACATATGCAGTCATATTGTTTTAATGAGATGAAGTGAAAAGATACCATTCTATGGGCTAATTAAGCAATGTAAAAGCACATATGGAACGGGCTCAATCAATCTTGGTTACCATGATAAATAATATCTTGCCTTGTATAATCATCTTGCTTCAAATCCTTTAGAATTGATTATATAATTGAGTGACCTTTTTAAAAAAAATTAATTTTTGTTATCAAGAAACTGTACCATAATGAAAACTAATTATATAAATAAGATACTTTTGTGCTGCCTTACGTTATTTATATATTTATTATTCTAGTCTCTGCTTGTTAACATATGGATTGCTCATGCATCTGTAGTATGTTATTTATACTTGTGCTACATAGAAAAATTATCACTGAATGCATTTCGATTATTAAAATGTGACTACTGCTTTTTTGTTTTGTTCCTGTAGGAATAAGTCATTGACCTGCTTGCTTAAAGATGATATGAGGTAAGCTTTCTATATGACTGTGAGGTGTATCACTCACTTAAGGGGAATTAATTCAGACTGAATTATCAATCTGAGACCATAAGATAACACTTCTACAAAGGGGATGCCAGTTTTTTCCTTCGAAAACATGTATGTGGAAGACAAATTGGGTCATGAGATGCAAGGCTGAATAGTTATGGTTTCATCACGAAGGTTGAGAACTTAAAAGACTTGTATAATATGCAACATAAGACAAATCAGTGCCCCATAAAATATTATTGACTCCCTCTTTTGAGTGATAAGCTTGCTATGTTGGTCCATTTCCTCACAAAGCTTGCATCTATAATCTTGGTCTAAGTTATGAAGGAATAGTTAGTTACTGTTTCATATAAGAGTCACAGACTTATCTATGTTGTAACATTTTTGTAGGGTGAACCTGATGAGCTTTTCAAGTGAAAAGATGCAAAGAGTGTTGCTTTGTGATTAATCTGTTTAATTTTGTTTTGTATTTTACATATGTTGAAATCTGAGGACTCTGGTTACAGAGGGAAAGATTGAACGGCTCCTCATGCAGAGCTCGATGATCTTTCTTTTGCCAAATTTTTTGTATTAACCTGACGAAACTTGCATCCGTCATGTTGATTGGAAGCTAAAAGGTTTGTTGAAGCCACTGTTTAAACACAGTGATCAGTTCAAGCTCTTTTCTCTTCTGGGTCCTAAAAAATTAGACCATCTGGTCTATTCTTCATCTGAAAAAGACAAAGGAGAGGACTCAGACCCCTAAATTCTTTGCTTGCACTTAACGAGAAAGTGGAGAATGAGAGATGCCCAAAAATCTAAATAGAGATTGACCAAGATTAATAAATTGAGTAATGTTGATTTCTTCTTTTTAGTCAGATTCACTCATTCAAATTAACAAATGTGGTCATTTTAATGCTTTCTTGATTGCATATAAGAATGATTCAAACTTTAAATTAATTGTTGTTTGTTGCTTCCCCTGATTTTTTTTATTTTCCATTTATTTTCCTACATTTTTACTTTTTTTGTAAGAATATCTTAAAATTTTAAAACAATGTTGGTGCAAAATATTCTTCCCTAACTTGCTGTTCTGTCTGTGGTGCTACTATAGGATTTAAGGTATATAGGATAATAAATTCATGGCACTTCATTTAGTTCTTTGCTCTTTGAATGCAAGTTATTAATGTGCAGTGTTGATGTATGACTGTTAGTAATTGACTGATAAGAGATTCAGAGCTCCAGAAAAGCCCAGATTTGATAGTTACACTGGCTTTATTTGTGACAAAAATGAATATATGAATTAACTATCAC
Source organism: Clitoria ternatea (assembly GCA_037962975.1). Taxonomy (NCBI): domain Eukaryota; kingdom Viridiplantae; phylum Streptophyta; class Magnoliopsida; order Fabales; family Fabaceae; genus Clitoria; species Clitoria ternatea. The sequence goes on from CM075671.1 coordinate 269,700,216, forward strand.
TGGTCTTCACAATTAGCTTGTATTCTTTCTAAACATTGGAAAAAATAAATATTTGATTAATTTTATCCAATGATATACGGATAATTCATGGGTTGGTGGATAGAGTAATGGAAAACAATGGGTTTCTTTTGTTTCATGTTAGATATATTGGGATGTTGATTAGTTAATTAGTTTGTTAATTGGATTGTTTGAAGATGTTAGGAATTGATTGTTAGATTTTTCTTATTAATATATTATTATATTAATTTTATGGATTAGCATTATTCAATTATTATTTATATATTATGTTATTAATTAAATATATTTAACTATTGGACTCTTTGATTAGATGGACAGTGATGGGTTGACCAATTTCATATGCCCAGCGAGAGGTTCCTACTCTCATTTGATTTTGCTTATATAATCACTATCCCGTGATTATTACAGAGATATAACTCAGATTGAGAGTAGTACGCGCTCACTTTTGGGGAATTCATGGATAGTTTGTCTTCAGGTATGTTTTCAGTCAACTGAGTTGTCATGATAAGTGTTATAATTATTTTTTACAAATTGTTATAATTATTTTCTGTAAATGGTATCAGAGCTTAGTTTAACATGTATTATGAATATTACATATATTTTGTTAGTTCTATATATCATCATAGCCTTCATATATGTTACTTTTTGAATTCTTATATATATATATATATATATATATATATTTGAAATCAGCTAAAATATATTTCAATTTCATCATGATATATATAAACAGGATCAATGTTTATTTTTAATTAAATTTGTAGCAATTGTTTCATTCCAATTTCCTGCGTGTTGTTTAATTTCTTGTGTGTTGTTCCTGTTCAATTTCATTGTCATTAAACATGCCATTATTCACCATTAAAATGTAAATATTTCTTAATATTACCTTTGTTATAAATATGGTTTTGAATTTGGCACAATTAATATTATACACATATACCATGATTGCGTGCGCCATTACAGCTAAATTTCCTTTTTATGTTGTTGCCATTCTGTTTTTAATTTTTTTTAATTGTTTACATTATATATATTAAATTATGATTATGAATATATATATAATGTTATATGCTAGTGTCCTATTATTAATATGCATCGATATGTGTCCTATGTGCCACTATTTTTGCGTTATTAATTTCATGTGGCACTTTATAATTTTTTAAAAAATTGTATGATTTTTTTATGTGACAGAATATTATACTTATTATGTATATGATAATTATAAAATATAAAATCAGTAATATTGTATACAAAATTTTGAATTATTCTATACAAATGTCATCTCACCTATCATGAGACAATTTATACAAGACTTATGAAAATAAAATAAAATAAAATAAAATAAATATATATATATAATATTACATTAATAATAATTATATCTTATCAACGTGTTGTTGTTAATGTGATTTGTTGAATACTATGCACTTGTGTTTTTATTTATGTCAATTTTGTACTAATGCCTTATCGGTGTAAGGATTTGGTGATATGAAATTTTATGTATTGTATTCTTTTGTGAATATTTCTTATTTATTATAATTTGAGACCCTTAGGTGACATTATAATTAATAAGAAATTTTGTGATAGGCACATTGTATTTTGCATGATCTAATTATGCATATTGATTATTTTTCATATATCAGTATCAATGTCCACTTCGGTAAAAACGTTGAACGTTGGAAGGAGTCTTTGGATCTGTATTTGGCTATGGACAACATTGACTTAACTTTGAGGGAAAACGAGCCACCCACCCTTACTGATGAGTCATCTGTTGATTAAAGGGCTTATCATGCGAAATGGGATCACTCGAATCGAGTGTGTTTGATGGTGATAAAGTTCACCATGGAGAAGTCAATTAGAGTATTGCAGAAAATGACAATGTTGCAACCTTCCTGAAATCCATTGAGAAGAGTTTAAGACTTTGACAAAGCTAAGAAAAACCACTATTCCCCACTCTTTGATAGAGCTAGATATGATGGTGTTAGTGGAGTTCGTGAGCACATGGTGAAAATGGTGCATTATCGTAAACTGAGGGGGATGAAGCTTGAGATTGATGACAACTACCTGATTTGGACAATTTTAGAATCATTTCCTTCTTAGTTTGATGTTTTGAGGATTTCTTATAATACTCAAAACCATAAATGAACTGTTGATTAGACTATTGCCATTGTCACTCAGGAAGAAGAGGCTATGAAAAAAGGAAAGTTTAGAGTTATTTAGTTTATTGACAAACCTCATAAGAATAAGTTTGTTAATTCCTCTTCAAGGTCCAAATCTGTTCACAAAAAACACAATGATAAGAAAACAAAGAAGATGGTTCCTAATATCGGTCCAAACAAAAAAAATTTCAAAGAAGAAGCAAGTATTGCAAGAAGTTTGGACATATGCTGAAGGATTGCTATATCCTAAATAAGAAGAATCAAAGGGAAGATTCATATCTTACTCTAGCTTGTTCTAAATCTAATGTTGTTAACATTCCTTTTAATACTTGGTGGTTTGATTTGGGCGCGGGTTCACAAGCCTGAGGAAACCAAGTGATTCTGAATCAAAGATTGTAGTAGGAGATAGAGCTAGAGTTCCTGTTGAAGATATAGGAGTTGTTTCTTTGAATTTACCCTCTGATCATGTTTTACTTCTGAAAGATGCTATTTATGTCCCTTCCATTCATAGAAACATGATCTCTGTTTTTGTTTTGGATAAATGTGGTTATTCTTTCGTGTTTGGAAATGGAAAATTGGACATCCATTTTGAACCTTCTATTGTTGGACATGGGGTTCTTTGTGATAATCTTTATATGTTGACTCTTTCTGATATGAACGTTAATTCTATTGTTGGGCATAAGCGTGGCAGGATTGATAAGAACTCTTCCATGTTATGCCATAGGCGCTTGGGGTATATTTCAAGGCCTTGTATTGAGAAACTCATTAAGCATAAGATTTTTCCTGATTTGGACTTCTTTGATTTTGACGCATGTATGACTTGCATTAAAGGTAAGCTTACTATTAAACTCAGGAATAAATCTAGGAGTAGTTGTGATGCCGTGTTAGAGTTGATTCACACTAACATGTGTGGGCCTATTACATCCATTGTTATAGGTGGATATAGGTATTTTTATTATATTTATAGACGATTACTCTCATTTTGGCTGGATAGATCTTCTTCAAGAGAAATCATGTTCCTTGGATGCTTTTAAATCGATCAAGGTTGCTGTTGAATTGAAAACTGGCAAGAAGATAAAATGTGTGTGATTTGACAGAGGAGGAGAATATTATGGCAGATATCATGAGACTAGAAAGAATCCGGGACCTTTTGCTAGATACCTTCAAGAATACGACATCGAAGCTTAGTACACAATGCCAGGTTCACCTGAACAAAATGGAGTAGTAAAGAGGAGAAATCACATGCTTATGGATATGGTGAAATCTATGATGGGTCCATCTTCCTTACCCGATTTTCTTTGGGGAGATGCCTTGAGAACTGTTGTATACGTTCTTAATCAAGTGCCTAGCAAGTCTGCACCAAAAACTCCTTATGAATTGATGACTGGAAAGAAACCAAGTTTGAAACACTTGCGTGTTTGGGGATGTAAGGCAGAAGTGAGACCCTATAACCCTACATTGAAAAAGCTTGATCTAAACAGTGTTAACGACTTCTTTATTAGTTATTGTGTGGGTTCAAGAGGTAGTAGATTCTATTGTTCTTCTCACTTTACACGAGTAATAGGGTCTGATCATGCAATATTCTTTGAGGATGATTTGGGTAGTGGAAGCATTGCCTCACGACCAATTGTCTTTGAAGAAGATAGAGTTCAAGTCCCCACACCTTAATTTTTTGTTTTGAAAATCGATACAACTTCTTTCGTACCCAATAATGAGCATGTTCCTATCACTGATGAGATTGTGATAGCACCTATGGCAACTTATCAAGATCCTGATGTTGCTATTGACCATGCTCCTTTAAATGATGAAATTGCACCTACACCTGTTATTGTTGAGGCTGTGGTGAGAAAATCTCAAAGAACACATAAATCATCCATACCAAATGATTATATTGTGTATATTCAGGAATATGAATTTGATATCTGTAGTGATAATGACCTATTAGTTTTGAATAAGCTATCTCTAACTCTCGTGCTTCTAAATGGGTGAATGCCATGCATGATGAGTTAGCTTCTATGTCTCACAATAATGTTTGGAAGCTTGTTTCTTTACCGCCTGGTTGCAAACTAGTTGGCTGCAAATGGGTTTTCAAAACCAAGTGTAAACCATCTGGAAAAGTTGAAAGATACAAAGCTAGATTAGTGGCGAAAGGGTACATTCAGAGAGAAGGCATTGATTTTAAAGAAACTTTCTCACCGGTCTCTATAAAGGATTCATTTCGAGTTGTTATGGCTATGGTAGCTCATTTTGATCTGGAATTACACCGGATGGATGTCAAAATAGCTTTTCTGAATAGAGATCTTGCTGAAGATGTCTATATGGTTCAACCTGATGGTTTTGTTGAAAGTGGCAAAGAACACTTAGTTTACAGCTTGAAGAAATCCATTTATGGTTTGAAACAGACTTCTAGCCAATGGTACTTGAAGTTTGACCAATTGGTCACTTCTTTTGGCTTCAAGGAAAATGCCTCAGATCAATGCATTTACCTGAAGATGAGCGGGAATAATTTTATCATCCTTGTCTTATATATTGATGATATTCTTCTTGTTAGTAGCTGTGTTGATGTTTTGAATGAGACACAAAATGTTGAGTAGCAATTTTGATATGAAAGACTATGGTGATGCCTCTCTTGTTTTGGGCATCCAAATATGTTGTGATAGGTTTCGTGGTACTCTTGGATTGTCTCAGAAAGGGTACATTGAAAGAATCCTCAAAAGGTTTAATGTGTACTCTTGCTCCCTATGTGTCGCGCCTATTCAAAGGGGTGAGAAACTCTCTAATTCTCAGTGTCCTCGGAATGACAAAGAGTTGTTTGAAATGAAGAAAGTTCTATATGCTTCCGTTGTTGGGAGCTTGATGTGTGCTCAGGTCTGCAGTCGTCCTGATATTGCTTATACTATTAATGCTCTGGGTAAGTACTTAAGAAACATAGGTTTGGGTCATTGGAAAGCCATGAAGAAGGTCTTGAGATATTTGTTGGCAACCAAGGAATATATGTTGACCTATGCAAAGTCTGATCAAGTTGAATTTATAGGTTATTCAGATTCTGATTTTACAGGTTGCCCTAACGACCGTAAGTCTACTTCAGACTTTATTTTTATTATGGCAGAAGGAGCTATATCTAGAAAAGTATCAAATAGGTAATCACAACTACTTCTACTATGGAGGCAAAATATGTTGCTTGTTATGAGGCTACCCGCCAAGCTATGTGGCTAAAGAATTTGATTTCTGGCTTTTGCATTGTTGAAAGTATTTCTAGGCCACTTGTAATTTATTGTGATAATACTGCTGCTGTATTTCTCTCTCAGAATAAGAAGAGCTCTACTTATTCAAAGCACTTCGATGTGAAGTACTTGTTTGTTAGAGAGAAAGTACTTGATTATCATACTTGAATTGAGCACATTGCTACTCAGAGCATGTTGGCAGATCCAATGACTAAAGGCTTGACTGTTGGAGCTTTTCAAAATCATGTAGCACACATGGGTTTAGTCAGGTCTTTTGATGTTTTGAATTAATGAGAGTTTTACTTTGTAATCTGTTTATTGAAACTAATTTTCTTTTTTGGATATGTTTTGTTGACATCATTTTATTGACATATCTTTTGTTGCCTTTTTTGCTTGGAACTTGTGGAAACGAAATTCATATTTCCTTATCTATATCGTGACTGAAATATAAACTATTGTGGTGTATAATGTATATCCCTATCGGATATGATTGTATGCTATTATGAAATTATTATATTTCTTAGAGATAATTAATAACTTGTCATAATAATATAGATTTTGTACTTAATAATTTAATAATTTTATCCAAGTGGGAGAAATGTTAGATTTTTCTTATTAATATATTATTATATTAATTTTATGGATTAGCATTATTGAATTATTATTTATATATTATGTTATTAATTAAATATATTTAACTATTGGGCTCTTTGATTGGATGGACTGTGATGGGTTGACCCATTCCATGTTCCTAGTGAGAGGTTCCCACTCTTATCTGATTTTGCCTATATAATCATTATCCTATTAGGTGATTATTACAGAGATATAACATATTGAATATAGGGCACTCAGATTAAGAGTAATACGCGCTCACTTTTGGGGAACTCATGGATCGTTTGTCTTCAGGTATGTTTTCAGTCAACTGAGTTGTCATATATGTTTTATAATTATTTTCTACAAATTGTTATAATTATTTTCTGTATTGATTAGTTGTTAGTTATTCTCTTATAAATACTTCTACAAGTCTTCGTATACATCATCTTTTCAATAATGAATTTACGACATTTGTTAATTGGCACCATGCCAATTTCTCTGTTGAATATCCCTCCACCCCTTATCTCTGTTGGAACTTCACCATCTTAGAATACTATGATTTCTCCTAGTGATAGATCGGGTTATCATATTGAGCTATCATATGTAAGTGTATAACAATGCATAAGAGTTGTTGTGTTTATTATGTCCTATTTTTTTTTTATAAATTGTTTATGAACTCATTTGCTTATTAATGGTGCCCGAGTTTCTTGTTGGTAGACAAGGTACACTAATTTACAAAGGAAACCAGATTTACACTTTTGGCATTGTTCATCCAAAAGTATTTTACTTATGATCACTAAAATCAATCTTGATTTAAAATGGTTAATGGTTAAATATGTTATTGAATTATTTTTTTGTTTTTTGACATGTCTTTTGGTTATTATTTTAGTGGGTCTTAGTGGTCCTTTTTCTTAGAGAGCTTTTTTTTATGGTTATTAGCAGTTTTTGGATCATGGCTATAGTACTACCTATTTTGTTGGAATTTTTCAATTGTGTACTTGCCTATATAAGTGCTTTTGTTATTTTGAATGGATGAACCCTTTCTTGCATCTTTTTGGTTTTCCACTGTTATTATAGTGAGTGGTATTAGAGCTTGTAGAATAATAGTAAAAGACAGCAATCTAAGTTCCATTAATGGCTTTTGACAAATTTGTACAACCAACCATTCCATAATTTGATGGTCACTATGACCATTAGAGCATGCTAATGGAAAACCTTTTGAGGTTTAATGAGTATTGGTAGGTTGTTGAGGATGGTGTACTTACACCATATAAATACACAACTAAAAAGATTGATGAGTCAAAATTGAAAGACTTGAGAGCCAAGAATTATTTATTTTAGGCCATGACCGATCTATCCTGAAAACTATTATTTGCAAAGATACTTTTAAGGATATTTGGGTTTCAATGAAAAAGAAATATCAAGGCTCTACAAAAGTTAAGTGTGCTCAGCTTCAAGCTTTGAGATGAGACTTTGAAATTCTTCAAATGAAGGAAGGTAAATCTGTCACCGGCTACTGTGCAAGGGCCACGAGAATTACTAACAATATGTGATTTCATGGTGAGAAAATGGGAGATATAGCAATTGTTGAAAAAATTCTACATTCACTCACACCAAAATTTAATTAGGTGGTGTGCTCAATTGAGGAATCTAATGACATTGATGAACTCTCCCTTGATGAGCTTCAAAGCTCTTTGCTGGTCCATGAACAAAAAATGACAAGTTCAATAATGGAGGAACAAGCATTGAAGGCTTCTATCAATACTCATAACTTCAGAAGAAAGGGTCAAGGTAGAGGTAGAGGATGTGGAGGTTGAGGAAATAAAGATTTTAGTAGGAACTCTTTAATGACCAATCCCAAGGCAAAAGTAAAGGAAAGAATGATGATAAGTCCAAGATAAAGTGCTTTAGATGTCATAAACTTGGTCATTATGCCTCTGAATGTTATTCTAGTTTGCCTATTGATAGAGAAAAGGGTGAGAGTTCAAATTTTGTTGAGAAGAATAAAGTGGAAACCTTGTTGATAACTGTAGAAGATGAACAGAAGAGTGAGCAAGGAATATGGTATTTGGACTTAGGCTACAACAACCACATGAGTGGAAGTAAATTTTCTTTCTCATACTTAGATAAAGATTTTTATTCTACTGTGAGCTTTGGTGATAACTCTACTATAAAAGTAATGGGTAAAGGTGATATGAAGATAAAAACAAAGAATGGTTTTGTTGAAACAATTTCTAATGTAATGTATGTTCTTGATCTAAAAAGCAACTTGTTAAGTGTTGGGAAATTAGAGGAAAAAGACTATGTAATTACTATCAGCAAAAGATCTTATGAAATTTGGGATCCTATTAGAGGTTCCATCGCAGTTTTATAAATGGGTTCAAACAGATTGTTTCCATTGATGATTGATAGCATTCAATCTGGTTTGATGGCTGAAGTTACGAATTCTTCTTGGTTGTGGCATCATCGTTATGGCCACTTGAGTTTTAGTGGATTAAAGACCCTTCAACAAAAGGATATGGTGATAGGTCTTCCACAACTCGCAACTCCCTCTCAAGTTTATGAGGAATGTATTGTTAGAAAACAACATTGATCTCAGTTTCCTAACGACAAGTCATGGAGAGCAAAGGATATTTTGGAGCTGGTCCATTCAGATATTTGTGGTTTAATTACTTTTATTAATGATTTTTCTAGGAAAACCTAGTTTTATTTTCTATAGGAAAAATCAGAAGCTTTCTTTACATTTAAAAGCTTCAAAGCTCGAGTAGAAAATGAATCAAGAAAATGCATTAAATCTATTCGAACAGATCGTGGTGGAGAGTGTTGTTCAGATGAGTTTTTTACATTTAGTGAAGAATATGGGATCCAAAAAGAGTTAACAACAACATATACGCCACTGCAAAATGGTGTATCAGAGAGGAAAAACAGAACAATTCTCAACATGGTGCGGAGTCTCTTGGTTAAGTGTAAGCTTTCAAAAAGTTTCTGGCCTGAAATAGTTAATTGGAGTGTGCACATTGTAAATAGGAATCCAACATTTGATGTTCAGAGTTTGACACCAGATGAGGCATGGAGTAGAAGAAAACCAGTTGTAGACCACTTCAGAATTTTTGGGTGTGTTTTCTATGCCCATATACCATACCAGAAACGATCAAAATTAGATAATAAGGGAGAAAAATGTATCTTTCTAGGTGTTAGTGAACAATCAAAAGCCTATAAGCTTTGTAATCCTAACACTAAGAAAATTATTATCAGTCGTGATGTTGTTTTTGATGAACAAAGTTTCTAGGAAGAAAAAAATGATGCAACAGATCAAATTCCCATAATTTTTTGACGATGCAAAACAGTAGCCAGAGGAGCATGATCAAGCTATTTCAGTACCTATATGTAATGAGGAGAGACCAAGGTTATGAAAATCAAACTGGACCGGCCGGTTTGAACGGTTGGACTGGGAACCAGTCAGGATACTGGTTCGGTCAAGGAAAAAATCGATGGATTTAAAACCGGTCAAAACTAGTCAAAACTGGTTGAAAACTGGTTGAACCGGTCAAAGTTTTCAAATTATTTTTTTTTCTTGTTTTTTGGGTTATTTTTTTAAAAAAGTTCCATTAAAAATATTTTTAAATAAAATAAAAAACTATTTGAATATAATTTATTATTAATATTATAAATATTTATATTATATTATATTAAAATATATATTTTATTATCATCGGTTCAACCACGGTTGAACCAATGAACCGTGAACCTAAGCTTTCACTAGTTCCGGTCAGATTTTTAAAACATTGGGAGAGACCATAACGTGTTAGAAGAAAACCTGCCTGGATGGCTGGCTATGAAGTACAGGATTTGAAGATCCTATTACTTACTTTGCTCTATTTGTAGAATGTGATCCTACAACATTTGAAAGTGTTATCAAAGAAGAAAAATGGAAAAAAGCAATGGATGATGAAATCAATTCCATTGAAAGGAATGATACTTGGGAGTTGTGTGATCTTCCGAATGGGCACAAAACCATTGGAGTAAAATGGGTTTTTAAAACAAAACTAAATGAAAATGGAGATGTGGATAAATACAAGACACGCTCAGTGGCTAAAGGCTACAAATAGTAGTATGGAGTTGATTATACAAAAGTATTCTCATTGGTTGAACGACATGACATAATCAGGTTGGTAGTTGCGCTGGAAGAAGAAAATTCTTGGCCTATTTGTCAACTAGATGTTAAATCAGCCTTCTTACATGGCTACTTAAAGGAACAAGTATATATTGATCAACCCCCTGGCTATGTGAAAATAGGAAAAGAACACAAAGTTTACAAATTTAAAAAGGCTCTTTATGGGCTTAAACAAGCCCCTCGGGCTTGTTATAGTCGTGTTGAATCTTATTTTTTGAATGTTGGTTTTTCAAAGTGTTCTTATGAACTCGCATTGTTTATTAAATTTAAAGAAAAAAGGGAATTGCTCATAATCTGTTTGTATATTGATGATCTTATATTTACTGGAAATTATGCTATCATGTTTGATGACTTTAAGAAGTATATGATGAATGAATTTGAAATAACTGATCTTGGCAATGATGCATTACTTCCTTGGTATAGAAATAATGCAATTAGATGATGGGATTTTCCTTTCTCAAAGAAGTATACGGGAGAAATTCTAGACAGATTTCAAATGAAGGATTACATTCTTGTAAACATTACAATTGAATATGGTTTGAAGTTACATAAAGATCGTGAAGGAAAGAAGATTAATAACATACTATACAAACAAATTATGGGTAGTTTGATGTATCTAACTACTACAAGGCCTGATATAATGTATTCTATAAGTTTGATCAGTAGGTAAATCTGTTTGTTGCCAAGAGGATCCTTCACTACTTGTAAGGAACTAGAGATTTTGGACTATTTTACAAGAAAGGTAATAAAGTCAAATCTGTTGGGGTTCACTCACAACAATTATGTAGGAGATCAAGATGATAGGAGGAACACTTTGGGGTGTGTTTTTATGCTTGGCTCAGGTGTTATTTCTTGGTTCTTTAAAAAGTAACCAATTGTTACTTTATCAAGCACAGAGGCAGAATTTGTTGTAGCAATTGATTGTACCTGTTAAGCCATATAAGATGAGTTCTTAAAGAATTGAAATTCAAAACAACTCGGGGCTACTCAAATTTTCTATGATAATAACTCAACAATCAAACTGTCAAAGAATCCAGTGCTACACGAAAGAAGTAAGCACATTGATGTGAAATTTTACTTCTTAAGAGAATTAAGCAATGATAGAGTAATATATCTAATTTACTGCAGGAGTGAAGATCAAGTTTTTGATATCTTCACCAAAGCACTCAAAAGAGAGTCATTCATGAAGCATAGAAGGTCACTTGGAGTTTGCACACTAAAGTCAGTCAAGTCTTTAAAGTGAATTAGCAAATATAAGTTTAATGGAGGGTCTGTTAGTGTATTCTGTTTTTGTTTTTTGGCATGTCTTTCGGTTATTATTTTAGTGGGTCGTAATGGTCCTTTTTCTTAGGGAGTTTTTTTTATGGTTATTAACAATTTTTGGATCATGGCTGTAGTGCTTCCTATTTTGTTGGAATTTTTAGTTGTGTAATTGCCTATATAAGTGCTTTTGTTATTTTGAATGGATGAACCCTTTCTTGTGTCTTTCTGGTTTTCCATTGTTATTACAAAATATATAATTCTGCAAATCTTGCATTTTTTAATAAAAATTTTGTTAATTTCTTTTATCATAGACATATTTTGTAGGGGTATTTTTTTGATATATAAAAGCAATTAAAAGAGAGGTATATGCAGAATGGATGCTTTTAGTACTCTATATTTGTCATTGGGTGATTGTCCCCCTTAATGTTAGTAGTATTTTGTATGATTCTTATTGTCGTTTAATTTTTGAGTTCATAATTGAAAAGGATAGAATAATGGAGAGTAAAAGATGTAGAGGATTGGATTATCAAATCTAATTTTTAAATAAACAATATCTATTAGCATGGTTTCTTAAGAATCCTATTAAACAATAATTTTTAGTGTAAATGTGAATCCTACATCGTTTAGAGTAAAAATCGATGTGGTACAATAGATTTTATATTGGTTGTCTTTTATAAAAATTGATGTAGTTTATTACATTCTACATAGATTTTAAATTGAAGTAGCATGTTTATATTTTCTACATCGTTCATATCTACAATATTGTGAAAACTAATGTATATGGTTCAAAAAACCGATGTAGAAACCCTTATATGCATTTGTGTTTGGACATGTCGTAGTTATGATTTTAAGGGTAGATTGTTGACCACAAATGACCAAACAACACGAGTAGGGATGACAATACGGGTTGACGAGCCGGTATAGGCCCAAGCCAACCTTAATATAGGTCGAGTCAAACTGAAAAGGAGAAACAGGGCCTATCTCGTTTAGGTGCGGGATGATGGGTCGACCCACCCGCCCCTTTTTTGTTTTTTAAAATGTTTTTTAATTAAAAATATTTTTTTGGTCTTTTTTGTAATGGTCCATTTTTCCTATAGTCCATCAAAAAAATAATATATTTTTTAAAATTATACAAAAAGTACTAAAAGAAATAATAAATTATTTATTTATTTATATTAATATGATGGGTCCAATAGGTTGGCCCATTTAGCCCACTTTAGCCCCTTTTTTGATAGACCTAAACAAGTTAAGCCTTAGTGGGTTGACAGACTAAAAAATTTGTTCTAACCTATATTCTAGGTTGTTTTTTGGCAGCTCAGGGCCATTTTGCCACTCTTAGATACGAGTGATTGGTAATCTTTTCAACGTAATCGAATTGGAAGAAATCATAATAGAATAGACAACTCCTGACTTTTAAATCATAGACTTCTCTCTTTCACAGTAACATTTTTATTTCATTTTGTCTTCCTTATCTTTTGCACTTTTAGTTACTTAAATTGCTTCCAATAATAATTCAATCTACTTAGTATTTAAAAACCTCTAATAGTAGGTGATTGCAATTATACTCCATGTGGGTTCAATACTTAGGATTCAAATGACCTTTTATAATACATTGACGAGTGTGCTTACATGTAGGTGTGAAAGCTTGTCCCAAACAAAATCTATTTTCTAAAATTAATATTTATCACATTGAGAAAAAACACAATAGATGTGCAGCACATATTTGAACATTGTGCCAGAGTCGAGTTCAACACGATGACACATACAAAAAACATTTAAATCTTAGCGCTCCATTTGGTGACTCCAACACATCACAAATTCACAAGCATTAGTTTGTTGCGTCAAACCAAACTTCCACACAAAGTTAGAGCATTTTGAAATTTATGGTCATTACATATGTTTTTTAAATACAATATTGTGTCACAGTCAAGGTCTTGTCTTAATTAGCTGCTTATTTCAACAAATGATTAGTTTTCATTGTTAATTGCTCTTCATTTCTATTAAAGAATGATCCGTTTAAGTTTTGATTGCTTGTCATTTGTGTGTTAAGCTTTCAAATTGACAATTGTGTAAAATGATTGATGTGGGTTGACCGGAAATGATCCACATATGGCTACTTTTAAGCTCATATTTTGAAATTTATAAGTTATAAATAGAGTATATCGGATTGAAACTTTTGTTTGTTCAGGTCATGCCCAATCCAATTCAACCTAAACCTTCCTTAATTGGTTTGGATCTCAAGTATAAGATTAGTAGAGGTGATCTGAGGGGATCAACTAAGCTTTTATTGCTTTATTAATATATTTTGTTCTATTTTAATACTGAAAAACAATACTGAGACACTAAGATTAAGACATTTATGCTTCACTTTAATTTTCTAATACCTGGACCTTTTCTTTTTCTCTCATGTAGTGTGCAGTCTCTTCCAACCCCTTTTTTCCAAGACTACTAGGATCTTTTTGCTATTTTCACAACTTATGTAAAAATGCAACAAGCAAATATCGAACTATTCAATCTAAACCAATTCAATCAATATCGAATTGGTTAAATTTGAATGTGTATATGTTTTATACATATTCCATCCAATCTAATTTGATAATCTTTGATTCAATTTTCTTTTAAACATAGATCCCACCCAATTCCACCCATTAGTCTGTTCCCAAACTTTTGTTCCTTTTCATCATGTGGCCTTTACTTTGGCTGTTTCCTCATTCCCAGCTCTCATATATATATATCATTACCCCTCTCATGTGCCTCAAATCTTTTCTAAAGCCATGTAAATGGCCCATTGCATAATTCTGTTGCATGATGTTAGATTCCAAGTTCATACACCGATATTTTATTTTATTAAAATCGCAATGATTTTAGCTTTGAATGCACCATCTTCTGCATCTTAAACTAGAGTTCATTTCTTGTATTAGAATTGAATGAATAGATTATAAGTGAAAAAAATGCTACTAAAAACGTAAATGCAAAATATTGTACTTATGGTGGCATATATTATTTAAGATTGAACATAATTTGTTTAACTGGTATATCAATGTAAAATAAATAAAGCATGCAACATATTCCCTTATGGTTATCATCCCAATAAAAGATGAGGATCATATTTCAATTTCCGCAGACGAAAACAGTGAAACACCATGCAACAACAAAAACAGAAAAAAGCTGCACTATTTGTAAACAATATTGGAAGGACTACACTATGCATTGAGAAATGGAACATAGGGGGAAAATAAGAAAGTGAAGTAATTACCAAGATTGGTTACATGGTGGTGTGCTTATTATAATATAGGTGATACACAATAGGATACATTGCCAAAGGATAATTTGTTGCCCTTGAAGGTTAAGGCTTAAAAAACTAAGACCAAACTAGTAGCACTAACATGAAGAACACCCTTCTTCCCTTTGCTCCTTTGATGCCAATGGATCTGAACTTGGGATTATTCATATTGAGGTTGCTGATGAGAACAAACAGAACCCGACAATAATGGCTCTCATGTTGGTTTTGATAGTGGCTTTTGTAGGTGGAATGGAAAGTGGAGGAAAGGATCTTCCTAGCATATACCTTCATTCCCCATGCTTTTACTTTGCTTTTCTGCCATTCACTTTTCTTTTTTAAAAACATCTTTATTTTGGGAATGACTTAAGTTGCATCATATTCATCAAATTTTGTAATTCAAATAATTACTATTTTATTTTCATAATTACTACTCATTTTAGTTACTGAAATTAATACAACGATTATCAAAATGGAATAGTGCTGTACATCATTTTATCATATTATGTTTATCTTTTGTCTATATTTTTTTTCTCTTTGCAAGGAAATGGTTTTTTTATCGGTAAATAATCGTTTTGCTGTTACAAGGGATAGTATACCATGGTTAGTTATTTGGGGATCAGCTCCTAAATCTGTTATTATGATTGTCACGTCATAACTAGATGGGTTAAGTTGTCTTATTTTATTAGTAAATATTAGTTGTTATTTTCTTTGGTTATTTTATAAGAGATAATTTTGGAGTTTTTTTTCTTTTTAAAAAAGTAATATTGGTTGATTAGTTACGTATGAATTTTGAATTTGTAATTTTATCAACAATTATTTTATTTTAGATTCAAATATTTAAGAATTGTTTAAAAATTAATAGTTAATGATTGTGATTTGTTTACATGATAACGCACACTCCATTCTGAATATGACAATTGATAGTGTAGTTGAATGATAAGGTAAGGGACTAAAAATCTTTTAAATCTGGGTGTCACTTGATTGAAAAAAGATTTGGAATAATTTATTATGTTTTTTAGATCAAAATAACTACAAATGAATTATTCTTATTGATAATTCAATTAATTTTACCTTGTAAAAATGGCCGATTGAAGCAATATTGTTAGAAATGATAGTGTGGATTTTTGAATCCTCTATCTCATCTCGCATTCTTTCTTTTAACCATTGAATCCAACTTATATTCCTTTTCAAGAAATAAATAAATGTGAATTGTTAATTTAATTAATCTGTTGTTACTCTTATTTGATTGAATTTCCTAAAAAATTAGTTTATTTGATGAATAAAGGAAAATTTGTAATTTAAATAAAACTATTTGTGCACCGCCCGTTTTAAAATTTACTCGAGAAAATTTCCACAGTGATATTCTATCCTCGGAGGATGAGCTCAGGGGCTGTTTGTTTTTTTCCTTCCCTTTTTTTTTGTCTTGTACTAGAATTATTTTTTTTGTTTGAGGAGTGGTGAAAGGGGCTTGAGAACCCTATTACTTTAGGTAATCCCCACGTACTCTTAACCACTTGAACTAAAAAGGGTCATCTTGTATTAGAATCGAAAGCTGATATCCTTGTTTTTGGAACCTGATATCCTTGTGTAGGATAGTTTGAAAACCATCACCACACAGGTCAGGGAATGCTAGTGTTTTCTTTTTTTCCTTCCTAGAGTTGAGGTACCAAGGGTCACTAAAAAGATTATGGTCTTATATGGGCCCAAAATATCGTCATGCTCCTAACCCAGCAAGCCTGCAATGAACAACAAATAGGCCACAAAAAATACAATCAATTTATTAGCATTCATCAAAATCACAACGGGTGAGGAAAGTTAATTTTTTATGAAGTAAAAGTAGTGGATAAGTTAATTAAAAGTTAAAAATTAATTAATTAAAATGAAATGTATTTGATAACATT
Organism: Clitoria ternatea; assembly: GCA_037962975.1. Taxonomy (NCBI): domain Eukaryota; kingdom Viridiplantae; phylum Streptophyta; class Magnoliopsida; order Fabales; family Fabaceae; genus Clitoria; species Clitoria ternatea. The sequence continues at coordinate 269,716,829 of CM075671.1, forward strand.
AATTGTTAAATGTAAAATGATATAAATAAAATATTTTAAAAAATAGATAATAGTGATTTTTTTAAAATATATTCAAAAAAATGTAAAAATAAAATGAATTCAGAACTTATAAATTCAAACATTATTTAAAATAGATTTTTAAAAAATCTTACAAGTTACTAAAATTAATTTATTTATCAAACGTAATTATTTTATCTAATAAATTTTTAAACTAAGTTATAACCTAACTTAAATGGTTATTGATGAATTTCCCACATATACTCTTTACAGCAAGCATATTTGTTTGGTGAGGAATGTTGAATGGAAAAGATTTTGTTGAGATAAAAAGAAAACGTATATAAAAGGCCATCCGGAGTTTTGTTATTTTATATATGGTGGGAAACTATATAAATATTTTCTTTTCCAAAACCAATGCATCTATAAAATCTGAGTTGAGAGAGGGCAGTAGTGGTAATATTGTCTTTTTGAGTTGACTATAAGAACTTCCTTTTACATATTTTATATTTACCAAAAAACCCAATAGAAAAAACACTTTATTTTCATATATTTTTTCGTACATTAAAAATTTAAAAAGTGGCAAATATCTGAATGCAAATATTTAGATAAATATGAAATTGAAAAGGCTAATTTTACTAAACATTTTCAATATAATTAACTAGTAATTTTCAACAAATTTTTAATTTACAATTATCAAAAATTAATTTTACCAAACAAACACGTAGAAATAAAGAAGTGTATATATATATATATATATATATACACACACACAAAAAGATATTTCCTATTTCCTATTGCTTGCATAACTAGTCAGCTGCCACAAATTATGGCTGGGAATTTGTCTGATAGAAAATCCAAATATCCAATTCAAGCATGGCAGTTGAATTAGTGTGACATAAAAACAAGTCTAAATAATGTTGCTATGACTCTATAATTAGTCTTTGCCATGCATATTTTGTAATATCCTATGTTGCTAGTTGAAGTATTCAACTAGAAATTCTCTTCATGTTCTGCGAAACTAAAGTTATTATGTCATATTTCAACAACATCATGACATGAGGTTAAAGGCCTTAAAAGAATCTTTCAGAAAAGAAGAGATTATTATTTGATCAATGGATGATATTAAGATTGAATATTTTTCTTTCCAAAATTATGCTATACATGTTTACTATTCTCTTATTTACTGCAATCTCTATAAACCATGTATGTAAAAAATGATACATCAAGTACCATAATCGATCAATTAAATAAAAATACAGTTTTTTTAAAATGCATATATTAATAACATGAACAATTTTAATAACTCTTGCTTTTCGTGTAAATAATACAAAAGAAACTTTCAAAATTAATATTAATAAATTGTTTACACAAAGTAATAATGTCTCAACAAAGTTGAACTAATCAACTTTATCATTGATTGAAAAATAAATGTTAAACAAAAAATGGAATACGACAGTTAAACAAGTAATTTTACATCCTGAACAGTCTAATTTATAAAATCCAAATAAATTTATAATAATTTAAAATGGTCCCATTTTTTAATGATTCAATTTATGTTTATATACTATTTTATTGAAAGAATTAATCATCAAATGTTTATGAGTTTCTTTAAAATTGTTATCTGTAATACCAAATTTAAACTAGTTTTAATACATAGTAAGTAAGAAAAAAAATATGAATGCACACCTAAAAATTAGATATATTTGCGTGAAAGAAAGAGAGAGGAAAAAAACAGAAATGACAGAAAAAGTAAAATATTTAATTAATAATTTGATATGAAAAGAAGAAATATAAAAATAACTAAAATTATTGTAACAAAATATATTGTTTTTGTTAGTTTATGTGATTTGAATTAGTTCAAATTAAGTAAATTCTTATGGTTGACCGTTATTTTTTCTTTATAAAGCCGTAATGTAGAAACAGTAAATTACGTAAACGTGTCAATTTCCATGGGTCAACCAACGACAAATCTTATTATTATTACTAGTAAATAATGTTAACATTGTTGTTATTATAACACCAAGCTTATCTCTATACATGCTTCTTGTAACCAAGAAAGATCAAAGTTACAACGAACTACAAAATTTTGGGATCACTTCTTCTGTCACAAACTCAGAATATGCTTCTGAAATTCATGTTTCATATCATCATTTTGATGATCACAGGACCCATATATCAACTGGCATCAGCACAATATTCCAATACAACACAATCCGAATGTGAATCGATATGTGGAACTGTTACAATACCTTACCCTTTCGGAACAAAAGATCCCAAATGCTATGCAGACAAGTGGTTCGAAATAGAGTGCAGAAACACTTCTCAAGGTCCAACACCCTACCTTAAATCAATAAATCTAGAGGTAACATCGTTTGATCAAATGAACAGCAAAGTTCACATCATGAATCCAGTTTTCCGTTGGAACTGCCCAAATAGCAAAGACTCACACCCAGTTGTAGACATGAAGGGAAGCCCTTTCGTGTATTCCAAGGAAGACAATAAATTCACTGCCATTGGTTGCAATAAGATTTTGTTTTTGCAATCAAACGGTTCTGAAGTTAGTGGCTGTGTGTCCCTTTGTGACAGCTACGACGACGACGAAGTTAACAACAACGTTGCCTTTGGAGCCGATGGTTGTGTTGGGAGGTTCTGCTGTGAGACTTCACTTCCCTCGTTTCTTTCGGAATTTAATGTGACAGTTGAAGATCTAAGAGAGAAAAATTCGAGTAATGAGTGCAGTCATGCTCTGATTGGAACAGAGTATTGGTACAGAGTACCCTTTGGGTCGAGTTATGAGTATCGAAGTTTTCGTGACTTGGCTATTGATTTTGTTCCTGCTGTGCTGGAGTGGGTCATTCTGCAAGAGTCGTCCCTGAAATTTCCTATTGTGGGTGCTAACTGCATTAATGTTACTTCTTCACAAAACAGACCTTCAGGGTGGAGATGTCAATGTAATTCAGGTTACCATGGCAATCCTTACATATCTGGAAGCTGTATAGGTATGAATTTGATCCCTTTTGCTTCTTGGATGTGACTTTTAGTATTGTTTCAGAAAAAAAAAAATCATTTGTGTCTAGTTACTTTTATATTTTTTTTACTATGTTTAAATCTATGTCATTAGAATCGGATCAGATTGTTTCGATTTGTTGAATGCAGAATCTGTTCGAAATATGCTGAAATCACTTTTAAAAATTCTGGTTTATTGATGTGAACATTTAACTTCAATTATTCATACAGAATTGTGTTTTGTGAGTTTATTGGAGTGAAATTGGAATTCTAATTGGAAAAGTAATAGTGAAAATACAAAAAGTAGTATATCTAAGTTTTTTTGCCTTGTTCCAATACGTCACCATCATTTTTAGTTGTTTGCTTTGAGAATAATGTTATTATTCACCAAACAAGAAGCAAAGTGTAATTGATTGATCATGAATCAGAGGCATTGCTAGATATATGTTTTATTATTTGGACTAGTACAAATCTAAAAGTTAAGTTCCTATTACTGAAGAAACTTAGTATATTTGAGCAGAGATAGGTTAATGGTAAAACATTTAACTCGTTATATTTCCATGCATTTTTATGTTCCTTGTAACATATGTATGCATGTGAATTAACTTGGTTCTTTGATGTTTCAGCTCTTCGTGGTTCCTCGGATATTAGAACTCGAGCAAAGTGGGCTATAATAGGTACGTACAAACTTGTAAATCTGAATTGCCTTTTAAGTGTGAACCATAATCTCAAAATATATCATGAGTGGTATTTGTTTAGAAATATTAATAGGGTAAATATAGGAGAATTGATTGGAAATCTTTATCAAACACAATTGATATTTATCACGAACATAAAGTGTTAAGATGTAAATTTGAAAATAAACATAAAATATTGGGATCTTGATTAGAATCTTGATTCTGTCACTCACTAAAACTTATTTATCTCTTTTTTAATGTTATTTGAAAGGATAAAAAATATAGAAAGATGAGAATAAAGCTAGTTTGAGTACTTTTCTTTTACCAAAAGGAAAATTCAGTCAACATTATTAGAATCATTTTTCTATACTAGCAAATCCTAAACTGCTAGTGGCTTGTAAACTTTCAGACAAACACAAATTATACATACGTGCATGCAACCATTTTTATATTGGACCATGAACTAGTTTTGTTCTGTCAAATATGCAGGTGTTTCGTCAAGTCTCGGATCCATTATTTTACTACTTGGTATATGGTGGTTATACAAAGTTGTAAGAAAAAGAATGATACAGAAACGCAAGGAAAAATTCTTCAAACAAAATGGTGGTTTGTTGTTGCAACAAAGAATGACTTCTACTGAAGGTAATGTTGACAAGGTTATATTGTTCAACTTGAATGACTTGGAAAAAGCGACAGACCACTTTAATACCAACAGAATAATTGGGAAAGGAGGTCAAGGTACTGTTTACAAGGGAATGCTAGTAGATGGGAAAATTATTGCAGTGAAAAAGTTCAAGGTTGAAGGAAAAGTTGAAGAATTTGTCAACGAATTTGTCATTCTATCACAAATTAACCATAGGAATGTGGTTAAGTTATTAGGGTGTTGTTTGGAGGCAGAGATTCCCTTACTTGTCTATGAATTCATTCCAAATGGTAATCTTTCTGAATATTTGCATGGCCAAAACAAGGACATAGCATTGACATGGGACATGCGTTTGAGAATTGCTAATGAAATTGCTGGAGCTTTATTTTACTTGCATTCAGTTGCATCTCAACCCATTTATCATAGGGACATCAAATCAACAAATATACTATTGGATGAAAAGTATAGGGCAAAAGTTGCAGACTTTGGAACATCTAGAATTATTTCCTCAGAAGCTACTCACCTCACCACAGTAGTTCAAGGAACTTTTGGGTACTTGGACCCTGAATATTTTCATGCTAGTCAATTTACAGAAAAAAGTGATGTCTATAGCTTTGGAGTAGTTCTTGTTGAACTTTTGACCGGGGAAAAGGCCATATCCTCAGTTAGATCCCAAGAAATTAAAAGTTTAGTTTCATATTTCAATGTATCTATGGAGGAAAATCGTTTGTTTGACATTGTTGATAAAAGAGTCATAAAAGAAGGGGAGAAAGAACAGATCATTGCAGTTGCAAATTTGGCAAATAAATGCTTAGAGTTAAATGGTAAGAGCCGGCCAACTATGAAAGAAGTAACATTGGAATTAGAAGGGATCCGAAAATTGGATAAGAAATTCACTGCAGAGCAAAACCATGAAGAAATTGAGGTTGGTGGAATTGAAGACTACCAACCTTGGGTTGGATATTCTGCGTCAAATTCATTGCCACCTCTAAGTAGTGGAACATTCTCCTTAGACTCGGAAGTTATACCTATTGTTACATTAAAATAATTGATGAAATTCCTTCTCTTTTTTCTCCATGAGAAGATTAGTCATTTTGATTTTAGACATATTGTTGATAAGAATATTTATTATACAGGAAGGCAGTAAGCAGCTTTGACGTTTCTAAAAGTTTTACATTCTTTTTATATTTATTCACCACTGTATGTCTTTATCTTTTTCTTTTTTCTTTTCATTTCGTGTTCAGTTATTCCTCACTGCACATAGAAATGATAAAACAAGTTAGTCCACGTTATCAAACTAATAAGACTTACAAATAAGGCGTGTTGTGACCCACTTAACAGCGGATCGATAGATTAGTCTCTCAAAATAAGAAAATATATTTTTTTTAGGAAAAATTAATAGGTTGGCTTGTCGATTTGTCAATTCTTTTATATATATATATATATATATATATATATATATATATATATATGTATGTGCTCGCGCATGTCAAATAAACATAAAAAATAAAAAAATTTAAAATATTTTTAAGAAAGTTAAAGAAAATATTATTAAAAGAAGAGTATAAGTATTTTAGCTTTAGAAAATAAAAGTATAAGTTTAAATAAAATTATTTTATTAATAACATTTATATTATTTTAATCTTTAAATAAGGACCCGCCTGGCCGCCTCGCTCGTCAAGCTAACAGACCGGATGGGTCAAGCTCTAGTGAATAATGGATTGATTTTTTTTTTTGGTCTACCCCATCATTTTTTATGAACTTTATTCATTTTGTCATCCCTAAATGCAACAATTGCATTGTTAGTTTTGTAGAAAGGTGTTCATCAATAGATCTGGACAACTAAAAATCACTTAATTGATCTAAATAAAACCAAAATCAATCAAATTGAAAATTGAAACCGTAAAAAAATTGCTCTTTTTAATTGTTTTGGTTCGATTTTCAATTTTGTCTCTGGAAACCGAACGGAACTAAATTGCACCCTTATTACATGTTCTGTAAATTATACCTGTTTCGCTGAATCTATTTCATGCCCTTTACTAAATATACTTTGTTTCATTTATTTTATGTTATATTTTACATTAAACCTTATTTAAGTAGTATTTCGTTTTTTTATGTTTAAGTTCGAATTGTTGAGTACTTGAGATGTTTTACTAATGGCTCAGAGTCAGACTTAAAGGAGAGTTGAATAAGTCTTAACTCTTTTTAACGTAGACTTTAGAGAAAATGAATCTTTATGAACGGAACAGACTTTGAAATCAACAGACCTTATAAAAGATAAGGGTCAAGAGAAAATGACACAACAGATTTATATTGGTTTACTTCTAAAGCAGAAGCTACGTCCAGTACCTTTAAACTTGAAGGATTTTTACTATTGTAAAAACAGCTTTTACAACAACAACACTAGACCAGTGTTTCAAGTATTCTTGACTCCAGTCACTTCTGGCTTAAACGTATTCTTTCAAAAGTCACTCCTTGCTTAACAACCCAAATATTATTTCAAAACTCTTTTCAAGCCACAAAGTGTTTCCCACTTAAACTACAAGTTGGTGAACACACCAGACTTGTTACACAAAGATAGGTGATAAAAAAAAGTTTGTGTTACAAGAGATAACTTAGCGTACAGAGTTGTAGAGTATTGAAGCAAGGTACGCTAAGCTACAATAAGCAACAAGTCAAGGTCTGTTAGAACCAGGACTACAAAAAAGACTTGTGCTAAAGAAACAAGGACTTGGAACTTTTTATAAGCAGACACTTTCAAACTTTTGTTCTTGTGTGCGAAAATGATTAGGAAGAATTTAATGTGTCGAAGACTCTTCAAGGTTTGAAATCTTCTCATATTTATAGGCTCCTTTGAGATAATCGTTGGAGAAGATAAAGTCGTTAATCATTTTCTGATTTGAGATAGGCATGCGTTTACAGGGTCTGAGTCTATCGTGCTTCATAATTTTATACCAAAAAGGTTTGCTTTGATAGTCTCTATCAAAAGTCACATATTTGCTTAGCCATTTTGAGCTAACAGTTACATTCTCATAAACGTTGACTCTAGCCTTTCTGAACTGCCATACTTCCAGCTTTTCTGACACTTAGAGATATGCGAGGCATCTATTTTGGTTTCTGCATAAAGTACTTTAGCTTTTCGTTTCATTCCTTTCATGTGTATAGCGTAAAATTGAGGCATGAAAGTTCTTGTTGACTCTTTCATAGGAATAGAGAGTTGCTTTCAAAACCATTCTTTGAAGAAAAAGTAGTATTCCAGAGTCTGTTTCTTTATTCAAATTTTTCCTTATCGTTGCTTTTGATGAGTGCACAGACTTATCTTTCAAGAAGCTTTTGGTTTAATGGACTCCCCCTCTTTCTTGTAACATGAGTGCTTTAGACTTTCCTATCATGCTCATTAAATATTGTTAAAAAAAACCATATGGATAGACTGTTAGTCCTCTTGAACAAAAATTTTATAAAAATTATAAAAATTAGTTTAATTTGTTAGAAAATTAGGATTTAAATTCAATAAATGGATGTTGTTGGAAATAATCTGCCCTTGATCAATTTTCTCCAGTTTTGCAGTGAAAAAGTTAAGAAATCAAGAGAAAATTACACTGGAGGAGCTGACGCGTAGCCTCATCCCACGTGTAGCATCAACAACTATTTTTGATACTGACGCTACGCTTCCTAGCCACGCATAGCGTCAATGCTGCGTAGGCTCCACTTCCAGCTTGGTCAAGCACTCAGCTTTGACCCAATAATGGTCATCCCACTCAGCACCAAGGGCCATCCCACTCAACACAAATGGCCAAAACACAGTGGAGACACGTCCAAGTGGCCAAGCATGATCCATTTTTATAATTTGTAGTGGCCATTATCAGCTGTTTAATGGAAGCTGAGTCAGGGGCCTGACGCGTAGCGTCACACTGACGCGTAGCGTCAGCACCCTTGCTCAGCCCTATAAATAGGGTCATCCAACACCATTCTAAGCATCCCTTTCACAGCATTTTATTCTCTTCTTTTCTCTCTTGTGCTCGATTTTGAGTACTTCTTTTGTGAGTTGTAGTTCTAGAATAGTTTTCTAGATACTTGAGTGTGTTTCAGTGTATTGTGATCGTTGTATCGTGAAGTTTCCATCGTCTTCGTAATGTCAAACTCTGTAAGTGTTGTTTTTACTTTCACCATGTGTAACTAATCTGTTTATGTTGGAATTGGTGAACTAATCTATTGAGTATAATGTTGTGAATTCGACCTCTGCATATTTATGATTCAAGTCTATGTTAGTATTTCAACCTTTTATTAATATGAACGTCAAACGGGAGAATGATTTTCATGTGTATTGAAACTTGTTTTATTAGTATGAATGTCAAACGGGAGAATGATTGTTCATGTCGTATTGAAACTTGTTTTGACGAAAGTAAAAAGTTGGAATACCCTTGGTATCTCAATTCTATAGGGGTTGTTAACCATTGTTGCCATAAGGCCAGGTCTTAATGCAAGTTTTTACTGAGAAAGCTCACGAGGGATCAGACTTTATGGTGAATTCTTAGAATTTATATCACGAGGGATCAGTTATAATGATTTTAAGCTGCAATGACATGAAACTTGATGATTAAATATGCATGTCTTGAGTTCCTCATTGTTATTCTAGATTAGGGATCCAATTTCCAACATAATTTGTTTATCTGTGTTTATCTCAAGTATCTTACCTATTCTAGATTGCAACTCGGCTTTTTAGATAGATTTTATTTTCTTTTATCTTATGAACCACTCAATCATGCTAACCTGTGAATATTGTATAAATTGTATATAAATCATTCTTTTGTTTATAACTTCCTTCACATTTACCATAGTAAATAGAAAATTACTGTTGTTATTGGACTTTCAATCCCAGTGGAACGATATCTAAATTTTGAAAACTACAAACGATTGGTGCGCTTGCCAATTAACAACCCAGTGGTGGAAACGAACTGTTGAGACGCTATCGCCGGGTTAACAAGTTTTCTGGCGCCGTCGTCGGGGATTGAATTGTTTCAGTAAAACAGTAAATTTTTAATTACCGTGGTAAATATTTTTACCTTAGTTAAATTTTTGATTATTTATTATTTCTTATTGTTACACTAACTTTCTTTGTCTAGTTTGTGTATGCAAACTCGATCTATCGCAGGTAAAATTTATTTTGATCCTGAGATAGAAAAGTTTGTAAAGAAAATCAAGTCTTTGAAATCTAAAACACAAACTAATTCTTCTTCTACTTCTAAAAATTTTGAAAATTCAAATATGGCTGCTGAAAGGAGAACATTGGAACAGTTTGCTGCTATTAATGGTCCACCCCGAGTTTCGGGAATGTTTCAAGGACCAGTTTTACCAGTGGAAATTAAACCTGCTACTTTAAACATTATTCAAAACAACCAATTTGCTGGTTTAAATCATGAAGAACCATATGAACATTTAACTGTTTTTTATGAGTTATGCAGCACAATTGGTTTTGAACCCAATCAAGAAGAGTCTGTTTACATGAGACTTTTTCCTTTTTCATTGATTGGTAAAGCAAAAGAATGGTTTAAATCTTGTCCACCGGGTAGTTTTGCCAACTGGTCCGATGTTGAAAGAAAATTTTTGGAAAGATTTTATTCTCCTTCAAAATATTTTGAAGCAATGACAGTCATACACTCTTTTTCTCAAAATAATGATGAATCACTAGGAGAGACATGGGAACGATTCAAGGCACTCTTGAGAAAGTGTCCAAACCACAACCTGAATGATGCCGAAAAGGTAAGAATCGTTTACCATGGTTTATTACCTCAGTTCAAGATGATGTTAGACGCTTGTGCAGGTGGTTCTTTAATGAACAAGACTGTGGAGGAAGCCATAGAAATATTGGAATCAATGGCTATTAGTGACCGCCAAGCAAAGCATGAAAGAGGTAATGTACAAAGGAAGCCAGGAATGCTCGAATTAGGAGTAAATGATGTAGTGTTGGCTCAGCAAAAATTACTGACCCAACAAATTGAAGTTATGAGCAAGCAATTGGAAAAACTCCAAATTGCTCAAGTAACATCACCACCCCCTGCTCAACTTAAACAATGTATGCACTGCATGGGAGAACAACCATGTGGTTACTGTGGAAATGAGCAAGAGCAAGCCAATTTCATGAACCATCAAAGAGCACCCTTAGGTAATTTTCCTTTCAATCATGGAAATTCTTTTCCTAATAATTACCTGCAGGGTTGGCAAAATCAGAATATTGGCTGGAGACAGGACACTGGACCTTCCAACAGACCTCCTAACAATCAATTTAAGCAACAACAAACTGACAATGCAAGATTGACAAGAATAGAGGAATCTATTCAACAGTTATTGCAGTTTGTAGAGACAAATGAAGCTTCCCGGAAAGCATCAGACATACAAATGGGTCAGCTTGCAAAAGAAATAGCCGAATTAAAGAGTTCTGGGTTTTCTGCAAACACTCAAAACCCAAGGGAACAATGTAATGCTGTTTCTTTTGATGTTGTAAAAATTGATTGTAAAGAAAAGAGTGAGAAAAAGAAAGAAGAAGAAGAGAAAGAAAGTAAAAAAATAGAAAAAAATGAAAAAAATGAAAAAGAAAAAAATATGCAAGCAGATACAGAGCAAGAAACAAACTGTATAACCCCGAAAAAATGTAAAGATCCGGGGAGTTTCACCATTCTTGTAACAATTGGAAATATCAACATCAGGAATGCGTTATTAGATTTAGGGGCTAACATCAACTTGATGCCCTTAGATTTAATAAAGCGCATTGGTGAATATGAGCTAAAAGAAGCAAAAACAGAATTACAGTTTGCAGATCGCTCTGTCAAAAAGCCTTTTGGGATTGTGGAAGATGTACTAGTAAAGGTTGACAAGTACCACTTCAAGGTTGACTTTGTGGTACTGGATATGAAGGAGGATACTGAGATCCCCCTGATTCTAGGAAGATCTTTCATGAAGACTGCAAGGATCAGAGTAGATGTTGATCTAAGTATGGTTGCAGTCAAAGTTTATGAAGAAGAGGTAAGCTTCAGTGCTCATGAACACCTCAGGATAAGTAATGAGAAAAAAATTTACCCTTCAAACGAACCAGGTATATCTCTTCCCAATCAATTAAATTGTTTTAAATTAACCGATGCCTTGAAAGATGAAAAACAGGTAATTAAGCATCGGAGAAGAAGAAGAAGGAAGAAAAAGACAGGTGATTCCTCAACGAATATTGGGAGACCACCTGATTAAACAGAGGCAATGTCTGGCTGGAGACATTAAACCTAGCACTCAATGGGAGGCAACCCATTCTTTTCTTGTTATTTTTAATATTTTAAAAAAAAACAACAACAAAAAAAAACAACAAAAATTTTAAAATTTTTTGAAAGAAAAGGGGTTTAAAATTCAAAAGAAAAAAGGTTTTTGAAAATCAAAATTTTGAAAAATCAAAAACAGAATCCCACGCGTAGCGCCAATTTGACGCGTAGCGTGGACCCTGAATTTTGGGTCTGAAGCGTAGCGTCCCACCCACGCGTAGCGTCAGAGCCCACGTTCAGTTTTTAAAACTGAACCAGAGAGGCCCATCTTAGGTTTAAAACCTAAAATCTCCTCTCTATCTCACTTAGTTTTCAAAACCTAAATTTTAGAAACCTCCTTTTCTCTCTTCCAAACCTTCTCAATCTTATTGCTCAAGGAACCACAAGTAAGTGTTCTAATCCTTTCTCTTTAGTTTTGTTTTTAAATTTTAGATTTTTAGAAATAAATATGGTTAGGATTAGGATTAGAAGACCATTGGAATTGATTGCTGTTAGGAATTAGGAATTGAATGGATATAATATGGTTTGGAAAGGGGTTGCTGTTGTGCAACCCCTGTTCTTTTTTCTGTTCTGCGCAGCTCACGCGTAGCGTCGCACTGACGCGTAGCGTGAGGATGAACTGTGAGCCCACGCGTAGCGTCCCACAGACGCGTAGCGTGGGCAGAACAGGCTGACGCGTAGCGTTACACCACGCGTAGCGTCAGCCTCTGTTTTTAATTTTTGTTAATTTATGTTGTGTGTTTGTTTGTTGTTTTCTTTTTTATTAATAAATTTTCATATTTAATATTTGTTATACTTTCTTGCATAAAAATATAAAAATAAATTTGTATAAATTTTAAATAAATTGTATTTTGTTTTGAAAATTTGAAAATATGTGTGTTACTTTCTTTATAAATCATAAAAATACAAAAATATGTTGTGGTGTATTTGAATTTCAATTTTAGAAAAACCAAAAATATTTTTGTTTTAAATTTTATGGATAGATTGTATAGGATTGTTAATATGTGATTTACTTTTTAATGTTTGTTTAATTTTAAAATTTTACTTTTTGCAGATGGCACCAAGGAAATCCATTCCCACTGCTGGTCCCTCTAAAAGACAGAGGAAGACCACGGATACTGACACCACCTCTGAGGATCCTGATCTTCAGGGACAGGAGGTGTTAGGACCGAGGGATCCCACCAGATTTCGCACTGATGCGAAATAGGCACGATTTCATCAAATCAAAGGCCAAAGACTTATCTGGGAAAGGGTCCTTGATTTGAGTGCAGGAGATTATCCTGAGCTTCAGGATGGAGTTTAGCAGAAGAGATGGGGACGTCTATTCTCTCTACCTACTGAGGGGGACCCCATCTTAGTGATGGAATTTTATGCAAATGCCTTCAGGACTCGCCAGGACGCACCGAGCATAGGGCAGCAGCGGACGAGTTGGGTGAGGGGCCGACATATTTCATATGACCGGGACACTATCAGCACCCTATTGGGTAACCCTTGGGAGCCTACTCCCGAGAATGACACTTGTTTCTAGAAGGAAAACAGAAATAAGATTGCTGCTGAGGGAGAGTTAGGATACTCCCTCGAGGAGGTTGCTCATTTCTTGAGCAAGGATGGAATCTTTTTCAACCTGAGTAGGGTTGGAAGGAGTCCATCTAACCTCCTAAAGACCCAGCTGACCCCCATAGCCCAGGCATGGTCCCACCTCATGCTTCATAATATCACTCCTGTCACCCACCTTTCATCTCTTCCAGTTGAGCGTTGTTGCCTTCTCTATTCTATCCTCCAGGGCCATACTATTGATATTGCTGAGCTTATATCCGAGCAGATTCACTTTTATGCCCTTGGGTATAAAGTGAATCGCCCCATTCCATTTCCTCTCATCATATCTGCCTTACTGAGGAGGTAGGGAGTCATTGTACCTTTACCAGAGTTCACTAGTTCTTCAGGGAGAGTCCCTAAAGTTCTAGTGAACAGAGACTATTTTGTGCAGCAGTGCGAGCTTCCACCACTAGAGCAGGAGGCTCAGCCCAGACCTAGGAGGAGGAGACCACCAGTGCAGCCTTCATCTACTGATGCTGTCACACAGGGCTTTGCCCAGATATCACTTGAGCATCAGCATATGATGCAGATGATGGCTGCCACTCACAGAGCTTATATTCATCTTCACGATGAATTTTATCAGTACAGGTTACAGGGAGAGGGAGCACCTTATGTTACCCCGGCCGAGTTTGCAGCACATGTAGCTTGGCCCGGAGATTTTCCTACCTACCCTGAGACTGGTGGATCTTCTGGTGCACAGGATGACTCTGATGGCGATGGTGATGATGAGGAGGAGGAGCAGGATGATGATCAGATGGAGGATTGATGATGCCATCTTCTTATTTCTTGCATTTACTTTGAGTACAGTTGTTTTTAGTTTACATTTACATTTACATTTACATTTACACTTTATATTATGGTATTTTATTATTGTGTGGTGTGTTTTTACGTAATTATTTGTTTTTGCATATTTTATTCGAAAAATAATTCAAAAATAAAATTTATCTTTTAATAAATCAATCAAATTTTTGTTAGTAAGTCAATTTATACACTTAGAGTTTTTACACAATAACACCAATTTTGTAAAAATCAATTATCGATTCTTTTTAACTTAGGAGTTTTGATAAATTTAATTACAATAAGTTCATTAACTATCAAGCAAATTTCGATAACCCGGTGAGCAGAGAGATCTTATTAAACACTTGAGGGTTTAATCGACATATTTTCAATTCGAATTGATTTTGCTTTAATCTCTGATTTGTGTTGTTGTACAGAGAATTCGGGAAAATGATCAAGGCACATTTATTGGTGAAACGAAACCTTGGGCCAAACAGCTTACCTTGGTAAAAAAAAATTTTTTATCCTTTGCAAGCCAATTTGAGCCTAAAATAAAATTCTTTGGTACCCTTAAAACCTAAATTTGTTTTAACCATTCCCTATACTTGATTGATTAAAAGAGCAGTTGAAATAAATAAATAAAAAAATATTTTGAGTGTTCTCACAAAAATGGGGAGTGAAAATAAGCAACTTGATTCTTTTCAAAAAGAAAATATGGAAAAGAAAAGTCAAAAATAGTGAAAAGAATCAAGTTGGGGGTATTTATTTTTTATCAATAAAAGAAAATGAGAAGTTTGGGTCAAGAGAAAGCCTAAGAATTATAAAAATGCTCTTTTATGATTTCAGTTTTTTTTGAATTCCAAGAAAAACCATTGATTCTTGTAAACCAAGCCTCATTACAACCCGTGAAAAGACCTTGTGATTTCTGAATTAACTTTGTATAAATAACCATTGATTAGATGACAAACAAAGTTAAATTCGTTTGATTTTATGATTGAGTGAGTGAAACAGGTTACCAATTACATAGAGATAAACACTTGTGAGGTAAGCCTGAAATTCTGCTTGGTTGTTAATAGAATATTGTAAATAATTTTATCATTAAACCGTTGTTATATTTGATATCAATTTTTGATTATTACAAATTAGTTAAATTGTGTAATTATTTTTTGTGATAAATTCTCAGACTAACTTAAAAATTTGATTCCAAATTTTTATTTTTTCTTATTTTTCTCTCTTGCTCGAGGACGAGCAATGTCTCAAGTTGGGGGTATTTGTTAGTCCTCAAATTTTCAATAAAAGCTTGAACAAAAATTTCATAAAAATTATAAAAATTAGTTTAATTTGTTAGAAAATTAGGATTTAAATTCAATAAATGGATGTTGTTGGAAATAATCTGCCCTTGATCAATTTTCTCCAGTTTTGCAGTGAAAAAGTTAAGAAATCAAGAGAAAATTACACTGGAGGAGCTGACGCGTAGCCTCATCCCACGCGTAGCATCAATAACTATTTTTGATGCTGACGCTACGCTTCCTAGCCACGCGTAGCGTCAATGCTGCGCAGGCTCCACTTCCAGCTTGGTCAAGCACTCAGCTTTGACCCAATAATGGTCATCCCACTCAGCACCAAGGGCCATCGCACTCAACACAAATGGCCAAAACACAGTGGAGACACATCCAAGTGGCCAAGCATGATCCATTTTTATAATTTGTAGTGGCCATTATCAGCTGTTTAATGGAAGCTGAGTCAGGGGCCTGACGCGTAGCGTCAGCACCCTTGCTCAGCCCTATAAATAGGGTCATCCAACACCATTCTAAGCATCCCTTTCACAGCATTTCATTCTCTTCTTTTCTCTCTTGTGCTCGATTTTGAGTACTTCTTTTGTGAGTTGTAGTTCTAGAATAGTTTTCTAGATACTTGAGTGTGTTTTGGTGTATTGTGATCGTTGTATCGTGAAGTTTTCATCGTCTTCGTAATGTCAAACTCTGTAAGTGTTGTTTTTACTTTCACCATGTGTAACTAATCTGTTTATGTTGGAATTGGTGAACTAACCTATTGAGTATAATGTTGTGAATTCGACCTCTGCATGTTTATGATTCAAGTCTATGTTAGTATTTCAACCTTTTATTAATATGAACGTCAAACGGGAGAATGATTTTCATGTGTATTGAAACTTGTTTTATTAGTATGAATGTCAAACGGGAGAATGATTGTTCATGTCGTATTGAAACTTGTTTTGACGAAAGTAAAAAGTTGGAATACCCTTGGTATCTCAATTCTATAGGGGTTGTTAACCATTGTTGCCATAAGGCCAGGTCTTAATGAAAGTTTTTACTGAGAAAGCTCACGAGGGATCGGACTTTACGGTGAATTCTTAGAATTTATATCACGAGGGATCGGTTATAATGATTTTAAGCTGCAATGACATGAAACTTGATGATTAAATATGCATGTCTTGAGTTCCTCATTGTTATTCTAGATTAGGGATCCAATTTCCAACATAATTTGTTTATCTGTGTTTATCTCAAGTATCTTACCTATTCTAGATTGCAACTCGGCTTTTTAGATAGATTTTATTTTCTTTTATCTTATGAACCACTCAATCATGCTAACCTGTGAATATTGTATAAATTGTATATAAATCATTCTTTTGTTTATAACTTCCTTCACATTTACCATAGTAAATAGAAAATTACTGTTGTTATTGGACTTTCAATCCCAGTGGAACGATATCTAAATTTTGAAAACTACAAACGATTGGTGCGCTTGCCAATTAACAACCCGGTGGTGGAAACGAACTGTTGAGACGCTATCACCGGGTTAACATAGACTTCATTGAACTAAGAGTCTTGATGAGTGTTATTAGCAAATCCCAGCAGCTCAGACTTCATAGGGTATGTTTGGTTTGCAGTTGGGGAAACGGGGTTGGGAAAATGGAAAAATCTAAAGGTTGATATTGATTCTTCACGCCATTTGAGACAGTCAAAACTTCGTTTGACTGTAGAATCTATTTATGGGTTGGTCAAACTGGGGTTTGACCAACCAGGTTGGAAAACCAATCGAAACCTTAATCTTGTATTCAGACTTGGTTCTAACATTTACTAATTAATAATTTTTTAATTCTTAAGAACTTGAGATGTTTTTTAGTATTTTGTTTATTTTATGTTTGGGTTTGAATTCTTGAGAACTTGAGATGTTTTACTTATTAATGATTGAGAATATTTCTTGAACTGTTATAATTATAATTTTTATTTAATTTTATAAAAATTATAAATTGATTAAAAAATCGAATAAACCGATCCAATCTGAACCGTGTTTGATCAGATCGAATCGAATAGTGTTATTTACTCACTACTTAATAAAGTGATCAGAAGATATCTTTTTTCTCAAAACCGAACCGATTTGGATCACCAACAAACTAATTTTGTAATTTCCAGAATTTAATGAAAAATGAAGCATACAATATAATAGAGAATGATAGCCACACAAAAATTAAGAAAACAAAAAATGGACGAAGTAGGGAGATCGAGTTGTGTTTTTTTTTCTCAATAACAAATTTGGCATAGAAAAATAGATACAATCGAAGTTATCTGGAATAGTACAATTATTTTCATTGGCATAGCAGCTTGCTTGCTGCCATTCTCTTATTACTTGTAGCACATGATCAAGTGGTCCACCTTATAGGCATATCTTCCAATGTTGAGGTTATGCTGTTTTGCCCAATCTGAAAACTATGAGAATATGCAACCCTTGTTTGGAAGTCTTGTATTCCACCAAGCTCAAGTTCATCATGATTTTCTTGTGCATTAGATTTCCTTCCTAGTTTTAGGATGTTTTCTAATTCTAGCATCACTTCCTTCATAGTTGGTCGTTTCTTCCCATTCAACTCTAGACATCTACTTGCAACATTGGCAATTGTAATGATATGTTCTTTCTCTCCCTCCTTCACAACTCTCTCTTCAATTACATCAAACAAACGATTTTCCTCCATACAAAGAACAAAATATGAAGCTAAACTTTTGGCCTCTTGTGGTCTTAAGCAGGAGATTGGCTTTTGCCCTGTTAAAAGTTCAACAAGAACTACTCCAAAACTATAGACATCACTCTTCTCTGTAAATTGACTAGTATGAAAATATTCAGGATCCAAGTATCCAAAAGTACCTTGAACTATCGTAGTGAGGTGGGTAGCTTCAACAGAAACCATTCTTGATGTGCCAAAGTCTGCTACTTTTGCCTTATACTTTTCATCTAGCAGTATGTTTGTTGACTTGATATCTCTGTGATAAATAGGCAGAGAAGCAGCTGAGTGTAAGTAAAACAGAGCCCCTGCAACTTCAGTGGCAATTCTGAGACGCATGTCCCATGTCATTGGCAAGTCCTCATTTTGTTCATGCAAATATTCAAAAAGGTTACCATTTGGAATGAACTCATACACAAGTAAAGGAATTTCAGTCTCCAAACAACTTCCTAACAACTTAACCACATTTCTATGGTTAATTTGTGAAAGAATGACAAATTCATTGATGAACTCTTCAATGTTTCCTTCGACTCTGAACTTTTTCACTGCAACAATTCTTCCATCTATTAGCATGCCTTTGTAAACTGTACCTTGACCTCCCTTTCCCAGTATCCTGTTCACATTAAAGTGATCGGTGGCTTTCTCTAAGTCCCTCAAACTAAATATTATAACTTGGTCCGCATTAACTTCACCAGAAGATAGTCTTTGTTCTAACAACAATCCACCATTTCGTTTGAAGAACCTTTCTTTGCGTTTCTTAACTATTTTTTCTTTTACAACTTTATATAACCACCACAGAGCAAGGAGTACAATGATGGATCCAAGACTTGAAAAAATCCCTACAATGACGGACTTTGCTCGACTTTTCTTTTGGGGAATTTGTTTGGGGGGAGGCGAATCATGATAAGATTCAGAAGAAATTGCTGAAATGTCAAGAACAAGAATAAAGGTAAATATAATTTTCGGGATGAAAGAGGCATGTGATTTTAACATATTTAGTTTCTTCATATCCGTTTTATTATTTAGCGGTTGTGGTTAGCTATATTTGGTTAAAAAACTAAATTTAATTTAAGTGTAAAAATAAAATTTACATATATTTAATTATGAATTGTGATGTTAATGATGTTCGAATTTGTCGATATCAACCCATACTTATCACAATTTTGTTGGGAAAAGCCTGTTTTAACTAGATTTAAAAGAAATCTGACTCCCAAACAATTTTGGTGGGGATAGGGTGTATTTGAGAATACAAATCCATGCCCCAAATCTATCCTGAACCCACCTTATTATAAAAATTGAATAATGTTAATCATAATAATAAATTAATATATTTTTTAAAGTATGATATAACTGTAAAGTTTATTACTATTTTTTAATTTCTTAGGACTATTTTTAAGTATTACTTTGATTAGAATGTATTAGATATATCACTTTTATTAAAATATGTATATTTATATTCCTAAAATTTATAACAATTAAAAGAGTATAATAAAATGTGAAATCCACGAATTTCCTTTAAACCAAGAGGGACCCATAGGAATGAGTTTGGGGTCACATAATTTTAAACTCGCCTTTTCTAAACCTACACCAAACCCGTCCTAACTTTCATGAAGTTGAGATTAAAGAGACTTAAATCCAACCCCGATCAGCCTTCTTGCCTTATTAATTATGAATTACTATGTAAGTAATTTATATAATGGTTACTTTAAAAAACTCACATATATAGGATGAATTTTAATTGGTACACTACATAAAACTTTCTATACAAAGAGAGAGATGTTTTATTAATTTTTTTAAGAATTGTGCAATCTTATATAACCTAAAAATAAAAAATATTTTTAATTTAGACACATAGTTTTTTAATATAAATTTCGTTTAATTTCTAAAAAGATATTATTATAAACATCTAAGGGAGTATTAAATAAGTTAAATTATTATTCTAGTCCCTTATGTTTTAATAAATTTGAAGTTAGACTCATAATTTTCTTTAGTTAGTTAGGTCTTTTATTTTTTTTAATGTTTCATTTAGGACCACTCGGTCCCCTTTTTACAAACTTCGTTAGAATATAGTATTTAATGTATAATTAACCTTATTGGTATGTGTTAGATACTGTTGAAGTAACTTTTTCATGTGTCATTTACTCTTTACCAATTAACATTTGACACGTAAATTCATAATGTCAACGACATATGACAAGTGTAACAATATTGTATAGTCAACAAATAAAAACATAATTATACGTGATTGTAATGTCATGATTTTATTAACAGAATTAATTAATAAAAAATAGATAGAAATAACCTTACTAAATATTTTATAAAAACGGGAGCTGACTTTTAAAAAAATTCTAACTTAAAATTAGGATTAAAATAATAATTTAACTATTAAATATTGGAGGAAGAACATATATACCTCGACAGCCTCTGGCTACATAAGGATTGCCATCAAACTGGTCTTTGCAGGTACATCTCCAACCCGATTCCTTAAACGCGACATCAGTGTTAAAGCATCGGACATTTGTATCTGCGGGAAGGTTCAGTGAGGAATTTATCAGCATATGGTTCCGGATCTCCCACGTTAGCACCGCAGGAACCTGAGTTAAATTCTCTATGTCGCCAATACTAATATAAGAGTATGAGTAGTCATCAAAATTATTATAATTTTTTTGTGTAACTATCATGGCATAACTGCACGCTTGACTCGCATTGTTATTTAAGCCTTGAATGGTTGCGTTGTATTCTGTAAGATGCAATGGCAGAGAAGCCTCGCAACAGTGAGTGCCATGGCAACCATATTCAATGTTCATGTCAGTAATAGTGTCACTGTTCTCACCGACAATATCTTCGTTGTTATTGCATATGGACACACAACCACTAACCCCAGATCCATTTGACTGCAGCAGAGCAATGGTATTACAACCCACCGACACAAATTTGTTATGATACTGAGAATACGCGAAAGGGCTTGCTGATCCCAGTTCAACTACTGACGGAGCACTTCTTCCACAGTTCCTACTTAAAATCGGATTCTGGATACCAACAATGCCTTTAGAGACATCGATGAATGTCATCTCAAGATCTATGGATTTGAGGTAAGGTTTATAAGAAGGGGAATGACGTTCGTATACACGCGCTGCTGCAGCAGAAGCATTAGGTTTCATACTTTTTCTGCATTCTATTTCAAACCACTTATCTGCGTAGCATCTGGGGTCCTTCATTCCAAAAGGGTATGGAATAAAAACATCCCCACAAAACGAATCACAATCGGGTTTTGCGATGATAATCGTGGATGCGAGTGGATTTATGGTCCATATCACTAAAATGATTACATTAACAAATTTCAGAACCATTTGTGGACTAGTTCTGGTGATCCCACGTTTTGTTTCAAAGAGGGTGCTTCCATTCCAATTAATAAAGAGTCGTGTTGGAACATTGCCCCCATCACTCCTCTAATTATAATTTCCTTGCAGTTTCTTCTATCACAACTATTGTTCATCCTTTGGATCACGGTGTCTGCCACGAATTAATTGAGTTTGTACCAAAGCCTACTAAATCACGGTCCCACACGTAAAAAGAGTAATGCCTATGTCCCCACATCTTGGGAGTGCTCAAAATATTTTATGATATTATTGTTAATTAAATTATTAGAAAATTATGATTTCTTTTCATGTTTCATATCCGTTTCTTAATAAAAAAATTTAGTTGTTATTAAAGTGTTACAAGTGAAATCCAACCAAAAATGAAAATAAAAATATATAGAGACTTATAAAAAAGTATTTTACATCAATAATTTAGTTTCTAAAACATATTATAAAAAAAGGGTTGTTTTATAACATTTTTCCTAATCAGGGTACTTTTTTCTAAGTTATACACGAGTAATATAACGGTTGTATCACATAAGTTGGGAGTAACTCTATGGGGTGTGACATGTGTTGTGTCGTTGTGGGGAGAGATAACAAATCTAAAATAGTGTTGTTTAGGGCCACGACGACACTCTCTAATTGGACCAACACCTACAATGTCGTCCTGACAAGGGATGACTCCCCTAGCTACGTCATTCCCAATACAGACAACCCCCTTCATGTCGTTGTGGGGAGAGACAACAAATCTAAAGGAGCTAGGACAACCCTTTCTAATTGGACCAACACCTCCACTGTCATCCTGACAAGGAATAACTCTCCTAGATATGT
The DNA here is from genome assembly GCA_037962975.1 of Clitoria ternatea. NCBI lineage: Eukaryota > Viridiplantae > Streptophyta > Magnoliopsida > Fabales > Fabaceae > Clitoria > Clitoria ternatea. The sequence goes on from CM075671.1 coordinate 269,739,031, forward strand.
CATTTCTAAGGTAGAGGACCACCCCCCCCTCCCCCACACACACACGAAAGTGGTCCCTTAAAAGCATAAGCTTCTTTAAATTTGTATTTTTAAGGTAAGTGTTAGTTGTTTTTATTATTTATAGTTTTGTTTTTGTAATGTAGTATATTATATGGAGTTTCCTATGTTTATTGTTTATATTTGCGATTATGTTTATATATTATATATAGTTTTTTGTATTAAATAATTAGTATGTTAGTGTATAACACATGTTTAGTCATTTTAACTTTTTTAAGGATGACCTATTTTTATACTTTAAGGTGGTTCAGAGGAAAGTGAGAATGGTGTCAAAACAAAAGAATGATATAGCTTTTGGGGCCATAGAGACCTTTTGTCCTTTCTTGGCATATAATATAGAAAAATAAATCAATTGTTTATATATATTGTATTATTAAATTATTTAATGATATGTATTATTTAATATTCTTATAGTATTCATTTAACTTAAGCTATTAATATTATATATTAGAAACAACATTTATTTGTCATGACTTGAATAAAATATTACTAAGTTAGAAATAGAGAATTTTAGTTAAATTTTTCTTACTATTAGTAATTTAGAAAAGTATATTTTGAAAGTGAAAAATTATTTTTTTAGTGTATTGTTGAATTTAATAATTATTTAGAAAAAAATAGTGTAATGTTGAATTATTTAGTTATTAGTTGTTCAATTTAATATTGTTTTTTCCAATGCATTAATTAGTATTTACTTGATTTTAATTTTGTTACATTTATTTTGTTATATGTATTTGTTGTATTTAATTTAGTTTTAATACAAATTATGTTGTTTTGTAAACTGAATATAGATTAGGGGTAGTTGTTTTTAATTTTTATTATGGTATGACACAACAAGGGAGTATCAATCCTAGATCGTTGGACCCATCTGATGCATATTATTTAGCAAAAATTAAAAGATGTGGACGATAGGGTGGAAGAACAAGTTGAGTTTGTTACATGTAACCCACCTAGGAAAAATCGTGGTATACCCATGCCTTACTTTGTGTCTCCTGATTAACACTCTAGACATCGCTAGTTTGTCCCTGTTTTTGTATTATATAGTTGTTTGTTACTTTTGCTTGTTTCATTATTAAACATTTTTTAGTTTAAAGTAGTCGTTATTTTCACTAGTATTTTTAATTACTCTATTAAAAAGAACATTGTTATTATCACTACATTTGATACTTAATTTATGGGACTTCAATTCATGTTAAACTAAACATGTAATATATGTTAACAAAACAGGTAAAAGTGTTCATCATACAATATTCAAACATTTAAATTTAACTTAAAACTAACTTACACAATATGTCAAGTGTCTTGATCACTACCCTGAACCCACCCTCAATTATTGTAAGACAATTCAACCTATTGTGGCCTAGTTTTCGACATAGACCACATCTTTGACAAGGTTGGGATTCAACCCAATCCATCTCATTCCTAATTCTCGTCGACTTTGGTCGTCCCTTTGAATACAACATATCTTTAATTTGGAACAGCACTCCAAGATTAGTCATCAATAGTGTACCCTAAAACACAAGGTGGGAATAAATCACAAAGATTACACTAACCATGTTATAAGCAACAATAACATGCTTGCACGAGCACTTGAATTCTTGGAATCATCCACATTAACACTATCATTCCTTAAGGTTTACAACCTAGACAAAACCACCACTTTGGAAGCGTGGATTAGATCTCTCATCGACCTTAAATTTGGTTGAAGTTGCATTATATTGTCACGCATCAATTAAAAAACTTGTTCTCGATACGTAGCTAGCTTTTCAAGAATAGTATAGGAGTATCTTTGGCTAGTGTTCATCTTAGCTCTAACTCGTCCAACATGCTCAACAAAATACTATACCAACCTAGCATATGTACACTTTACTAATGCTATAATTGGCAAATTACAAGTCCCCTTTAAGACCTTATTGACAGCTTCAAACAAATTGGTAGTCATGTGCCCAAACCTATGATCACCTTCATCGTAGGCTAATGACCATTTTACTTTTGAGATATTATCAATTCATCTTGCAATTTAAGGACTTAATTCATGAAAGTTTTCCAAATTATGATCAAAAGAATACTTGCTTGGATTGTATCCTGCAACATAATAATATTTATGTTGGGTAAAATACAAACAAAATCATATTACAAAAAGATCGCATAAATAAAGGAAACACCAAATTTTAACAAATCCTTTATGTACTCTTGATTCTTGAATTTGGGACTGAAGTTGCTTGCAGTATGACATATACAGTGTTAGAACCAAGAAGACTTTTTGAAGTACTTTTAGATTTGTTGATATCCAACATCAAGCATCTTAATTAATCCGGTTATGAGTTGTTAAATGTTTGATAAGATAATTCAAGTGTTTCAAGATATAAATTTCACCGGTTATAAATCAAATGGGGAGCTTGTAACACCCTCGGTTAAATAAGATAGACCCTTCTATAGGATCATCCTATTTAACTAAGAGGTTAAAGGTTTTTAGAAAAAGTGAATATCTTTTTTTAAAGTAAAATAATATCAAATCAGTAGAAGTAAATAGTAGATAATTCACATAGTCATTCACAAACTATAAGTAATTGTATTCTTAACAGAATGGGGCACATAGGCACCCTTAAATACATACAGTCATCCATTGTCTTATTATTTATTAATAAATATTCAACTGCATATATCCTTCTTTTAATGAGTGCTCCCAGTTGGTCCAACGTATTGCTGTTCTTCGCACTCCGGTTCTTAGTTTCCTAGCTCCTCTGTTATTATTAATCAGAAAGGGTGAGTATATACCCCAGACCCTGAAGGTTCCCGGTGCGGACATATCCAGTCAACAGATAATATAACATAAATCATACAATTAACATATTTATAACTATAACAATTAATAATGTTGTCATGGAATGAATGAGTTAGGTTTATTATAATTTATCTTAAGTTTAAGTCTCATGATGCATGTGGGCCTAATAAACCAATCCACCATCACCATTATCTCATTCTTTGGCAGTCGTCTTGCTCAAGTTGCCCCCTGGGCACATCGTTTCCATACTAGAGCGATTGGAGCTCACCAAGTCCCCTAATCATTATTTAATCATCATAAGGTACGAATGAACTCACAGGTTCTAATCATTATATTATCTTGGGATTTGGCTCTACACGATTATAGTTACATTCCGTCATTTAGTCAAAGTACACCAGAATTGCATCGTGTGACCCGACTTCAGGCGTGACTCTGATGCCATTGGGTTTCTGTCCCGGTTGTACTCCTAAGATTCTCCTTAGAGATCGGACGTGAATATCCTCCAGCGTACCAGGTGTATGCTCTAGTTTTACTCCTTCAAAAAATATTTTCATGATGCAAAATGCATTATTTAAGTTCTATCATTACTTTGATCCCTGGGTATCTATATGTTTCCAACCTCGTAATATTTGTTCTCATGTTCTTAGGTCCCAGTTATTTTCCAGACGTTGTGGGTTATTTTTATTATTTTATTTATTTATATTCTAGAAAATATATCGGTTATATCTTGGCTAAAATAATGCTTCGTTTAAAGAGTAAGTAGTATGTTCCTTATTTCATTATTCATAACTAAAACAATAATAATATTAGTAACAATAATAATAATAATAATAATAATAATAATAATAATAATAATAATAATCATAATCATATTCATAATTATAATTATAATCGTAATCATAATCATAATAATAGCAACAGTGATATGAATGGTGACCTTTCATCCTTATTTCCTTGTTTATCTCGTCTTTCAAAACTTCCTCACTGGAATCCACATAGACACCCATGGTTCTTAATATTTTCACAATTCAATACCGATCATATCCACTTAATCATCATGGTTAGTAATAATTAACACAACCAATTAATCATATACATAGCAATAAAAATATATAAAACAAATATATAAACATTAAAGCATCTTAATTTAACAACAATTTTCGAACCTGCCCTCGGAAAGGTAAGAACCAGAAGTACCCTAGTCTTTCCAAACACTCGGTTCCCCCCCCCCCCCCAGAATACCAGAGAATATACCCCCTTACCTTGATGGAGTATCCTAGAGTAGTTGAAAACGTTCTCTTATTGTCCTTGCTTCAGATCAAAGGTGACTTGACGGAGAAAAGGAAATGAGAGAGAGACTTTACTAATTTTAGTTTGTTCTGAGAATTCAGACTTGGAAACGAGATGTAGTGTCAATTTAATAATGCAAAAGACAAGTGGGGACAAGCTTTTTCATAATTGGATTGTAGTGGGATGTTAGGTGCATTAATTGTGGTGATAATGGAGGTTTTAGATAAGAAAATGAGCTGTATTGTTGACCATTTCCGCCGCCTACATACTGGAGCTTGTATGATTGAAGTAAATATATTAAAATATGTACAAAACAACATGATTGGAGTAAAATATGCAAGTTTCCCTGCATGTGGCTCGTTCGTGATAACCTATTCGGATTTGCGTGAACTAGTGAGCCGATCACTAAGTGGGGATGCTCCTTCCAGCATGAGCGAACCTTTTCGAAACTGGTTAGGAATGGCGTTACTATCCCAGCCCTGATCTAGTCAGATTCTATTGATCATGTCCCCTATCAATTCTGACACTATTTGGGCATATCTTTTTTCGAGAAGTTTTAAAGCCTCTTTCGTTCAGAATTGCTTCACTCGGAGGGGATTCACTCGGAAATGTTTCTGCTTGAAACACTCGGTCAGCTTTTCCTTCCTCGGAAGTGACTCACTCAGAAATGTCTCACCCGGACTCATTCAGAAATATCTCACTCGGATATATATATCTGCCTGAAGTGTTCTTTCAAAATTAGCCACTTTTCGTTCCGAATTGATTCACTCGGAAATTCTCCACTCGGATATATCTCTACCCGAAAAGTACTTATTCAAAGTCAAAGTCTTTCTTTACTCGAAAATATTTCTCTCGGAAGTGCGTCACTCAAAAATCTTACAACTGAAAGGATCATTCGGAGTCGAAGTTCAGTCCTCTCTCAGAAATCTTTCCACTTGGGAGCATCACTCGGAGTCAAAGGCAATCTCGAAGAAGAACCGAGCACAAGCTCTCGACAACTTTGAATATGGACCCTAGCACAGGCTCTAGGCAATCTTTAAGACACTCGAGTACGAATAGAATGAAGGGGTTCACCACTCAGATATTTACTTCCCCCGAAAACTTTTTACTCGGAAATGTATTTATTCGAAATCAAAAGCTTTCTCTATCCAGAAGTACTTCCCCTGAAAATGACTCACTCGGTATATTTCAATCGGTACCATATCACGCGGAAATCAGAAATCTCACTTGGTGTTATCCCACTTGGAAATGTCTCACTCGGTGAAATTCCACACGGAAGTGTCGCACTCAGAGACACCCCATTTGGGAAAGTTACACTCAACTCGAAGATACCCCACTCGGGAATTCACTACTCGGAAATATCTCGGTCCGAGAAGTACTCATTCAAAATCAAAGCTTTTCTTCGTTCGGAAGTACTTCTCTCAGAAACGTTTCACTCAGATACGTTTCATTTGGGAACAAGTCACTTGAAGACGTTTGACTCGGAAATGTATCACTCAGAGGCGTTTTATTTGGAAACGAGTCACTCAAAGACATTTGACTCAGAAATGTTTCACTCAGAGACGTTTTATTTGGAGACGTTTCACTCAGAAACTAGTCACTCGGAGACGAGTCACTCGAAGACGTTTCACTCAGAAACGTTTCATTCGAAAACGAGTCACTCGTAGACGTTTCACTCAGAAATGAGTCACTCAGAGACGAGTCACTCAAAGACGTTTAACTCAGAAATGTTTCATTCAGAAATGAGTCACTCGTAGACGTTTCACTCAGAAACGAGTCACTCGGAGACGTTCCATTCGGAAACGAGTCACTCGGAGACGAGTCACTCGAAGACGTTTCACTTGGAAACGTTTCATTTGGAAACGAGTCACTCGGAGACACTCTACCCGGAAGTATGGAACTTGGAAGCGTCTTTGCCCGAACGGTGCTCATTCGAAGTCAGAGCCCTTTTCACCCAGAAGTGGTTCTCTCGGACACGCTTCACTCAGAAATGTCTCTGAGGCCAGGACTCCCTTCACTCGGAAGTGGTTCTCTCGGTCATGACTCACTCGGAAACATCTTAACCTTGCTTCACTCGGAAGTTCTCTCGGTTATACCTCACTCGGAAACATAACCTTCACTCAGAATTTCTCTCGGTCATACCTCACTCGGAAACAGATTCCTTTCTTCACTTGGACAGTCTTATCTCAGACATGATTCACTCAGAATATCTTATTTGAAAGTACTTCACTCGGTAATCTCCCAATCAGAACGCTACTAGAGGTTAATATTAAAGGAAGCTATTTGAACGAATCAAAAAGAAGTTTCGATTCATAGCCAAACTTATGTAGAAAGTTAATATAAATAGATAATATCATTAATAGTCTAGATAAAAATAATTATTCACGAGAATAAAATTTTTGGGATGTTACAGAGCTTGTAACATCCCTGTTTTTTTAGAAACAATTTTATCCTTGTAAATTTTAATTATGGAGGGTTTGTAAGCAAGAATAAGTCAATATATACCTTGTTGATGGTCTGTAGTACCTCAAAAATGTCATTTTTGCACGTAATAATAGAGTTTATATGGAATATTAGTGAAATTATGCAAAAAACCGAGTGAAAAGGGCTCTTTTCCGAGTGACAGAGAAGAATTCCAAGTGAAAGATTAGAAATTCCGAGTGAAGAAGAGAATTCCGAGTCAGTATCATGTTTTCCGAGTAAAACATGACTGAGAAGGCTACCACCGAGTGGAGTCCTGACTTGAGAAGCAATTCTGAGTGAAGAATGGTCAAAAGAATCAATTCTGGGTGAAAATCCGAGTCAAAACACCCTAGAAAGGCTCGGTTCCGAGTTGAATGCTTCCTTTTCTGAAGGAGACTACTCCAATTGAAGTATTCCGAGTGAAAGAATGTATAAACACTCGTGTTTATGTTGATTTGATGCTTCCTACCGATTGAAGTGCGTTGTAGAATCAATTGGGAAGGATTCCGAACGGTTTTCTATGAATTTACTTAGGAAACCGAGTGGAAATAGTGGAGGGAGCTAATTCCGAGTGAGATACACTCCACTGGACCAAAACCGAGTAAGAGAAGTATGTGTGAGTCTTGGTCCGAGAGGAAATGGCCTAAACCTAGTGAATTGAGTGAGGAAGACTCGGGTTCCGAGTGAAGATTCACTGAGAAAGGGAGGACTCGGTCTGAAGAGGTATTACCGAGTGAGAAACCGAGTGCCTGAGTCGGTTTTGAAGAAATTCCGAGTGAAGAATTGCAATTGTGACTCAGAAGTGGGAATTCCAGTCGGAATTCACTGCCAGAAGCGTTAACCGAGTGTAATTTCACTCGGTATTCAAATATTCCAGTCGGAATTCACTGACAGAAGTGCGTTTTGACTTCAATTTTGTCTTTTAATGATATTTAAATCCAATCGTGCGCATTATGGATGGTGGACGACCAGAAATGGACACTGACTCAGCATACCACTCGGAAATGGGCACTGACTCAGCATACCACTCAGAAATGGGCACTGACTCAGCATACCACTCAGAAATGGGCACTGAATCAGCATGCCACTCAGAAAAGCTGTCTTCCACTTGTCTTCCCACTCACTCTCTCCCTATTTAAACGAGTTCAAGGCCCTCAGAACTCACACCACACACACGACCCAACACTCTTCATCACTCTCCTTCCCAGCAAGTTCTTTCCCACTCCTTTCCCCTCTATTTCACTCGGATTCGTAGCAGGACAGTGAAGGGAGCCTCTTTCTTCTCCTTCAGGAACTTCATAGAGGTAAGGGGGTATATTCTTGGGTGCTTTGTGGGAAAACCGAGTGGGGACAGATTCAGTATGTATGAATTAAATGCTTTATATTGATATCTGTATATGCATGTATATATATATATATATCTCTTACCGAGTGATGAATTGTGATATGACATGTACTTATTGGATTGAAAATGCTAAGAATCATGGGTACCGTGTGATTTCCAGTGAAAAACTATGAGTTTAATGATAACAGGTTCTGTTTTAGGCCAATCCAATCGGTTTTGGTATCATTTCAATTGGTTTTATGCCATTTCAATCGGTTTTGGTATCATTTCACTCGGAAAACACTCTATTGCTCTCGGTCAGTAGCTTCCCAGTCTTATTTCACTCGGCAAACACTATATTTTACTCAGCAAGCAATTATTCTACTCGGATTTATATTATTTCATTCAGACAGAACTCTTTTCAACTAATTTCACTCGGTAAACTCATGTTTCACTCGGACCTTACTTTATTTTTACTCAGGAAACTCTTTTCCTATTGATTCCACTCGGAATCATACTTGAGTTCACTCAGGAACTCATTTTCACTCAGAATTTAAGGAGCTTAACTCAAGAAAATCTTTTCCAGTTGATTTCACTCGGAAAACACCTTATTTCACTCAGAAATCATTTTATTCTCACTCAGAAAACCCGTTCAGTGATTTTACTCGGAAAATAATTCATTTTACTCAGTAAACAGTTAATTTCACTCGGAGAATCCCTTTTAATTTAATTTCACTCAGAATAAGTAGTCAATTTCACTCAGAAAACTTGTATCAACCTGATTCCACTCGGAATCAGGAATTATTTCACTCGGATTTACTTTACTCGAAGGTATTCCAGTCAGCAGAATGATTTTCACTCGGATTTACAAACAATGCTACTCAAGAAACCATTTTCCTACTGACTTCACACGGATTTATACTTTAATTCACTCAGAAATTAATTTCACTCTGAATTCCAGATATTTAGTTAAGAAAATTATTTTACAGCTTCTGTTTCACTCGGATTACTTAGTAATTTCAGTTAGAAAACTCTGCTCAGTTTATTTCACTCGGATTCATAGCTATCTCATGCAGAAAAATTCATTTTTCACTCGGAACAGATTTATTTTACTCGGATGATTCAGTTCCACTCGGTATTCGACTCAACTCACTCGGCAAACTCAATTTTTCACTCAGTATTAAACCTATTTTTCTCAAAAAGTTTGGAAATCAACATTTCTACTCGGATATAATTTATTCCACTCGAAATCAGACCTGTTTCAGTCGGAAAACAGCCTCCCAGTACAATTTCACTCGGATTTTTAGCCAGATCGCTTGGAGAACCCTTCTCTGTATGATTCCACTCGGAATCATACTCATTTCACTCGGATTTACCTCTGTTCCACTCGGAAAACTCTGTTTTTAGTGTTTTTCACTTGAATTTTTAATTGGAAACTAATCTTTACTACTTTTTAAGTTATTAGTAAGTTATAATTATCATTCCTATTCTATTTATTGTCAAAATTAGTATTGTTATCATTATTATTAGTTTATTTATTATTATACATTGTTAACATATAAATTATGCTAAATTCATAAAGGATATATATATTATTTTACTCTTTATGAAAGAATATATATATATGATAGATATATTTCTAAATTAATTAATAAACGAATATCTTACAAGGATTAAATGATATGATGAGACTGGAAACACATAAGATACCCAGGGATCTAATGATAAGAATAATGCATTTCGCATCATGAAAATGTGTTTTGAAGAAGAAAAACTAGAGCATACACCTGGTACGCTGGAGGACATTCACGTTCGATCTCAGTAGAAGAATCTTGGGAGTACAACTGGAACGGCAACCCAATGGCATCAGAGTCGCGCCTGATAGCCGGGTGAGACGATGCAATTCTATTGTACTTCGACTAAATGACGGGATGTATCTATGATCGTGAAGAGCCAAGTCCCAAGATGAAATGATATATATAACAATGAGAACCTGTGAGTTCATTCGTACCTTATGATAAAAGAAAGGGGACTTGGTGAGCTCCGATCGCTCTAGAATGGAAACGTTGTGCCCAAGGAATAACTTGAGCAGGATGGAATCCAAAGAATGAAAGGATGATGATGGATTGATTTATTGGGCCCACATGCATCATAAGACTTAACCAAAGATAAATCATAATCCGAACTCATGCATTCATTACAGCATATCTGATTGTTATAATTGTGAACATGCTAAATATATGATTATATGATGATAACATGCTTGATTGTTATAAATATGCTAAATGTATGATCTATGTGACATTGTATGTTAACTGGATTATGTCCGCATCGGATGAACCAATCAGGGTCTTGGGTTATACTCACCCTTACTGTTGAACATTTTTCAGAGGAATTAGAAACTCAAGAACCAGAGTGTGAAGATCAGCAATACGCTGAACCCGTTGAGAATAATCATTAAGGATAGAATATTTATAATCAGACACCGGATGACTGTATAATATTTAAGGGTGCCTGCGTGCCCCATTCTGTTAAGAGTACAATTATTTACAGTTTGTGAATGACTATGTGATATATACAATATTACTTCCGCTGATTTGCCACGTATTTATTTAAAAAAAAATATATTCACTTTTTCTAAAAACTGTTAATACTCTCAGTTAAATAGGATGAACCTGTAGAAGGATTTGTCTTATCTAACCGAGGGTGTTACAAAGGTGGTATCAGAGCATAGTCGATTCATTAAGCTTGTGGAGTGGACCATTAGGTTTCCACGTACTCTGATAGAAATATTGAACAGTCCATAACACTCCTAAGACTAAATATCCTATGTGGAATACTCCACATAACGCATACCCTAAATCTATTTGTTGATATTCTTTCAGCAAATTCCTAATGGCACGCCAAAATAACAATCACGTGATGGAGAATCTTCTTACCAGAATTGTGGAGGTAATAGAAAGACAAGAGTTACCTCATGCTTCTGCCAAACAAGGATTAGCTGATTTTCAAAGGAACAATCCTATGCAGTTCAAAGGAGGTTTCAATCCAGAAGGGGCACAACTATGGATTGAACACCTTGAAAAGATTTTTGTCGCTATGTGATGTTCTGATGAGGATTGTGTAACCTTTGCTGTTTTCATGCTGGTTGGAGAAGCAGAACACTGGTGGACTCATGCTAGAGTCAGACTAGCTACTGATGGGCATATCATTACTTGGGGACGATTTAAGACAGAATTTCTCGCTAAATATTTCCCCGAAGACATAAGGAGGCAAAAGGAGCAGGAATTCTTCAATCTGAAACAAGGCAATATGACTGTTGGGGAGTACGCTGCTAAGTTTGATGAACTGGAAAAATGTTGTCCCTACTACACTCACATGGGAGAAGCGTCAAGATGTGCAAAGTTCGAAGCAGGGCTACGACATGAGATTCGTCAAGCCATATGTTGTCAACAAATTACACAATTCACTACTTTAGTTGACAGATGCCGTATATTTGAGAACACCTCTAATCTTCGACGACCTGGAACGTCCAGTCATGGGCCCGAGCGACGGATGCCAGACCAACAACAAAGAAGGGATTATCGAGGAGATCGACCATATTCCCGACCACCTTACTCAGCCAACCGAAATCCTTCAAAAGATCAAGGGAACAATCGGAACCTGAAATGCTATATTTGCGGAGGACCACATATGGCAGTAAATTGTAGAGCCTGCACAATTTGTGGACGGAATGGACATCGTGATGCTGACTGTTGGTTTAAAAATACTAACAACCAGCAACAGACGACTCAAAGACAGGTAGTGCGACCAACAGGCCAAGGAAATAGGGGACCTGCTACAAATACCCCTGCAAATAATGCCCCAAGAGTACAAAATGTTCCCCGCAACAACAACTTCAGATAGAACAATAATCCTGGAAGGCCCGGAAACAACTCAACCGGAAGGCCAGGGGGAAATGCCAGAGTTTTTACCATGAATGGTGCAGAAGTATCACAAGAGAACGATCTTGTGCAAGGTACATGCTTTATAGGAAGTACTCTATTAAATGTATTATATGATTCTGGAGCCACTCATTCTTTCATATCTGAGAATTTTGTGAAACATTTAAAGCTTCCTACAACCTCTCTGCCCTATCAAATAATTGTCACAACTGCCGCCAATAAGCCCATTTGCTCTACTCATATATGTCTAGAATGTCCTCTTAACATCGAAGGGAAAGCTTATCAGGTAGATCTGATATGTTTACCTTTGATTGATCTAGACATTGTTCTAGGGATGAATTGGCTTGCTGCCAATCATATTCTGATTGACTGTCATAATAGATCCATCTCTCACGGGTCTACTACATCTGAATATGATCAAGTCACTGATCCTTGCCTTGTTAGCTCAGAAAAGGTAATCTCAAAAGAAGTCCAACTATACATGATCCTTACTGAAACTGAAAGTAAGGCCACTTCTCAACTTGAACAGATTCCTGTTGTTCAAGAATTTCCAGAAGTATTCCCTGAGGACATACGAGAGCTACCTCCAGAGCGAGAAGTCGAATTCAGCATTGATATTGTACTGGGCGTGGGACCAATCTCTATTGCTCCTTACCGGATGTCACCCAAGGAACTCAGTGAACTCAAGGAACAATTAGAAGAACTTCTAGAGAAAGGAATGATTAGACCCAGTGTCTCACCTTGGGGAGCACCAGTTCTTCTAGTTAAAAAGAAAGATGGCAGTATGCGGTTATGTGTTGACTATCGTCAGTTAAATAAAGCTACGATCAAGAACCGTTACCCTCTTCCAAGGATTGATGATTTGATGGACCAATTACGAGGAGCCACTATCTTCTCGAAGATTGATCTACGATCAGGCTATCATCAAATCAGGGTAAAGAAAGACGATGTACCCAAAACGGCGTTCAGAACACGATATGGGCACTATGAGTATCTTGTTATGCCCTTTGGAGTTACAAATGCACCTGCAGTATTTATGGGTTACATGAATCGAATCTTCCATGAGTACTTGGACAAATTCGTGGTTGTATTCATTGACGATATTCTCGTCTACTCCAAGAGCCATGAGGAACACGAGGAGCATCTTCGAATTGTTCTGAACACTTTGCGTGCAAGGCAATTGTACGCCAAGTTTTCAAAATGTGAATTCTGGTTGACAGAAGTGAAATTCCTAGGACATGTCATTTCTAAGGAAGGAATTGTTGTGGATCCTACAAAGGTAGAAGCTGTATTAAATTGGGAACAACCCAAGAATGTGACGGAAATCCGCAGTTTCCTTGGACTGGCTGGATATTATCGTCGATTCATCGAGAATTTCTCTCGAATTGCAGCACCTTTAACTAAGCTAACTCGTAAAGATCAACCATTCGAATGGACTGACAAATGCGAAAGCAATTTTACAGAGTTACGCCAACGACTCACTAGTGCACCTGTCTTGATTTTGCCAGATCCTGCCAAGCCATATGAAGTGTACTGTGATGCGTCAAAACAAGGACTAGGATGTGTCCTAATGCAAGAAAGAAAAGTTGTTGCTTATGCTTCAAGACAGCTAAGAACCCATGAAGTTAATTATCCCACACATGACTTGGAATTAGCTGCAGTTGTGTTTGCCTTGAAAATCTGGAGACACTACTTGTATGGTACATACTTCGAAGTCTTCAGTGATCATAAGAGCTTGAAGTATCTATTCGACCAGAAGGAGTTGAATATGCGACAACGTAGATGGATGGAATTTATCAAAGATTATGATTTTGAACTCCGGTACCATCCTGGAAAAGCTAATGTTGTGGCTGATGCACTCAGTAGAAAGGCTTTACGTCTATCATATATGATGACAAAGGAGTTAGAACTGATTGAACAATTTCACGATTTGAACCTAGCAGTAACACCAAAAAGGGGAAGCCTTATGGTTGGAATGCTAAGGATTTCCAATGATTTCTTGGAACAAATCAAAGAAGCTCAAGCCAATGACCAGGAATTACAAGATCTAGCAGAAAAGACAAAAGAAGGAGTCTCAGAGTTTAGCAAAGATGAACATGGGGTGATCAGGTATCAACAGAGACTCTGTATTCCAGTCAACGCAGATCTTAAGAGATCTATCCTGGATGAAGCACACAAAAGTAAGTACAGTATCCACCCAGGATCAACCAAGATGTACCAAGACTTGAAGAAATTATTCTGGTGGCAAGGAATGAAAAGGGATATCGCTGAGTACGTAACAGCTTGCCTGATGTGTCAGAAGGTAAAGGCGGAACAACAACGACCAAGTGGGACCTTTCGTCCTTTGGATATTCCAGAATGGAAATGGGATGAGATTGCTATGGACTTCGTGAGTGGATTTCCCAGAACATCGGCTGGATGTGATGCTATTTGGGTAATCGTGGATCGATTAACAAAGACCGCTCACTTCATTCCTGTTAATATGAAGTATTCCCTAGAAAAACTCACCCAGATCTATATCAAGGAGATTGTACGATTACATGGAACTCCCACTGCGATTGTGTCCGATCGAGATCCTCGTTTCACATCACAGTTTTGGAAGAGCCTGCAACAAGCTCTAGGAACTCGTCTGAAGTTAAGTTCCGCATATCATCCACAGACAGACGGACAATCAGAAAGAACAATCAAGACTCTTGAAGATTTGTTACGTCTTTGTGTCTTGGAACATGGTGGAAGTTGGCAAGAATACCTTCCACTTATTGAGTTCACTTACAACAACAGCTATCATGCAAGCATCGGAATGGCCCCTTATGAAGCTTTGTATGGAAGAAAGTGCCGTACACCTTTATGTTGGTATGAAACTGGTGAAAAGACAATAATTGGACCAGAGATTGTTCAGAAGACAACAGAACAAGTTCAGAGGATTCAAATGGCAATGAAGGCTTCGCAAGATAGACAAAAGAGTTATTATGACAAGCGACGGAAGCCATTAGAATTTGAAGAAGGTGGCCATGTATTTCTCAAAGTTACCCCTACCACTGGAGTAGGAAGAGCTTTGAAGGCCAAGAAGTTAAGCCCCAGATACGTAGGACCCTATCAGATTCTGCAAAAGATAGGAACTCATGCGTACCGCATTGCTCTGCCACCCGAGCTGACAAACCTTCACAATGTATTTCATGTCTCTCAACTCCGCAAATATGTACCAAGCACCAAGCCCTGATCATGTTCTAAGTCCCGATCAATTTGTTCTGAAAGAAAATCTTACCTTTGAAGCATCGCCAGTTAAGATTGCTGACCGACGTCTCAAACAGCTAAGAGGCAAAGAAATCCCTTTGGTCAAGGTAGTTTGGAGTCAGACAGATGATGGGGATGCTACATGGGAAATTGAGGAGAAAATGAGAGAATTGTACCCTCAATTGTTTTAACTTTAAATTTCGGGACGAAATTTCTAAAAGGAGGGGAGAATGTAACATCCCTGTTTTTTTTAGAAACAATTTTATCCTTGTAAATTTTAATTATGGAGGGTTTGTAAGCAAGAATAAGTCAATATATACCTTGTTGATGGTCTGTAGTACCTCAAAAATGTCATTTTTGCACGTAATAATAGAGTTTATATGGAATATTAGTGAAATTATGCAAAAAACCGAGTGAAAAGGGCTCTTTTCCGAGTGGCAGAGAAGAATTCCGAGTGAAAGATTAGAAATTCCGAGTGAAGAAGAGAATTCCGAGTCAGTATCATGTTTTCCGAGTAAAACATGACTGAGAAGGCTACCACCGAGTGGAGTCCTGACTTGAGAAGCAATTCTGAGTGAAGAATAGTCAAAAGAATCAATTCTGGGTGAAAATCCGAGTCAAAACACCCTAGAAAGGCTCGGTTCCGAGTTGAATGCTTCCTTTTCTGAAGGAGACTACTCCAATTGAAGTATTCCGAGTGAAAGAATGTATAAACACTCACTACTAGAAAAATCAAAAGCGGCCACCGAATTTAGCCACCGAAAACTTCCATATCCATTAGCTACTGAATTTAGCCACCACTTATTTTTAGCGACCAAATATTTTTTTTGTGCATGCTTAGCCACCAATTTAGCCACGGAATATCATTTCCGTGGCTAAAATTTTTATTTTTGACATTAGCCACTGAAATTAGCCACGGATATTATAGAAACATTAGCCACCGAATTTAGCCACGGAACTTGGGGAAAACTTAGCCACGGAATTAAAAATCAGTGGCTAAATAAAGAAAAATCTATGAATTTGTCTAATTAGCCACAGAAATGAAATTCAGTGGCTAATTTTAAAATTTATTGTTTATTTAAATTAGCCACGGAACTAAAAATCAGTGGCTAAATGGAAAAAAATCTGATTTTATTTAATTAGCCACAGAAATAAAATTCAGTGGCTAATTTTAAAATTTATTGTCTATTTAAATTAGCCACAAAACTCAAAAATCGGTGGCTAAATGAAAAAAATCTGATTTTGTTTAATTAGTCACGAAAATAGAATTCAGTGGCTAATCCTGAATCCTAAAAACCATTTTTTTGCATTAAGATGTTTATTTGAGATAATAAATAGGTTTCTATTTATAATTTAATATTAATTTTAAAATTTAAATATTGGTAAATAATTACAAAGTATATATATTTTATAAGTAAAATTAAATTTGATGAAGACATTATATTATATATGTACTAATTCAAATAAGTAGTTATATATTTTTTAAATATATTTTTAACTTAAAATATTTAAATAAGTTATATTTAAATAAATTAAAAAAATTTAAATATATATTTATATATAATGATGATATAATTATAATATAATTTTTAATAGGATAATAATACTATTATAATTATAATATATTTTAAAGTTATTTTATAATTTATTTATAAATAAAATCAAATAGAAAACGCCTAAAACTATAAAATAATCAAATTCAATATGATAATAATAATGTTAATAACATAATTTTTTAACGGAATAATATTTCTATTATAATTATAATATATATGTTTGAAAGTTGTTTTATAATTTACAACTTAAGCCAAATTAAATAAAATAGAAAAAGTCTAAAAATAAAACCCTAGCCACCACTTTCACCTCACTCTATGCTCTCATTCTGCGCCGCTTTCTTCTTCTTCTCGAGAGTTCCTGAGTTTGAGTCTTTGAGGGCTCTTCAATGTTTGTTTTATTACTTTTTGATGGTGAGCCCTGGTAGTTTGGGGTAGTGTGATGGAACAAGTGAAACATGTGGATCGGACTGTGCAAAGAAGAGGTACTCACGGTGGCTCTGCTCGAGGGAGGAAAAGGGGAACGACGATGCATATGACCACGGTGGAATGAATTTAGGCAAAGAAGATCAGAATTTACACTAGGTGCTTTGTAGGGGAAGGTGGCCTCTGTTATTAGAACCCGCACCATGCGATTATTCTATGAAAAATATAGAAGGTGTGGGATGATATGCTGAAGGTTCCAGATATGGAAGGCAACACTGAAGGTCATATAGTCAGCTGCAGTATATGCCTTGAGGAATTTTCTGAAAGGGATCCTTCAATGGTAATATTTTTCAATTGTTGTTAAGCAAATATATTGATAAGCAAATATAATATTATAGTTTATTTGAGGAACATTCACTTCTTTTAATTTTTCAGGTCACAAACTGCAAGCACGAGTTTCATCTGCAGTGTATTCTTGAATGGTACATCTTAATTTCCACTAGTTCTTCATGCATGTCTCTCTTAAAATTTAGAGTTTTATTTGTGTATACTTTTTCTCTTTTTATTCCCATAGGCTAATATTTGTTATGTTTGTTGACTTGGTCACTATGGATTTTGCTCAGTATCAATTTAGCATGTGCCCAATGAAAACAAATGATTAAAATGGTTTCAGGATTTTGCTCAGTATCAATTCATCCCCTTTGAAAGAAACAATGCATAATGTGTTTAGTAAGTTTTTTCCCTCTTTAATTTCATTTTACTTGATGAACCATGTCATTATAATGACTTAGTGCTTTACTTAGTTATTTAAATTTGATTAATACATGTTCTTTGTTATTTAAATTTGATTAATATATGTTCTAATTAGAATACCTAAATTTCTTACTGAAGCATTGCAGTGCACTGCAAAGATACCATCATCAACATGGTTAATGAGTTTAATTGATTTAACATAGAGAGTTTATTTGAAATTTTTTTACTTAAGTAAAATTTAAACACATGTTTATAACAATTCACATATATTACTTATTCAATTACTAAACTTATAGTGTAATTGAAATTAAGTGTGTGATTTATCAAAATCTTAAAATAAATTTGTATTTATGTTTAAAGATAATTTTATTTTGTAATTCATATAAGCGGACATATCTAATACAAAATGAAAAGTGAGAAAAATAAATTATATTTATACAACATCCATAAAGATTCAGCTAAAAAAAAGCACATCCATAAAGATTATTTTAGTTATAATAATTTATTTGGGTTCTACAATTCTACTTTATGCTATAAATGGTGATGAGATTTGGGTTCTACAATTCTACTTTATGCCCCCACCGTTTTTTGTTATTTAATGTATCCCTTTCTTTTTTCTTGACAAAATTTTGATTTGATAACAGAGCACAAACATGTTGGGTCCACAAACTTCAAAATTTTGGTAATTACCTTAACCTTTGTTTTTGTTGAACTTCTTTTACTTTGTACATATGATCTCCACTATTTGACATGGGTAATGATTTCATGTTAATGTTTTTGTCTTTCATTTCATTACATTGTTTCAATATCTTATAATTTAGTCTAGCTAATGGATACAATTTACTCATGAGATTCATAAGAGATTGCTTCAAATTTTTGTTTTAAGTTAAAAAAAAGATCACCTCAATGTAAATATAAATTTTAGTAATAAATTTTAGTATGAATTTTAGTATAAATTTTTCAATAGTCATTATTTTTAATTATGAGATAATTTTTGTGCTAATTGAAGTTTCATTTTCAGTTAAAACAATGTTAAACTTTCTGAAAATACATGTACATGCCAAAAAATTGATGCTTCACTTACAAATTTGCACTTGTTATAATTATTAAGAATAGTTAGACAATGGCAGAATTTTGAAACAAATAAGCGTGGGTATGACACACATAAATTCATTAAGCTCAGAAGATGGTTAGTTTCTATGCATAAATCTTTATTGACTAGGTTGCTGGCAAAGATTAGAAATTATGCTATCTTATTCATTTTATTAAGGCTTAAATATAGTTTTGGTTATCCAAAAAGTGTCTTCTTTATGTTATTGAAATCAGTCTCTATTGAAATTTTATTTGTCTTTTAGTACTTAAACATTATATTGATCATGCATTTGTAGAACTCGGTAATGGAATATAGATTTATTCTCGTTGTTAAATATATGAACTGAAAATAAATAGAATTGAAATAGAGATGAATAATTTTTGTAGGGACCAAAAACATTTTATAGCCTTTGATTAATTTAATTTTTTCAGTGTGCCAAAAATATTGATTCTAGCAACACTCTCAAATGCTAGAACCTGTGTTATCAAATGTTAATTTAAAATACTTTTTATTCATGGATATTGAATCTATGCCTTTTATTGAAGCACTTAGCCAACTTCATACTGTGTAGGTATATGCTTGTCATGCTTGAGACCTCAGCTTATTGAAGTATTTCAATTACCTATTCCTGTTGTGTGCTATTCACTGGAGGGGGGAGCTATGCATCTTGAAGAGGGGGAGCTATACATCTTGGTTCAAGGAGAACTTATTTCCTAGTTTCAGACTGCAAATCGACCAAGTTCTATGATGTTGTTTGGTGCTATTTTTTTTCCACATAGCTTAAGGCTTTCATTGATGAACTAATTTTGGTACTGGTTCTATTTTTTTTACATAGCTTATAACTGTTACTGCTAAAAATGTATATTGAATTGATGCATTGAGTGCAATTGTTGTCAACATATAATATGGATATATTTTTTAATTTTCTTATTATTGTTTGCGGTGTAAGATTAAAAGTGCGGACATTATATCATTGTCAGTGGTTCCTTTACCCCACCGCTGACAAAGCCGTTTTGTAGTAGTGTTAGCCACCGAATTTGCCACCGAAATAAATCTCAATATTTTCCACCGAGTTAGCCACTGAAATAAAATCTCATGATTAGCTACCGAATTAGCTACTAAAATAAATCATTTAATTAGCTACTGAATTAGCCACTGAAATAAATATCATGATTAGCCACCGAATTAGCCACTGAAATAAATATCATGATTAGCCACTGAATTAGATACGAAAAATTTTGGTTGTAAAATAAAAATAGTGAGTTGCAAATGACCAATTTTAGCCACGGATGATTTTACTTTTGTGACAAATTTTTATCCGTGGCTAATTAGACACGGAAATCCTAAATCCGTGGCTAATGAATTTAGCCACTAGGGTTTTTGTCTCGACTTGTGTTTGGTGGCTAATTCGGTGGCTAATCTTATTAGCTACGGATTTTTTAGTTTTAGCCACTGAATTTTTCAGTGGCTAAATCAGTTTTTTCTAGTAGTGACTCGTGTTTATGTTGATTTGATGCTTCCTACCGATTGAAGTGCGTTGTAGAATCAATTGGGAAGGATTCCGAACGGTTTTCTATGAATTTACTTAGGAAACCGAGTGGAAATGGTGGAGGGAGCTAATTCCAAGTGAGATACACTCCACTGGACCAAAACCGAGTAAGAGAAGTATGTGTGAGTCTTGGTCCGAGAGGAAATGGCCTAAACCGAGTGAATTGAGTGAGGAAGACTCGGGTTCCGAGTGAAGATTCACTGAGAAAGAGAGGACTCGGTCTGAAGAGGTATTACCGAGTGAGAAACCGAGTGCCTGAGTCGGTTTCGAAGAAATTCCGAGTGAAGAATTGTAATTGTGACTCGGAAGTGGGAATTCCAGTCGGAATTCACTGCCAGAAGTGTTAACCGAGTGTAATTTCACTCGGTATTCAAATATTCCAGTCGGAATTCACTGACAGAAGTGCGTTTTAACTTCAATTTTGTCTTTTAATGATATTTAAATCCAATCGTGCGCATTATGGATGGTGGACGACCAGAAATGGACACTGACTCAGTATACCACTCGGAAATGGGCACTGACTCAGCATACCACTCAGAAATGGGCACTGACTCAGCATACCACTCAGAAATGGGCACTGACTCAGCATGCCACTCAGAAAAGCTGTCTTCCACTTGTCTTCCCACTCACTCTCTCCCTATTTAAACGAGTTCAAGGCCCTCAGAACTCACACCACACACACGACCCAACACTCTTCATCACTCTCCTTCCCAGCAAGTTCTTTCCCTCTCCTTTCCCCTCTATTTCACTCGGATTCGCAGCAGGACAGTGAAGGGAGCCTCTTTCTTCTCCTCCAGGAACTTCATAGAGGTAAGGGGGTATATTCTTGGGTGCCTTGTGGGAAAACCGAGTGGGGACAGATTCAGTATGTATGAATTAAATGCTTTATATTGATATCTGTATATGCATGTATATATATATATCTCTTACCGAGTGATGAATTATGATATGACATGTACTTATTGGATTGAAAATGCTAAGAATCATGGGTACCGTGTGATTTCCAGTGAAAAACTATGAGTTTAATGATAACAGGTTCTGTTTTAGGCCAATCCAATCGGTTTTGGTATCATTTCAATTGGTTTTATGCCATTTCAATCGGTTTTGGTATCATTTCACTCGGAAAACACTCTATTGCTCTCGGTCAGTAGCTTCCCAGTCTTATTTCACTCGGCAAACACTATATTTTACTCAGCAAGCAATTATTCTACTCGGATTTATATTATTTCATTCAGACAGAACTCTTTTCAACTAATTTCACTCGGTAAACTCATGTTTCACTCGGACCTTACTTTATTTTTACTCAGGAAACTCTTTTCCTATTGATTCCACTCGGAATCATACTTGAGTTCACTCAGGAACTCATTTTCACTCAGAATTTAAGGAGCTTAACTCAAGAAAATCTTTTCCAGTTGATTTCACTCGGAAAACACCTTATTTCACTCAGAAATCATTTTATTCTCACTCAGAAAACCCGTTCAGTGATTTTACTCGGAAAATAATTCATTTTACTCAGTAAACAGTTAATTTCACTCGGAGAATCCCTTTTAATTTAATTTCACTCAGAATAAGTAGTCAATTTCACTCAGAAAACTTGTATCAACCTGATTCCACTCGGAATCAGGAATTATTTCACTCGGATTTACTTTACTCGAAGGTATTCCAGTCAGCAGAATGATTTTCACTCGGATTTACAAACAATGCTACTCAGGAAACCATTTTCCTACTGACTTCACACGGATTTATACTTTAATTCACTCAGAAATTAATTTCACTCTGAATTCCAGATATTTAGTTAAGAAAATTATTTTACAGCTTCTGTTTCACTCGGATTACTTAGTAATTTCAGTTAGAAAACTCTGCTCAGTTTATTTCACTCGGATTCATAGCTATCTCATGCGGAAAAATTCATTTTTCACTCGGAACAGATTTATTTTACTCGGATGATTCAGTTCCACTCGGTATTCGACTCAACTCACTCGGCAAACTCAATTTTTCACTCAGTATTAAACCTATTTTTCTCAAAAAGTTTGGAAATCAACATTTCTACTCGGATATAATTTATTCCACTCGGAATCAGACCTGTTTCAGTCGGAAAATAGCCTCCCAGTACAATTTCACTCGGATTTTTAGCCAGATCGCTTGGAGAACCCTTCTCTGTATGATTCCACTCGGAATCATACTCATTTCACTCGGATTTACCTCTGTTCCACTCGGAAAACTCTGTTTTTAGTGTTTTTTACTTGAATTTTTAATTGGAAACTAATCTTTACTACTTTTTAAGTTATTAGTAAGTTATAATTATCATTCCTATTCTATTTATTGTCAAAATTAGTATTGTTATCATTATTATTAGTTTATTTATTATTATACATTGTTAACATATAAATTATGCTAAATTCATAAAGGATATATATATTATTTTACTCTTTATGAAAGAATATATATATATGATAGATATATTTCTAAATTAATTAATAAACGAATATCTTACAAGGATTAAATGATATGATGAGACTGGAAACACATAAGATACCCAGAGATCTAATGATAAGAATAATGCATTTCGCATCATGAAAATGTGTTTTGAAGAAGAAAAACTAGAGCATACACCTGGTACGCTGGAGGACATTCACGTTTGATCTCAGTAGAAGAATCTTGGGAGTACAACTGGAACGGCAACCCAATGGCATCAGAGTCGCGCCTGATAGCCGGGTGAGACGATGCAATTCTAGTGTACTTCAACTAAATGACGGGATGTATCTATGATCGTGAAGAGCCAAGTCCCAAGATGAAATGATATATATAACAATGAGAACCTGTGAGTTCATTCGTACCTTATGATAAAAGAAAGGGGACTTGGTGAGCTCCGATCGCTCTAGAATGGAAACGTTGTGCCCAAGAAATAACTTGAGCAGGATGGAATCCAAAGAATGAAAGGATGATGATGGATTGATTTATTGGGCCCACATGCATCATAAGACTTAACCAAAGATAAATCATAATCCGAACTCATGCATTCATTACAGCATATCTGATTGTTATAATTGTGAACATGCTAAATATATGATTATATGATGATAACATGCTTGATTGTTATAAATATGCTAAATGTATGATCTATGTGACATTGTATGTTAACTGGATTATGTCCGCATCGGATGAACCAATCAGGGTCTTGGGTTATACTCACCCTTACTGTTGAACATTTTTCAGAGGAATTAGAAACTCAAGAACCCGAGTGTGAAGATCAGCAATACGCTGAACCCGTTGAGAATAATCATTAAGGATAGAATATTTATAATCAGACACCGGATGACTGTATAATATTTAAGGGTGCCTGCGTGCCCCATTCTGTTAAGAGTACAATTATTTACAGTTTGTGAATGACTATGTGATATATACAATATTACTTCCGCTGATTTGCCACGTATTTATTTAAAAAAAAATATTCACTTTTTCTAAAAACTGTTAATACTCTCAGTTAAATAGGATGAACCTACAGAAGGATTTGTCTTATCTAACCGAGGGTGTTACAGAGCTCGCATTCAATAAGTCTGGTAAAGACAAAACTAAGAAGTGTATGTATCAAAGAGACCTACAAAGTCTGGAAATGCCTCTCATTAGAAAAATGTTCTTCTGAACATGTAACAGATCCAGACTCTTTGTGTCATATAGCAAGCCTCAAAGAATCTGAAAGAATTCATTGATTAAGGCAACATTCTTCAATCAAACTTTATCTCAACAAAAGGTTGTTTCAGACCTCCTTCAAAATCATAAGAAAGGATCAGATTACCTTTTGAGTTTTGAGTCTCATCATCAACACCTTACGATTCACCAGACCTCTATCTAGTTTCAAATGCTTCCTCTAAACGAATCAAGTCTAGACCTATATATGATGACTCAACAAAGCATCTTTCCTTCTCAACACAAATTCATTTCACAAGAAAGGAAACTTTAAAATAAAGCAATTCAAGATCCATTTCTCGATGCAGAACTTTCCATCTTAGTGAAACCAACTCCATGCCTGTAACACTGCACAAATTTCAAAAGCTCTCTAATCTAGGCTTATCATGAAGAATTATATCTGTTAAGAAGATTTCACTCCTTTAGTGTCTGAATAATGTACCTTTCAATAGACATTCAACAGATCTATCTCTCTCAATAGGAAAATCCTATATATTGAAATTCTCTTCTCAATAGAAGGAATACACAAAATGTGTGCATGAGAGACTCATTATAGTGGCAAAGAAAAATACAAGAAAGCAAAAATATCAAGAGAGATCTTCAAGAAGATTTTTGAAAAGAAAGAAAAGAAAAAGAGAGAGAGCTTGTAAGAGGATTTCAGAAAAGTAGAGATAGGGATATTACTCAAAAGATAGAATGATCAAGATAAAAAGAGAAGACACAAAAGCCTCAGAAAAAAGAAGGCAAATCTCATTTGTTTTTAATATTTCTAATCTATTGTAAACACAAGTCAGTTTGATATGTTAGAAAACACTT
Source organism: Clitoria ternatea (assembly GCA_037962975.1). Taxonomy (NCBI): domain Eukaryota; kingdom Viridiplantae; phylum Streptophyta; class Magnoliopsida; order Fabales; family Fabaceae; genus Clitoria; species Clitoria ternatea. The sequence continues at coordinate 269,764,002 of CM075671.1, forward strand.
TGGCCTGAAGAGGCTTTGGAAAAAATACTTAGGTTTAAGCCAGGAGTGGCTCGTAAAAGAATACTTGGGACTGCCCTAAAAGTGGGTGCTTATAAAAAAAAATACTCATAAGCATGGGTTGTGCTTAAGCCACGAGTGACTGGACTTAAGAATACTCATAAGCACGGGTTGTGCTTAAGCCACTCCTGGCTGGAGTCAATAATACTCATAGGCTCGGTCTGGGCTGTTTATGTAAAAGAGATATTTTACATAATGGAAAATTATTCAAGTTGAAGGTACTGGATGTAGTCTCTGCGTTGGAGGTGAACCAATATAAATCTCTTATGTGCTTTTCTATTTCCCTATCTTCTACATAAGTCTGTTCCTCTCTCTCTCATCACGCTCGCTATTTCATAAAAGTCTGGTCTGTTATGCTTAATGAATTTACACTTAAATATCTTTTTTGGTTTGAAAAAGTAAACAGACTTATTCAACCCCCTTCTAAGTCTGTTCTCTGAACCATCATACAGTATTTATGATGACCCATAGATGGGGTCCATCCTAATTCAGAATTATGGATTACACTCAAAATTCTTTTATGGTGATCAGAAATTATACATATGTCACTCTTTTGAGTAACATGCAATCTTAAATTTTTTAGGTACCAACTCTAATCCTCCAAGTATTTCCAGTACAAATGAGTATCATTCACCTAGATCACAGGTTTACAATAGTTGAATGTGTCACAACAGGGCTTAAAACTCCAAAAGACACTAAATGAGTGTCATCCTGGGGCAATACGACACTAGTAGCATCATCTTGAGTGGCTACGACACAACCACGTGTCAGTTTAAGTGAAAGTCATCCTACAATAATAATGATGTCATCCTAAACCTCTATGATGTCTATATTAGCCCTCATATGTAAAATGTTCAAAAATGACTTCATAATTGTAATTAGTTTTAAAAATAACATTATTGGTGTAAAAAGGCTATATAAATGAATTGTCTAGTAATTGGGGGCAGGTTCCTTCATCCAATATAGAATGTCTTTGTTCCCCTTAGTATTACGTTGGTCCAATGAGATCCGGTATTATATGCTTCTGAGTTTAGTGGGAGAGCTCAAAATCTTCAAGTATCGGTCCGATATATGCATCATGGGCATATTTGGGTGTTATTTACAAGAATACTCTAAATCTTAAGTTAGCTAAGAATTCAATACCGAAGCACTACAGGTATTAAATATGTTACCTCATGTGTATTAAATGCATGTATTTATAGGCATTGGTCGGAGACCAACTTTGATGTGACGTCTATCGCGCTTGTCTATTCATTACAGAAAAACTACCATAAACTTAATCCTATCTGTCTTATGTGTAACTCTTAGGTTCGGTATGTCCTTAGCACTTTTGTGGTTCCTCTGGTACCGGTCATAAGTGACCTGAATATGGAGGGTATGGGTCAGTATGTTTTAAGAGACATACCTGCTACCATCTACGCCGATGTCATATCACCTACTAGGCGACTAGTGTTTTATACCTTTGAATTAGGGCCAATATCAGGCCTAAATTAATAAAGAAGAAAGACCACGAAGAGTTATTTTTTATTTTATACATACAAGGAGGTTTGGTACAAGTAGAGAAATCCTAATACAAGGAAACTATAATTCTATATATATATATATATATATATATATATATGTTTACAATATTCTCTTAAATTCATAATATGTATAGTAAATGAAAACACTTCAATTTATATCCTCTTAAGGAGTAATATATCAAGTCTAGTTTTCTTTGTTAAAGATTTATACCAATCTGTGAATCGCTTAACTAACGTGTTAAGTTTAATCTATCTAGTTTGAAATATTCACTAAAATTTAATTAATTACTGTTAAGGCTAGGACCCTAATTTATTAATTCTGTTTTGTTGTTTGTTAGAGTTTGTAATTAGTTAGTTTGTTGTTACTATTTTTTGTATAAATAGAGGTCATTAATCAATGATATATATGTTGATGAAAAATGCATAAAATATGTGAGTAAAGTGTTATTCATAAAAGTGAATTATTTTTCTTCCTCCATCTTTTGTTTTTTGCACACATAACAGATTTAGAATCTGAAAAAGACTTTGAGTCATTTTTGTGAGTGAGTCTGTTGAGTTACAGATCTTAAAAGACTTGTAACACAAAATAGAGAAGATCAAGAACTGTTAAGACTGAGAGTGAATTAGCCCTAACAATGGTATCAAAAGCTCGGTGTGAAGGACCTGTGCAGCGATTAAACCATGGCAAACAATGGATACTTCCTTGCAAATCTTCCAGTCCACACTGGAAAGAATTTTGATAGATGGTACGTGCAAATGAAAGCACTCTTTGGGTTCCAAGATTTGCTAGAAATCATTGAAAATGGCATGGAGAAAGTGACAAAAGATGAGTGAAGAGAAGAAACTGGTCATTAAAGATCTGAAGAAGAAAGATTGCAAAGCCTTGTTCATAATCCACCAATGCATGAATGACACAAACTTTGAAAAGATCACAAGAGAAGAGACTGCGAAAGAAGCCTGGGAGATTCTTCATAAAGCATATACAGGGGTTGAAAAGGTTAAGAAAGTGAAATTACAAACCCTGAGGAGACAATTTGAGCTACACATGGAAGAAAATGAAAATGTTAGGATCTTTGTTAATTGCATGGAATCTTTAACGAATTCTATGAAGGCGTATGGAGAATATTTTATGAGTCAAAACCTTGTGGAAAAGATCTTGAGGAATTTAACTCTAAGATTCGATCACATAGTGGTGGCAATCGAGGAGTCTAAAGACTTAGGAAAGATGATAGTGGAAGAGCTCCAAGGCTCATTGAAGGCACATGAGCAAAGGTTAAAGGAAACAGAAAATGAGAAGATTGTTGAGCAAACACTATAGACACAATAACAACCAAGAAAGGGGAACAGAGAAAATATTCATGGAAACAAAGGAAGAAAAAGAGGTAGAAACTTTAATAAAAGAGAGAATTCTATTAAAGAAGAAAAATCTAAGCAGAACCATGGAGATTATTAGAAGAAAAAAGGAGGTGCAAGTGGCTCAAGAGGTAGAGGAGGTAAGAAAATATTTGATGAAAGAAATATTGAGTGCTTCAACTGTGGCAAGAAGGTACATTTTACAGATGAGTACTGGAGCAAGGAGAAAAACCAGAGTGATGAGGCAAAGATGGCACAAGAAGGTGGAACAGACTCAAGTTGTTGATGGTGACAACTATTGTAGTAAGATATAATAGTGATCAGTCATACCTGGACACAGGATACTCAACACATATGACAGGAAAGAGAGCCTGGTTTATGAGTCTTGATGAATCTGTGAAGAGAAAAGTTAAATTCACGGATAATAACACACTTACTGTTGAAGGAGTTAGCAAGATAATGATCCTCAGAAAAGATGGAGAATAATCTTTTGTTGAAGGGGTGTTGTATGTGCCAGGGATAAAGTGCAACTTGTTAAGTCTAGGGCAGTTGTTGGAAAAAGGGCATGTGATGAAAATGAAGAATAAGGTAATGAAAGTGTATGACATCAAGAAAAGACTGATTATAAAATCCCTCTTATCCAGAAGTAGAACTTTCAAGGTGGAGGTTAATGTGTTGAAACATAAGTGTTTGGCTGTCACAGATTTGGAGGAGGAGTAACTATGGCATTATAGACTAGGTCATTTTAATTTTAAGGACTTAGCTAGATGCATAAGTCTTTGAATGGAGTGCCACATCTGAAGCTACCAACAAAAAGGTGTAGAGACTGTTTGGAGTGCAAACAGACCAGAAGTAGGTTTAAGAGACAGGCCCCAGTAAAACTAAGCAAAAATTAGAGGTGATTTACTTAGATGTATATGGACCATTTCAAACTGAGTCAATTGGAGGAAATAGGTATTTTGTGTCCTTTATTGATGATTTTTCTAGAAAGCTGTGGGTATATATATGATAAAGAGGAAAAGTAAAGTGTTTGAGGTGTTTAAGAAGTTCAAAGCTAGAGTTGATACAGACCCTCAGAACAGATGGTGAAGGTGAATAACCTCAAGTCGAATTCATGAATTCTGTGAGGAAACAAGTATAGTGCATGAGATCTGTCTGCCATATATACCCCATTATAATGAAGCTGCTGAGAGGAAAAACAAGAGTATTCTAAAAATGGTAAACTATATGCTGAAGAGTAAGTCTCCTCCTCACTACCTGTGGAGTGAGGCTATGTAAACAGCAGCTTATTTGATAAACAGATGTCCTACTGAGAGGCTGAGAGGTTTAACACCAAAGGAAGTATGGAGTAGGTAGAAGCTAGACCTCGGTCATTTAAGGATTTTTAGTTTAGTTTGTTACAGACATATACCAGACAAGTTAAGGTAAAAAATGGATGACAAAGGAGAATAATTGATACTGCTTAGGTATCACTCAACTAGAGGCTATAAAATGTTCAATATGAGAACAAAACAATTGGTAATCAGTGGAGATGTTGTGGTGGATGAAGAAGTAAACTCAGACCCAGGGAGAACAGACTCTGATAGTGCAAACCCAAATTCTGTTAGAGCTATTTTTGATTTTAATAGTCTTGAGTCTGAAGGGAAATACATGTCAGCAAGAGTAGATCCAGGACTCAGAAGATCTTAAAGAGTGAGAAGTGAACCCAGAAGTCTAGGAGATTATCAAGTATTTTAAGATGTTGATATAACTATAGAATGAGATTATCAAGAACCTATAAACTTTGAAGAAGCTGTAGGAGATAAAAAATGGAGAAAAGCAATGGAAGAAAAGTTGAGTTCCATTGAGAAGAATGAAACCTGGAGTCTTGTTGACTTACCACTTAACAAGAAGGCAATTTCAATGAAGTGGGTCTTCAAAGTGAAGAAGAATCCAAAGGGAGAGATAGTGAAGCATAAGGCCAGACTAGTAGCTAGAGGATTTATGAAGAAACACGAAGTTGACTATAAGGAAGTGTTTGTACCAGTGGCAAGAATTAAAATAGTGAGAGTTGTAGTAGCAATTGTAAGTCCGAAAGGGTGGAACCTATACCAGTTAGATGTAAAGTCTGCATTCCTTAATGGCTCACTTGAGGAGGAGGTGTATGTGGAGCAGCCCCTTGGATTCTGTGTTCTAGGAAAGGAGAAGAAAAAGTCTACAGACTTAAGAAAGCTTTGTACGGGCTGAAGCAAGCACCAAGAGCTTGGAACAAGAAGATTAAAAGTGTCCTTCTTGGAATTGGATTTACACAGTGCAATCCTGAACATGGTGTGTATGTAAAAGGAAAATTAGACTCAGACCTGATTATCATCTGCCTTTATGTAGATGATCTCCTAATGACAGGAAGTAATGATAAAGGAATCAACAAATTCAAACATGTGATGCAGAAGCATTTTGAGATGACAAATTTGGGGTTACTATCCTATTTTCTAGGGATACAGTTTAGCAGAACAAAAAAAGGAATTGTGATGCATAAGAAAAAATATGCACAGGATATATTAAAGAAGTTTAGGATGCTTGACTACAATGTTGTAGATACTCCAAACGAGACTGGTTTAAGTCTAAAAATTAAAGGAGAAGGGAAACCTGCAGATGCAACTTTGTACAAAAAAATAGTGGGATCTCTAAGCTACTTGTGCAATACCAAACCAGATCTAGCCTATAGTGTGGGAATAACCAACAAATTTATGCAGAATCCATTAAGTTCATACATGATTGCTTCAAAACGTTTACTGAGATATGTGAAGGGGACTACAGTTTTTGGAGTATTACTTCCAAATTATAGTAGTGGAGAGACAAAACTGTATGGCTTTAGAGTCAGATTGGAGAGGTGATAAAGATGATGGAAAGAGTACAACAGGGTATGTTTTTTATTATGGGGGAACACCACTCTCGGTGTTCAAAGAAGGAAGATGGAGTTGCAATGTCAACTTGTAAGGTAGAGAACATAGTTGCTGCTCTTGGAGCCTGTCAAGGTATTTGGTTGAAGAAGTTATTGAAAGAGCTAAAGTCCAAAGGTGTAAAAGCTGTGAAGTTGTTTGTGGACAATAAGTCTGCAATTAGTTTGGCAAAACACTCAGTTGACCATGGAAGAACCAAGCACATAGAGACCACATATCATTTCATTCGCGATAAGGTGAACAAGGAAGAATTATTGTTGGAGTACTACAAGTCTGAAGTAAATCTTACAAATATTTTTACAAACCTTTGAACAAGAGCAGATTCAAGGAGCTGAGTGATAAAATGATATGCAGAGTTGGTAAGTGAAAGTCTGCAACTAGAAGTGAAGTGCACGCAAAAGTCTGGGAATGTGAAAAACAAAATTAGGGGGGAGTGTTAAGGCTAGGACCCTGATTTGTTAGTTCTGTTTTGTTGTTTGTTAGAGTTTGTTATTAGTTAGCTAGTTGTTATTATTATTTTTTTGTATAAATAGAGGTCATTAATCAATGATCTATATGTTGATGAAAAGTGTGCAAAATATATGTGAGTGAAGTGTTATTCATAAAAGTGAGTTATTTTTCTTTCTTCTTCATCTTTTTTTTCTTCCACACACAACAGACTTAGAGTCTGAAAAGACTTAGAGTCATCTTTGTATGTGAGTCTGTTGAGTTGCGGTTCTTAAAAGACTTGTAACACAAAACAGAGAAGATCAAGAAGTGTTAAGGGTAAGAGTGAATTAGCTCCGACAATTACAAGTTGCCTATTAGTGGTGTATTTGCTCGTTAAACACCCTAAGTGTCTATGTGTTTGATCCTTGTCAATTAACGTGTGTGCTTATAGCGTTTATAGGATGAATGGATCTGAACATGACTTTGTCCTTTGTGTTTTACTTGTGCGTGCACTACAAAAAAATATCTTTAGTGATAGATAACAACTTTAACTTTGACGGTCAACAAAAATGGTTATTTTAACTGTCACTAACACTCATATGACTATAGGTAAAAGATGCCAAGTATGGTTAGTTGACTTTTCTTGACAGTTATGTGCGTAGGTAAAAAATTCACTAATTATCTCAATTCTGGTTGTTAAAATACCTATTTTGAGGTTTTAACCGCCACAATTATTTTAGTTTAATTGTTGCATCCTGTAACTACCAGAAATTAAAGAAAAATACTTATGATTATAAAAATCTTTAGAGGCTTGGCAATTTTGATTGACGAACAAAACAACAAAATTTTAAATTATTAAAAGCAAAACGAAAGGAAGAGTATCCTAAAAGTACATGATCTAGAAAATTTTATTACCATTGAACCTTACAGAAATTATTAAGATCTAAAAGTACTCATGACTGGAAAATATGAAATAATTACTTAATTGTTTTTTAGTACATAAGCAATGATACAACTCATAAAATTCAAGCAACAGCTCCCTCAGTTCATACATCAACCCTAAAATTGAACTAAACAAAGACTCATACATAGCAAACCCACATGAGGAATCTGAAAAACAAGAAAAAATAATTAGTGAGAGAATATCAAGTCAACAAGTTCAATGACAACACCTTAACAGAGATCTTGCAATTGAAATCAGAGCAAATTTCAGAGTTAAATATAATTATGAATCACCCAGAGAATATTTTAGAAAAGTAACTTTTCACATCATTATAAGCTCTATAGAAGTTAGGATAAAAATTCCAAAAGCATGAGTGTTATACAATACAAGATACATGTATATAATTGAAGTATAAATACTTTGGTCGAAGTAACAACTTAGGGTGTGTTTAACTTTTCTGACGGTTTGACCAACCCAAAAAAATAGATCTTACGGTCAAACAGAGTTTTAATTGTCTTGAACGATGTGATATTAACCTTTAAATTTTTCTATTTTCATAACTCTGTTTCCCCAGTTGGAAACCGAACTGACCCTTAATCCTTTAAGGTGAAATCATGATTCAATGAACCAAGACAGTACAAACGTACTTGTTGTGGTGCTTGCAAACAGGTCCAGAAACAATCTTTGCATGACTTCAACCTGTAACAACATCCACCACGCACCAAATTCAGTTAATTCTTTTGATATTCCTCCAAATCTCAAAATGTTGACTTGGGAATAAAACTTAAAAGCAAAAGACTAAAAATTTGTTAATTTCAAAACACTTTGAAAAGTTGTAACTCTTAGTTTAATTTTAAAAAAAAACACTAACTGCAAATACTTTTCTTTTACGTTTGTATGTATTCTTTATTCTAACAGGGTAGAATTGTAAACTTCAAAAATATTCAATCTTGGCATGGAGTTATGCTTCAAAAGGTTTGAACAGAACCTGTTGGAGAAATTCAAAATTAAAAAATGATGAGATAGCTCCGAGTAATTTTGTTTACCCATCTTCATTTCTAGCCTCGTAAAACCAATATGGAGAATCAGCTAACAAAAAATCAATTTAGAATCGCAATAAACCAACATGCAGAAATTTGATACAGAAGCTTAATCTCAAAGAGGCAAAACTACAATCATATCAGAGTATAATAGAAAGTTGAGGATTCAAAGGTTGTTGCAAGGGGTGCAAATGGATTTGGGTGACCAGTGTTATTGATACAATGGGCAACAGGCCCAAGAGGAAAACAAAAAACCCAATTGGCTCAAAGATTTATTTAAAAAAATGTTATAATCTAGGCCCATTAAATTTAGGTCAGAATAGTCAGAAATATGTGTTCTATATATTCTCTTGTTATCATATTGTAAGGCAATGAATGAACTCTTTTAATTTTGGTCTCTTCCTTTACTCTATTTATGGTAGTGGAATCCTACACCCCTAGTAGCTAAGAAATTATGGATAAGATCCTATCATATTTGGTGCTTTCATTATTTTTATGCCTCTTAAACTGGTCACCTCCAAAGACCTTGAAGAGGCTCTTCAAGGCATCTCTGAAAAACTAGGGTCCTATGAACCCAACTTGAAGATCATCGTAGCCTTTAGGATGCTAGGCACAACACATTCTAATAAACTATGGACTCCCGCCATAATGCCATGACAAATTTCATGGGGGGCTTACTAAAACAAGTTGCATCCCTTTAGCTGGGTTCCACACACAAGGGCCCCAATCCACCTCTCCAGTCTTAACTTCCTTTGCCATGACTACATGTTTTATCGTTTCCACTAATTGTCCTGTTGTTATTCCTTATTCAATTCCCTTGTCTACCAGATTTTCCACTTCTTCTGTAAACCCCACTTCCCCAATCAATCCAACCTGCCCCTTTGGACGGCCCAACCCCAACACCTTTGGCCCTGCTTACTCCACTCAACCCATCACCTCATCTTTTCCCATTCTGGTTTTCCCTGCCCCCTTTTTCTCCCCCTTCCCTCAATATCGTTTCCACTCTAGCTCCCTTACGTCCACCTAAACTTGACATAGCTTATTTTGATGGCTCTGAATCCTTAGATTGGTTATTTCAAGCGGACTAATTCTTTATGTTTTACCAAGTGCCCCAAAATTTACGGCTACCTATGGTAGCATTTTATATGAGAGGTGACACTCTCAGTTGGTTCAAATAGATGTATTATAACAGGAAATTGATTGATTAGCCCACATTTGTTAGAGCCTTGGAACTCCATTTTGGCCCTTTGACCTATGAAAATCACCAGGCGGAGCTCTTTAAACTCCGTCAACAAGGTTCTGTCACCGATTATCAAGCCCATTTTGAAAAACTTTCCAACAGAGTCGTTGGCCTATCCCTGGAAATGCTTCTAAATTGCTTTATTTCTAGCTTACACACTGATATTTGGCATGAACTAGTTGTCCTCTAACCCATTCATATTACCCAAGCTAGTGGTTTACCCAATTTGATTGAGTCTAAACTCATATACAAAAACCTGCTTCATATGTCAGCCACCTCCACCATTTCCTCCTATAAATCCCCTTTCCGTACCTCCACCTTCACCCCTTCCTCACCCTCTCCCTATTAAACACCTCACCCCTTCTCAGTTGCAAGAGCACAGAGCTCTTAGCCTTTGTTATAGTTGTGATGAGAAGTTCATTACCGGCCACAACTATACTACTAGTTGTTTGCTATTGCTTCTATCAGATAAGGACCCAACCTCCATAGACACCTTATCCCCTAAGCGAGAATCCCTACCTCCCTACACCTTTAATGTTGCTACAGACCCTGAGGCCATCAACTTTCAACTGTCACCCAAGCTCTCACTGGCCAACCCTCATTTCAAACCTTAAAATTCCAAGGCTGTATTTTTGAACTCCCAATCTGTGTCCTAATTGACTATGGCAACTCCCATAATATTTTACAGCCTTGAATAGCTACCCACTTTAAACTCCTTACCCAACCTGTCCCTGTTTTCCCTGTCATGGTGGGCAATGGTGCTCACATTGTGTGTTTTGTTCTTTGTCCTCAAAGTCCTTATCTCTATACAAGGCCATGACTTTTCCATTTCCTTCTACCTATTACCTATAGAGGAAACGGGTGTCGTTTTAGGCATTGAGTGGCTTCGCACTTTGGGCCCTATAACTACATATTTCTTCATGCCTAGCATGTTCTTCAACCATCAATTACAACCTATTACCATCTTTGGTGAGGCAAGTACTTCCCTTCTTCCCTCCACCTACACTTACTTTTTTCACCTCCTACATACTGATTCTATAGCCTCTTTACATTCACTTACATTCTTACCCACCCTTAACCATAACCCGGTTCCTAATCTACTCAACCTTTCTTACTTTTCCCTTACTACTTTACCCCCTACCATTTCCCAGGTTATTCTATCCTATTCATAAATTTTCACTAAGCCTATTGATCTTCTACCACACAGAACCCATGATCACAACATCCCTCTCTTAACTCTACCCTACTCAATGTTAAACCTTATAGATACCCATATTTCCAAAAAAAATGGCTATGCCCCAACTCATTCAAGAAATGCTCCAACAGGGTATCATTACTCTTAGTAAAAGCCCTTTCTCATCCCTCGTTCTCTTGGTTAAAAAAAGAGGGTTCCTGGCACTTTTATGTCGACTATAGGGAACTAAATGCCATTACCATAAATAAGTTTCTTATTCCTACAATTGATGAACTACTAGATGAGTTGGGATCTGCTACAATATTTTTAAAAATTGATCTTCACTCAAGCTACCACTAATTACTAGTCCACCTCTCAGACACTTACAAAATGATCTTCAGGATGTGGGATGGACATTATGAATTCCTAGTCATGTACTTTGGCTTGGCTAACGCACCCTCAACTTTCCAGACGACCATGACTGACCTCTTAAGACCCTTTCTACGTCAATTTCTTTTAGTTTTTCTTTATGACATCCTTGTTTATAGTTCCCTTTTTTTACCATGTTCATCATTTAGATTCAGTTTTAAATTTATTAGCTACTCACCAATTTTTTTGTTAAGTTATCCAAGTGTTCATTTGCTACACCTAGGGTAATTTATTTAGGACACATCATTTCTGCTATGGGGGTGGCCCCGGACCTAGATAAGATACAAGCAATCATAGATTGGCCTCAGCCACGCTCACTCATGACTTTACAGGGATTCCTCGATTTCACCAGATTCTACTGACACTTTGTGTGTCACTTTACCTTTCTCACCAATTTACTTCGTCAATCAGAGTTTACATGGACTACAACATCCATAGAGGCATTTACAAACTTAAAACAGAACATTACATTCACCTCTATCCTAGCTCTTCCCAATTTCTCTAAGCTCTTTGAGGTAGAGACTAATGCATCTTCTGTTGCCATTGGGGCTGTCCTCACGAAAGAAGATCATCCACTTGCATACTTTAGTAAGAAACTAGGACCCTGCATGACCACCGCCTCCACCTATGTCCATGAAATGTACGTTGTAATAGAAGAAGTAAAGAAATGGCGTCAGTACTTGATGGTCACCATTTTCACATAATCACGGATCAACAAAGCCTCAAGCACTTTCTCTCACGGACCTTTTAGACCCCATAACAATAGAAATAGGCTATGAAACTACAAGGCTAAAGTTTCGATATTTTTTACAGACCTGGCTCAGCAAATCGCGTGGCTGATGCTTTCTCCTAACAGTGCTCAGAGGACACACTCTTGCTATTGGCCATCTCCTCTGTGGTTCCCTCTCTTATTTCCACACTACAAATATATTATTCTCAGGACCCAAAAGGTAAACTATTAGTTAAATGATCACAAGATACCAATACAATCTTTCAGTCCAGTCCAGTCAAGCACTATGTCAAAATTTACACCATTTGTCAAGCTACCAAGTATGAACCTTAAAAAAAGACTGCTACAACCTCTTCTGGTCCCCACAAAAGTATGGAAAGACCACAATATGGATTTCGTAACTCACCTGCCCAACTCTTGAGGCCACATTGTCATTTGGGTTATTTGTGACTGATTCACAAAATCCACCCATTTTTGGCACTAATCACTTTAATGCTCTAGATCTGGGCCACCGCTTCACTATTTAGATTTGTCGGCTGCTTGGTATCCCTTCCACCATTGTTTTTGACGAGGATCCCCTCTTCCTCAGTACCTTTTGGAGAGAGTTTTTCAAGTCCTAAGGAACCACATTAAAGTACAGTACAGTGTATCATCTAGAAACCGATGGTCAAACTGAAGTTCTAAATCATACCTTAGAAGCGTTTAGGGCCATTTACGGATCTGCCCCACCATCCACCCCCGATTTTCTGCCTGATAGAGTCATAGTGTCGTCCCTCTCCGGGACCCTCCACGAGTGACGCCTCGTTCTTCAAGCTTCCTGTGATTGCTTGCAACGAACATGCCAGAGAATGATAGCTTAGGCCAACCGTCATCAATAGAACGTCACCTTCAACCCCATGGACTATATATGGCTTCGTCTCAGACAATATCACCAAAGCTCTCTGGTGCGGCGTCCTTCTCCCAAGTTGGCCCGTCATTTCTTTGGCCCCTTTTCGGTTTGACGTCGCATAGTTAAGGTCGTTTGCGAGCTTGACCTCCCACGCCCCTATTGCAAGCTCCATCCAGTCTTCCATGTCATTGTTCTTTGAGCGTTTCAGGGAGACAAACTTTCGACCACTCTTAAACCTCTCCCTAACATTTTTCTTAAAGACTCTCCAAATGCCATTTCTGTTTCTGACTTTTCCCCTTGCGATACTTCATTTAACTCCCTACTTTCATTTCCCAATGCCATGACATCTCTCTCTGCATCTGAACCGTCCGATGGCCACTTGGCACAAGACATTCTAATCTCACCATCCATCCTACCTAACTCCCTGACACACACTTCCATTATGTCGCATAATGCACTCTAGCCTAGCTTGGTTTTCCCCCTGCGCGAACAACAACCATTGGATGCGCCTCGCTCTATTTCTGCCGTTGGATGGATCTATTCCAAATGGTTCCCCAACCATGGGCCCTGAGGACACGACCTATCTCAAACAGGGCAGCAATGATACAATGGGCAATAGGCCCAAGAAGACAACAACAAAAAAACTCAATTGACTCAAAGACTTGTTTAAAAAATGTTATGATCTAGGCTCATTAAATTTAGGTCTGTTATGAAACAAGCTAAATTATAAGAGTGTGAGAGAAGAAGATTTAGAAGAGGAAGTGAATTTAGAGTAAGAGAGTAAGAAAGATTAAGAGTGAGAGAGATTAAGGAAAATGAAAGTATGTATATGTGAAGGGGGACTTAAGTTCTATTTATAGAACTTAAGTGGGGGACATCCACATTAAAATATTACATAATACTCCCCCTTGGATGTCCATACTTTAGAATGTGCCTCGTTAAAACCTTACTAGGAAAAACCCAGTGGGATAAAAACCTAGTGAAGGAAAAAGAGTACAACATTCTTTACAAAGTATATCCATAAAAATAATTAAATTACAAATATTTAATTATCTCCCTCATCAGAACACTTATGTAAACGTCGAAGACCAATCTTCTGTACTAGTTGCTCGAAGACTTTGGTTGGTAATGATTTTGTAAAGACATCAACTAGATGGTCACATGTTTGCTTATTATCAACTCGCAACCAGGCGTTTGCGAGATTACTAGCTCAATTAATTCGTTTAAGAGCTCATTTTCCTGATTATCCAATTAAGAAAATACGCCTTGATAACGCTGGTGAATTCACATCTCAATCATTTAATGATTATTGTATGTCCATTGGAATTAATGTTGAACATCTTGTAGCACGTATTCATACACAAAATGGACTTGCTGAATCATTGATTAAACATTTGAAATTGATAGCATGACCATTGTTAATAAGATCAAAACTCCCAATTTCAACTTGGGGACATGCAATCTTGCATGCGGCAGCACTTATTCGCATCAGGCCTACAAGTAATCATGAATATTCCCCTTTACAATTGGTTTATGGTAAAGAACCAAATATTTCCCATCTAAGAATCTTTGGAAGTGCGGTATATGTTCCTATTTCTCCTCCACAACACACTAAGATGGGACCTTAAAGAAGGTTGGGAATATATGTTGGATATGAAAGTCCATCTATAATAAAATATCTTGAACCTTTAACAGGTGACTTATTTACAGCTCGTTTTGCTGATTATCATTTTGATGAATCTGTTTTCCCACCATTAGGGGGAGAAAATAAATAGTTGGATAAAAGGATTAGCTGGAATGAGATATCTCTATCACATCTTGATCCTCGAACAAAGCAATCTGAACTAGAAGTTCAGAAAATAATTAGTTTGTAAAATTTAGAAAAACCAATTGCCTAATGCATTTGCTGATCCAAAAGGAGTGACTAAGTCACATATACCAGTTATTAATACTCCAATAAAGATTGATATCCCTGAAGGACAATCTAAAATTACAAATGAGTCTGAAGCCAAAGTAAAACGTGGCAGACCTGTTGGTTCTAAAGATAAAAATCCTTAGAAAAGAAAAGTAAGTAAAGAGGATGGTCTAATCGAGGATATAAAGACTCCAGTAGAGTCTCCTGACATAATCAAAGTTTCAAATCCAGAAGGAACTAAGGTACCTGAAATTGATACAAACAAAAAGATCTCGATAAATTATGTCATGGATGGTATATAATGGAATCGACCTGAAGTCGATGTTGATGAAATTTTTGCATTCAAAGTAGCTCTTGATATTATAAATGATGATAAGAATCATGAGCCAAAATCTGTTAAGGAATGTGCACAAAGAAATGATTGACCAAAGTGGAAAGATGCAATGCAAGAAGAGTTAAACTCACTTGCAAAATGAAAAGTTTTTGGACCTGTAGTCCAAACACCTAAAGGTGTAAAACCAGTTGGGTACAAATGGGTCTTTACGAGAAAAAGAAATGAAAATGGTGAAATTGTGCGATATAAAGCAAGACTTGTTGCACAAGGTTTCTCACAAAGACCTGGTATTGATTTTGAAGAAACATATTCACCAGTGATGGATGCAACAACTTTTCAATACTTAATAAGTTTGGCGATACATGAGAAATTCTTAGTTTGCATAATTTATCTGCTGGACAAACAATGACCATTTGAATTCTCAACTATTTTCCGCATCATAATTGATCTAGGATGGCCTAATCATTCATGCCAGATAACAAAGTCATTCTTATTTGTAAACTTCTGGTTTACAATAACATTTGTTTCAACTGTACTAATATAAGTATAGTACAAACCAGAAGAAAATGAAGGTAATTTTTTCAATATATATTTCTTATCAGAAATTAACTTTGTAATGTAAAGATATTCATCTTTTCCTTCATTTGTGGTCTCAATATGATATCCATTTCTGTGGATATCCTTAAAACTCAACAAATTTCTTTGAGACTTCTTAGAATATAATGCACTTTCAATGTGCAATTTTGTTCCTCCAGGTAACAAAATACTGGCTCTACCGGAGCCTTCAATTATATTTATACTACCAGATATAATATTAACAATGGCTTCTTGTTTTTCTATATGGTAAAAATATTTCTCATTCTTGAGAATGGTATGAGATGTTGCATTGTCTGCGAGACATTTATCTTCGTCATTCACATGAGCATTCATTCTTCATTAAATAAATAAAATTAAATCATGAGTAAAAATATAATTAACAATAATATTTAACAAAATTTTATTGATTAAGATAAAATTTACAACAAAACAAATTACATGAAACATTAAAATAATTTATTTAGGGGCACTCCCTTCTCCAACCGAGTGGTCAATATCTTCTTCAGGAAGAGTAAAAAAAATCATCAACACTAAAATCAGAGAAATCATCATCTATACCAGTAAAATTTGTCTCTATTATTTTCCCTTTATTTTTAAGGGATTTTTGGTATAGATCTACGAGATGCTTTGGTGTGCGACAAACTCGAGACCAGTGTCCCTTGCTACCACAACGATAGCAGATATTTTTAGTTTGTTCGCTATTTTGAGCATCTGTCCCTTTTTTCATATGTTCTTTATTTTTCCATGTGAATGATGATCTCTTATCATTTCGACCATGACCACGACCATGACCATATCCATGAATACGACCAATACCATGTTCCCGAGCATTACCTCGTCCACGACCGCGATAACAGCCACGACCACGACCATGAGTATGATGATCGTGTGTTGCTACATTCACTTCTGGGAATGGAGCAGTTCCAGTTGGACGAGATTCATGATTTTGCATAAGCAATTCATTATTTTGCTCAGCCACAAGGAGGCAAGTAATCAATTCTGAGTATTTGGTAAAGCCCTTTTGGCGATATTGCTGCTGCAGGAGCATATTAGATGCATGAAAAGTGGAGAATGTCTTTTCTAACATATCACTTTCAGTGACCTTTTCTCCACACAACTTCAATCTTGAAGTAATTCTAAACATTGCAGAATTATATTCATTTACAGATTTAAAATCTTGAAAGCGCAAATGCATCCATTCATATTGGGCTTTTGGAAAAATTATATCCTTTTGATGGTCGTATCTCTCTTTTAGATTATTCCACAAAACGATAGGGTCTTTAACTGTTAAACATTCATTTTTTAACCCTTCATGGATATGTGACGTAAGAAAATCATGGCTTTAGCTTTATTTTGACTAGATGCCTGATTTTCATTTTTAATGGTATCTCCGAGACCTTTTGCATCTAAATGGATTTCAGCATCCAATGTCCATGACAGATAGTTTTTTCTAGATATGTCAAGAGCCACGAACTCAAGATTGGTAATATTCGACATAGTTATTTCTATGTAAGAAATTACAAATAATAAGTTAGATAATACTTCAATAAATATATTAACTATAATTATTTAATAATAATGGTAATGACAATAGTAACAAGTCAACAATAATTACAAATATATATTTTTTAATATAAAAAATAGATAAAGTAACTTAAATGATTCCGGTAATAAAGATTTACAATTTTCATAAAATATATTCAAATATTAGTGGCCTAGTGGTTGAGTGATAACTTATCAAGTTATAAATCTTGGGTTTAAATCCTTGTTAATGTTATTTTATTATTTATTAACTCTTCTATTTATATAAAACATATTATTTATATAATTAGTGGTTTACGTGAATAAAAAAAATTAGTGCAGGTTCTGTTAATTAGTGCCAAGTTCACGTATAGAACAAAAAAAAATTATTACAGGTGTAGTCAACTTAGTGTCATGCCGTGAAGCTACATAATTTATGCTAACATGCAATCATGAATGACAAATAATATAAAAACAATCCTGTGAAGTCTCATGAAGCAATATGAGAGGCGTAAAGCAAAAGTGAAAGGAACATTATAAAATAATAGCAACATGAAGCAAATTGATGGTACAAGATGCAGGAATTTTACAAGATACATAAATTAAAGCAACGTGAATTATTTATGTGACTTATATAAGACAAAGTAGGACAAAGTTATTTTATTTTATTTTAATTTCTATCAATAAATATTTTCAAGAACTCTTCAGGAATTCTGAGTTACTTGACTGTTAATTTTATACATCCTGCAGGGATGTTTATGAATAAGTTCTTCAGGAACTTATATATTTTTTTAATGATATAGATATAGTTTTATACATCCTTCTAGGATGTTTAAAATATAAGTTCTTCGGGAACTTTTATAATATATACATAAATATATATAAATTGAAATTATAAAAAATAATAATAATAATCATATATTACCTCTCTTAATCTTGTTGGTCAGAACCTCGTGCTGATAACGTGTTATGAAATAAGCTAAATTATAAGAGTGTGGGAAAAGAAGATTTAGAAGAGGAAGTGAATTTAGAGTAAGAGAGTAAGAAAGATTAAGAGTGAGAGAGATTAAGGAAAATGAAAGTATGTATATGTGAATGGGGACTTAAGTTCTATTTATAGAACTTAAGTGGGGGATATCCACATTAAAATATTACATAATAAGGTCAGAATTGTAAGAAATATGTATTCTACATATTCTCCTGTTATCATCTTGTAAGGTCAATGAATGAACTCTTTTAATTTTGGTCTCTTCCTTTACTCTCTTTATGGTAGCAGAATCCTAGACCCTGGTAGCTAAGAAATTGTGAATAAGATCCTATCAGTTATGTAATTATACCCATCTAATTTTATTTTGTATATATGTCACTTTTAACTAAATCAAACTTTAAAAATGATTTTATATTAAAGATGTTAGAAGACTTAAAATGATGAAATTAAAAATACACATATTTGATGTCGTGATTAAAGATTTGGACTGAGTAATTTTTAATTTTTATATGTTTTAAATAATTTACATTTATCTTCAAATTATTGTATGTATAATTTTTATTTAAATATTTTGGATGGGAGTTGGATAGAGGTATCAATGTGAGATTATGATCAATTCTGTATATGCTAAACGGACAGGAGTATCAATATTTGATATTAACCAAATTTGAGTTATACTGAGTGGAACAAGGATGCGTAACCTAGCTCTGCATATATTAGAATACAATGTTTGATCAAACACCTAGTTAAAAATCTTGTTAAAAGAATTCAATAGAATGAAACCATAACGAAGTAAAAAAGTGCAAAACATATATTTATTTCTCTTGCTTTTTATTTCTTTCTTAGACAATAAAAACCAATCTTTTATACTCGTTATTTAAACATTTTACTTTACGATGACTTTGTAAAAAATATATCAAAACTGTCGAAACTTTTACGTGAACGTTTAGATCATCAATTTGTATTATGGATCTACATAATTATCATAATATAGGGAATAATGCGTTAACTCGAATTTTCTTTCTAAGAAATCAGATAAATCTTTTAAATTTTAAATGATAAATATCTATAAAATCATAATTTCCAACTTACTTTTAAGAATATAAACCAATGTTGATTATCAAGATGATATATTTATAAATATTTAATTTTTTTTTGAAATTTTATAGATGTAATGATCATAATATTAAGATATAACTCAATGACTAAATAATGTCTTATTTTAAGTTATAAAATGTAGTAAACTTTAAGATTTACCATTGTAGTTAGTGAATCCCTCCTCTTAAAGTATCATTAGAGAGAATTATTTTCAGAATCAGACCAATTATAATTAAACAAATAATAATAAATAATTAACACGATCGATTATTTATCTGAAATGCTAGAGAGAGAAAAAAACATCCTACATTAAATATTCAACACCCATTTTCAATCGTTATCTAATTGACTATTTCAATTTTCTAACACGCGGTTGGAAATTTCCTCTGATAATTTGCCATAAAGGCTACAAACAAGTCAATTTCTTTTAAGTCAAGGTGTTCATACCAAGTACCTCGTGGGATTTTTTTTTGGTAACGTACTCGTGGGATTTAGCTAGTGTGTATCTTTCACTCATTAATACATTATTTTTATCAGCAATTAATTATTATTATTATTATTATTATTATTATTATTTGGCCTATAGAAAAGTATTATTTTGACTATTTTATAATAGATATAGGTTTTGATGTAATTTTATTCATTCGTATTATATGTAATTATTTTTTATTTTAGTTCCTATATAGCGTTATATTAATGTTAAAGTTAGGAATTATCTAAGAAATTTGCTAGCTAGGGGGACTCCAACATCCCAAAGATTTATTAGTTTTTCTTTACTATTTATTGATTTTACTTTTTGAATCAAATTTATAGATCAAAACTTAATTTAGGTATATGGAAACTATTTTTTGAAACTCAATATAAGTGATTTATATCTGGTATAGGGAAATTTTTTTTTTATGAATATTAGGTTTATGTGTTCAATATCTTATATAAGTTTGATGAGGATCTAATATTATTTTCTTAAGGCTAATAAGGATCTTAAGGTTTTGTTGTATTTCATCCAATACACACTGTATCTCATGTTGTTGGATAAATTATGGTATCATCTACAAAGACACTTTGACGTTTAAGTCAGTACGATATCAATATCGGTACTCAAGTGTTAAGGTTGGTTGTACATACCTCATACATAGTAAATAAATGATATTTATATAATGAAGTGACGATTGCCTTACATAGGGATATAAATGAACCAGGCTGGGTTGGGCTTTAAAAGATCTAAGCCTAGCCTACATCAAATTTTCAAGGTCTGAACTTGATCTATTAGCCTGTCATAGGCTTTTTGTTAAGGTCTGGCTTGGCTTGTTTGAAGGCCTAACCCGTTTAAAAGTTTGTTTAAAAGACCTGTTTATAGTAAGACTTTTAAAAGGTCAAAAACAACCTAAAAAAATTTATGATCCATTTCCTCTTATTTTTTAATTATAAATTTGTAATATAAAATTAATTGTAAATTTGTAACATTAATTTATATCATGTAAATATAAATATGTAATATATATTTACATTATAAATATATTATATATAACTAATTAATAATTAATCTAATTAAACAAACTGACCTATTGAGCTTCAAAGGCTTTTTAGAAAACCTATGGCCTGACCTATTTAGTTAAAAAGACCTTTTTAAAAGCCTAAGTTTGGCTTTCTAGCTTGACAAGCCTGACCTATGTAGGCTTTAAACGGGCTAGGCCACAGGCCCCTGATGAACGACCTGACCCAGTTTTATCCCTAGCCTTACATGACCAATGTTAGTACTTTTCTATAAATTACGAGAAAAGTTGACATGGAGGTAGACATTCTTGACAAGCGTTGTCTAGTATGCCCCAACATGTTCCTTGAACTCTATTCAATACCAATCCTATCAATATTAATTATTGGGGACTCTAATTGAGAATGATATTGTATGGGTTATCTTGATACCAAATATAGCTAATACAAGTACTGGTATGGAGCTACGCCATACCAAATGTACCTTTGTCTTTACTAGTATGAACCATACGATACTGGTGTCAGTATTATCCTTAAACATTTCTCCCAGCCTGTTGAAGTAACCTACAAGTTGCTTCAATGGGCTAATGTTCACATGCTCTAATTGGCCCTGTGGGAGTTGATGGTGTAGATTTGTTTATAAAAAATTCCTTTAATAAGATGACATTTCATATCAGAGTGCTCCAATTTTTAGTGATGAGTTCTGATTATGATACAATTCAGGTGGTGAGTGGGTGTGACACTTCGATTTCTATGCAGGTGTTATTTGGTATGTGAAGCGACACGTATGCACACTATCATCATTGTGTATAACTATTCTAACCATTTCACCCTTAAGGACTTAACTATGTTTCTCACTTTGCATCTAAAAAACTTATCTTGCTATGATATTGTTAACTTAATACCATCATACTTGCTCTAATATTGTTAGCTTAATACCGTTATACATGGCTCGTACAAGGCAAACTATTCTTGCCATCTCACCAGGTATCCTCCATATCCTATCATTTTCATTTATTTCGTGAATACTCTTTTCTTTTAATATGAGATATAGAGGATGGGCACATGAGTGATGAGTCAGTTAAGATTCTTTTTGAGCTATTGTTGTGGCTATTTGTGGATCCCGACACTGTTAGTGTATGCACTATGAGCTTTTATGCTTTTTCCATTTATATTATTTTTCTGCTTATCAAAAAAATAAGTATTTCAGTTTAAAATTGTTTTAAAACATATTTATCCTTGGAGTAATAGGTCATATGAAAGTTATTCCTAAAATGTCCCTAGTCAAGTATTTACGTGGGGACATATAAATACATTGAAATTAATGTGCAGGTGTACTGATGACATGGTCTCACTGATCATAGATATAGATGATATCAAGTCTTCACACGGGTACACATTAAGAGTAATGATGCACTGGACAGACCCAAATGAGAATGTTGCATGCATCGTTACATGAATGTCATAAACGATTTTCAATATGATAATGGCATATGTAGTCCTTTGACCTGAAGTCACTACAATTTCTACATGAGGAGTTTGTTGTTTTAATAAATGTCTTCTATAATAAGAGGACTATAAAGGTTGTGATTAGGCAATGAACAAATTATGTAGAGGGATATGAGTGATGTAGATGGGATTTATCTCTTCTATGTGATAGGAGTGATATCTGTAGGCCACTTGATGGAGTGAGACTAAGGAAATGCATAGCCATGCTAGAAAGAATAAATATTAGATATTTATTCAGATTAAGTCTACTCTGATATCAAGTAAAATAAATTGGGCCGTACAAAGATGACGCGACCATGCCTTGGGCCCAATTAGGATATCGTGACAAAAGGAACAAACATATAAAATAATTATCACTTATAGGTTATGTTGATATTAAATAATATTCATATATAATGATGCATTGCTAGATGCCGCTCTTATTTTATATTAATAATAAAACAATTTATTATTAATATGACCGAGTATTTTACCTATAGGGTCACACACATAGAGGAAGCCCATTAGAAAATGTTTTGTTTTATTTTAGTTAGACTAAAATAAGGCTATTGATCCTAACTCATTCAGAATGAGTAAGGAGCTCTTTCTTTAGAGAGAATAAATTAGGTCAAACCTAAGTCTATAAATAGAGCATAAGATGCTTATAGGCGGTTCACCCAAAAAGAGACATAAATACGTAAAAGTTGCAAGAGCTACACTTCGTCAAACTAGCAGTTAACAGGTGTAGCAATTTTAGAGTATATATCCTCATTGTAGGGTGGTTTAGACTCTAGTTTTTCCTATTATCAATCTGAGATGTCTCTTTCTACAAGTGCATTCCCTTTTCTCCAACATGTAGTATAACCTATGGCCTCTGAAGGATCTCATCGATTGGCACAACCACCAAACAAGTGATAGTATGATCCTATCAACACTTATGTGATTGTAGATCATATTAATTGGACAACTAGAAAGGTGAATGATCAGTACTTCTGGGTTCACTGGGAGCCTTTAGGGATATTCTCCAAGTATGTCAAAGAAAAAAATATGGTGGTGTTGGACAAACTCCTCATCCATGCCTTTGAAGAAAATAAAGATGATTTTTCTATCATTACACTTTTAATAAGTAATCGGATTTTCCATTATTTGAGGTCACATTTTTTGTTTATGTATGAGATTTTCTTCATTAAGATTGGTCTAATTTTTCCACTTAATAACTTTAAGATAGGGGCATTAAATTTTTTTAATGTCAAGATAACCAATTCAATCCAAATGGTTGAGGGTTAGGGTTGTCTCTAGAAGTCTTAGGGAAGTATTTTCATTTTGAGCTTGTTATGGCCATGTTTTTTTGATATGATGCCCATATGCTGTGGAGGGCAACCCATATAGTGGGTTAAGCTACTTACACTTGCAGTACCAAAGTGACATCGTCTGTTTTGAATCATACAGAGTCTACCTAGACCCAGGTCAATCCTTCAAGCAAGCCTATAAAGTTGTTGTGAATGAAAATCGACTGAAGTTCTAGGAAAATAGTGATGGATCCCGATGCTTCTATACCAACTATACGCATGAGCATTTCCTCTTGGAAAATAAGGCCAATGTAGTGGAGGAGGGTGAACCGTTGTTAAGATCAAAGAAAGTGGTCAATGCCTTTTCTGAAGCTACAAGATTCAACCTAATAAAGTGAAAGACATTATTGAGGGACTTAGACACAAGATGAATATTTCAAATCTCTTAGTGATCTTCAATTCCCTTTAAGTTTCTCTAATACATCTATAATTATCTGATGTGATAACTATTTTTGTTCTCCGATCTAAAAGATCAATGGGTGCTGACATTCTAACTACTTTTAAGAAATAACTTTAGAGCACAAATATTGGTGCGATCAATATGGAGAACAAAATCCAACCTAAGTTTAAAAAGGTAAAGACTATGAGTCTGCATGCTAAGAGACTATTGAAATTCACACAAAAATAGGTGTTGAGTTAGTTAAGAAAATGAGGAACATGGGATAAAGGGAATGGTCTACATAACAAAAGAGGGGGAAGAATGACGACTCATCCCCAAGGATAAGACTAAGCCCAAAGGCAAGGGCAAAGGAGTTGTTGAAGCTGGGATATATATATCCATGTTAGATACAATTGTTGAGGAGAACCTGGGTTTGGAAATTTTTGGTGAGCATATCCATGCCAAATAACACTTCAAGTCGAAAGACTATATACCATTATCACATTGAGAACCGTTTATGACACTCATGTAACGATTCATGCAATGTTCTCATGGTGGGCCTGTCCAGTACAACATTACTCTTAAGGTGTACCCGTACGAAGACTTGATATCATCTATATCCATGATTTGTAAGATCAAATCATCAGTACATTCATACACTAGTCTTAATGTATTTATATGTCCTCATGTAGATGCTTGATTAGGGACGTTTTATGAATAATTCTCATATGACTTATTATTCCAAGATAAATAGTTTTAAAGCAATCTTAAAACTGAAAATACTTATTTTATTAATAAGTTAAAATTGATACATTAATAGCACGTAATGCATACACCAACAAATACTCGCCTAAGCGGGTAGCCTGCCAAACCTGTGGGGCCAATACAGGTCGAGCCTAAGCCTAAAAAATCGAGCCCAATTATAAGTGGGCCATTTTTGCTCGGCCTAAAAAAACCTGAGCTTGTCACAGGCCGGATAGCTTATTGTAGCAGTTCTTGTTGAGATAAAGAAATTACAGGAGGACCAAGTGAAGTTATATCAAAGCAACCAAGAATTTGAAAGAAAATGACAACTTTATAGAAGACAGTGTCAAAAAAGCAACCTTAGAGCAAAAGAGGAAAGAACAATTGGTCAATATAGAGGAAAAATATACAAATTTGTAGAAAAGACATGATGATCTCATCATTTTAGGTGCGGAGAATGAAATGTTGAAGAAATAACTTAAGGCCAAAGATGATGAGACCCAAAATTAGACTGAAATCTATCGATAAACTATACTTCAGGTATTTAATAGTTTCCAAGTCCAACACCAAAATAAGGGATATGACCTGGATATAAATGACATCAACAAATTGCTTCATCAATTCTGAGATAGTGATCTTATGGTGGTTAAAAATGATAAGTTGTATGAACCTATTAATGAGCCATATCAATTGTTTCCCCTTTCAAAAAGGTTAATCCATGGAGTATGCTAGTGAACAAAAGGAAAAAGAGGTGGAAGGCTTCCCTAGGAAAAGAGCAAAATGATAAAGAAAAAGAGTAAAATGAAGATTAGATGCCAATGTGGGGCGAGTTAATGACCCCATCTTTAGTTGAGCTCTTGCAACTCCACTTGGAGTTAGCGAATGACTTTGTCACGTGGATCAGGTTGGATTGCCACTTTGGGTTTCCTGGGGGTTTGGGAAACTGACCCTAGAGTGTCCATGAAACCTAGGTTGTAACCAAATGGATTTTACTCAATGTGGGTAAGGTCGCACATGTCACCTTCTAGAGTGCCCAAGGCTTGGTATCTTGCTTTAATAAAATGATTGTGAAAGTGAGAATAATTGTAATGGGTTCCACCGAGCATGCAGATGATATGTTTGATATGGGATGATAGACTTTTGGTATAGATACCATGTTTATGTGCTCAACATGTTATATCTATTGAGTGGAGATTCGATATTATCTCCTTAAGTCTAGTGGAAATTTCAAGGTCATGTTGTATTTTGTCTAACCTATACTAGTATCTCGCGTTGTTGGGCGAATTAAGGTGACACCTACAAAGACAGTCTGACCTTCAAGTTAATGTGATATCAATATCGAAGCTCAAGCATTAGGGTTGGTTGTGCGTACCTCATGTATAGTAAATGAATGATATTTATAAAATGAAGTGATGGTTTTATCTTACATGGCCAATGTCAGTACTTTTCTATAAAGTATGAGGAAAGCTAACATAGGTGCATTCATGACACATCTACAAATGTTGTCCAATATTCCCTTAGCTATACACGTACTTGTATGGAGCTGAGCCATACCAGATGTACTCTTCTCTTTACCGGTATGTGCCTTAGGATATTGTGCCTGATACCAGACTCAGATCAATAAGCATTTGATACTTATATACAAACAAAATGAATTTTTATTTATGCTTTATAGATTTCGGCTCTCATATAAAATTATTTTAACTTAATTTAAAACTTTAATGCTACTATAATAATCTTGGAAAATTATTTTCTATGATATAAGTAAGATCTAATGAGGATATTCACTATTAGAAGATTGATTTCTAGCTTTTAAGCATTGTGTCTACTTTGACACCTATGCAATGTAGTGTTAGAAAAAAACACAACTAAAAATTTGAGATGGCGCTATCTTTCACATCTGACGTATTTGACTTGAGAAATAAATAGTCTAGACATGTTGTAGTAGTTACAAAATGGAAGGCGCTATGTTTGCCTCAATTTGTTTTTTTATGCAAAATTAAAATAAAAGCTAGGCGGTATGCCCCTACTCTTATTTATAACTTATTTTTGAACTTTTCTCTTGATCTCTTACAATTTCCTTTTAATTGTTTGAAGTGTAAAGACAATTATTTTGTGTCTTGTTGGTTACATTGTATACGTGGAAAAAAATGAGCATTTTAAAAAGATCGAAATTTTATTTTTATTCAAGGTTAATGATATTTTTGATTCCTTAGTTTTATGTAATGTTTTTAGAACTGGACCGGTTATTGAACCGGTGAAGGCACCGATTCATGAAAATTGTGCTAAAACCGAGGTCTAACCATGGTTGAATTAAAGAATTGACTCGGACCGGTCACCTAACCGGTTCACGGTTCAACCGGTCAGACCGTCCAAACCGGTTTGATTTTGATAACAATGGTTTTATGTTTTAAGGTTCATTAGGATATTTGTAAGAATTCAAAGTTGAATGATTTACTAGTACGTTTTTTTAAATGTTAATATTTGTTTATATTGGTTTGTGAAGTTAGTTTGTTAGTATTAAATTTGAAATTTGTACCGGGTTTATTAGAAATTTATAGTTAGAAATTTAGAAAAAAAAATTGAAATTTTTTAAATTGTTGAAATTTACGATTTACGAATTTGGAAAATAAAAGGTTTAGAATGCTAGAACTTTAGAAAGTTAACATTAGAAATTGAGAAAGCATAGAATTTATAACTTTAGCACTTTCGAAATTCGGAACTTTAGAAATTTAAAATTATGAATATAGAAAACTGAAAATTAAGAACTTTTGTGTTTAGTTCACAAGTTTCTTTTAAAAGATAGAAAATTATTTTTGAAAAAGTTAAAAAAATAAAAAAAAGGTATTTGTTTACAAAAATATTTACAGAGAACTTATAGAAAATTAAAAACCAAATTTTCTATTTTTATAGAAAAATAGAAAAGTCTTTAAAGAAGTTTTTTTAGTTTTTTAAGAATTTTTGTAGCTATTTCAGGAATTAAAAATTTTGAAAAACAAGCAAAAATTTTTTTTCAAAAAAACTAGAATAATTTTCTGTAACTAAACATAGCTTTTGAAATTCACAAAGTTTTAAGTATTATGTTTAGAAATTTATTTTTACATACTTAATTTTAGAAATTAAAGATATACATATTTAAAATTTAAAAATTTAAGGTTTGTTGTAGAAACTTGAATAATATATATATATATTATAATTTAGTGATGTGTTGACAGTATATGTTGATATTATGTGTGCAGTATTTGTGGTGTATGTTATGAAAGCTTTAAAAAAATCTGAGTTAAATTGATTGGCTCACATGATTCATCCTAAATTAACACATAAGATTCCTAATTAATATTTAACGCGGCCCTATCAATAAACCTTCCTATATATCCCAATGAAAAAGTAGTCATGCGTATATGCCATTATCTATCAATTCTATTAGGCTTCTTTTATGGAAATTTTGTTCCCATTTTTGTAGTCTTTCAAGCATCCAAATTTCAGTGGGTCTATGTAGAAATTTCCAACAACGTGATGAGTAATTGATTTGAGCCCCTCAATAAAAGTCTTCCTGCTACCCACTAGTTTATTAGTACACAAAATAAAAACAAGATTGGGCTATATATGGTGGGCTCATGTTGAAAAGAAAATATTTTATTGAAAAGTACTAGTAATTTTTATTTTTAACTTATTGTCGTCTGTTTGTCTACCTATCATAAATTTTCAACCCCCTCTTCTTTTTAATATATTAACCGTAAAAATCTTATAAAAAAACTATGAATATCAATTAATTTTTTAGCAAAATATTTTAATCCGTCATTAATAAAATAAGTATTAGTTAAGTAAAAAAAGAATAAGATTTTTAGGTTTTATTAAGAGAATGTATCATATGAGAAATACTTTATTAGGTGACAGTGAGAGAATAAATTTGAACTGTTGGATCTGATCATAAATGATCAAGATTAAAACATATTGCTCAATGACTTTTGAAATAATCATATAACTTTTAAAAAAATTTAATCATGACTATTCATGTATAGTTGTACAAGTCAAATTTATTTCTCTCACTCTTTTCTCATAAAATATATCCTTATTTTATTACCATATAAGAGTATTTTTTTAAAATAATATAATTTATATATAAATTAAATAATTTTATCTAAATTAATCAATTTTTTAAAAATAGAATTAGTTGAAAGGTAATATATTATCTAACGGAGGTGATATAATAGTGATAGAAAAAGAGAAAAAGATAAAAGATAGAGTATTAAAATGAGTGTTTGAAAATGAATTGCAGAAGAAAACACTAGGTAGGAAATTATTTAAAGGAGGGACGTGGGGATTATCAAATGCATACATCGTAGAGATATTTTCATAACTTAATTAGACAAATTCGATAGGAAAAACAGCCGACTATGAAACTAAGTGGGATTAATTTTTGTAAATAACGATAAATCATATTAAAATTTCATCCACGCAAAAAAGAAATTCATTAGTTCAATAAAGATTTAATACATAAAGAATTAATATTAATTATTAATTTTTTTTTATTTTTATAATTTTATTCTTTCACCTGGTCACCAAATGGGTAGTTTGCCATGCTTTAAGAAGAGAGCGTACATACACATACACATACACGCCCTCTTCAAAATTGGGGTTAACTCTTTAGCCATACACAATGTTGGTGAAATTTTTGTTTTACATCATCATTTCGATAACATGGCCCGTGTATCCACAGGCATCTGCACAATTTGATCATACTCATGCAGCAAAACCTGGTTGTAATCAATGGTGTGGGAGTTGGCCTATCCCTTACCCGTTTGGAATGAACGATCCCGAATGCTCTGCAGACAAGTGGTTTGAAATAGAATGCAGAAACACTTCGGGAGATCAGACACCTTACCTCAAGTACATTAATATGGAAGTGACAGCTTTTGGTACCTCTATAGTTTGGATAAAGAATCCGATTTACCGAAGGAACTGCAGCAGAAGCAAAGATGTTGGGGACATCATAAACTTGGAAGGTGGCCCTTTCGTGTATTCCCAGGTTGCAACAACATTGCATTTCTGCAATCGAATGGGTCAGAGGTCAGTGGGTGTGTGTCTATCTGTGACGATAACGAAGGCGATATCTGTTAAACTTGGTGATTGAAAAAAGTCCCACATTGCTTGGTTTTGGAAAGGGAGATGAAGGCTTATGCTATATATAGGCCTTAAGGTCCTTTGTAATAAATGCACCAAGTGTTTAAATACCCATAATTATAAATGGGTGTACTGGGGTCTTAAACACCAGTGGGAAATACCCTGAAACACTTTAAGTTTTTTTTTCTCTCTGTTGTAATGCTCTTGCCTTAGAGTGTTGTGAGAAGTGAGCTTTGAGAGTGTGGGTGCACTTGGGGTTGTTAAGGTGTGTGAGAGTGAGGTTTATGTGATGTATAAATTGTTCACATAATATTATTCTCTGGTTGTCGGTTTTGACAACGGGCCGTGGTTTTTTCTCCGGGTTTTGGAGTTTTCCACGTTAAATTCTTGTGTGTTGATTGTGTTCTTTCCTAACTTTATTTCTCTATTTTTAAGGAAATTCTCTGATGGAAATGGATCTAATTTCCTAACAGTGGTATCAGAGCTTCATGGTTCAGAGGGATATGAATTCTTAGTATGCTCTGTGGTTGCAGTTTTGTCTGATCTTCCACATCAGAAAAGATTTATTCCCTGTGTGGTTGAGAACTTCCTTGGTTATTAAAAGTGTGGTACTGTAAGTGCTAGTTTGGAAAGGTTCTGGCTAAGGAAAGACTTGGTATTTAAGCGTGTCCGTTGTGACCCACCTCTCTTTCCTGGGAACTAATCCTGTGCACGGTTGCAGTGTTGAACACACGCTCCCAATGTCAAACTATTCAAGTGCAGTGAAGTTTGATGTGGAGAAATTTGATGGAAGAATTAATTTTGGCTTGTGGCAACGACAAGTCAAGGATGTGTTGATACAATCAGGATTACACAAGGCATTGAAAGAAAGACCTTCCGGTATGGAAGATGAGAAATGGGAGGAATTAGATTTGAGAGCTGTAAGTACAATCCGCCTGTGTTTAGCTAAGAATGTTCTTGCAAATGTGCAGAATATTTCAACAGCCAAAGATTTCTGGGAGAAACTCGAAGGGTTATATCAGGCCAAGGGCATCTCAAATCGATTGTTGTTGAAGGAACAATTCCATAATTTACGCATGGAAGATGATATGAAAATTTCAGATCATTTAAGTGCCTTCAATGATATTGTCTCTGAATTGGAGGCTATTGGGGTCAAAGTTGATGATGAAGATAAGGCGTTAAGGCTCATATGGTCTCTTCCGTCTTCCTATGAACACATCAAACCTGTTTTGATGTATGGGAAGGAAACTTTGAGTTTTGAAGAAGTTGCTGGTAAGATTATCTCTGAAGAAAGAAGAATAAAGAATGAAAATAGCTCTTCATCAAACTCGGCATTGGTGGCTAGTAATGGGCCTTACGTGAAGAAAAGGAATTTGGTATGCTGGAAATGTGGAAGGACTGGGCATGTAAAGAAAAATTGTCCAAGAGGAACAACAACGGAAAGGGGCTCTGAGTCAGGTGCTAGCAATGTTTCCCTTGTTTTTGGGGAAAGTGATGTTCTATAAAGATGAAATGTGTATCCTTGTGGCATGTCCGCGTTGCCATAGAAAAGGATAAGTTATTGCTAGTGGATCCACAATTGCACATAGGCATTGGTTGGCAGTATTGATGCAAGGTGTGTGGTAGAGTTTTGTCGATGGCTGAAGAACTTCCGGAGGAAGCCAACATGGAAGTTGCACCATATTTTTTCAGCAAGGTTTTTGACATGTGCCGGAAAAGAAATTCTTGGGATATCCCAGTTCCAAGTGGGTGTACTCTTTATGGTGGAGTATGTTTGTTCTATTTGAACAATGTTTGTTGGTAAAGACAATGATTGTCGGTTTAGACAATGAAATGATTGTCGGTATAGACAATGAAAGCAAGTGATTGTCAGTATAGGCAATTAAAGCAGATGTTGTACTTTTTTAATCATGGTGGAGATTGTTAAACTTGGTGATTGAAAAAAGTCCCACATTGCTTGGTTTTGGAAAGGGAGATGAAGGCTTATGCTATATATAGGCCTTAAGGTCCTTTGTAATAAATGCACCAAGTGTTTAAATACCCATAATTATAAATGGGTGTACTGGGGTGTTAAACTCCAGTGGGAAATACCCTGAAACACTTTAAGTTTTTTTCTCTCTGTTGTAATGCTCTTGCCTTAGAGTGTTGTGAGAAGTGAGCTTTGAGAGTGTGGGTGCACTTGGGGTTGTTAAGGTGTGTGAGAGTGAGGTTTATGTGATGTATAAATTGTTCACATAATATTATTTTCTGGTTGTCGGTTTTGACAACGGGCCGTGGTTTTTTCTCCGGGTTTTGGAGTTTTCCACGTTAAATTCTTGTGTGTTGATTGTGTTCTTTCCTAACTTTATTTCTCTATTTTTAAGGAAATTCTCCGATGGAAATGGATCTAATTTCCTAACAATATCAAAAATATATACCTTGATAACATTGAATGCAATGGAAAGTACTGTTGCGAGACTTCCCTGCCTTCTTATCTTTCGCAATTCAACGCAACAATTGAAGCGGTGCGTGGGAACGATCAGTGCGGTTACGCGCTGATTGTGGCACGTTATCAGGGTTCGAAATACGATTATTTGTTTGTTGGTGATGACTTAAGGGATTTAGATAATGTTGACGCAGTGCTTGAGTGGGAGATTCTCAACAATTCCACTCTCAAACTCCCAGCAAATGCATATTCCCGCTGTTATCCGACAAACATTACATCTTCATCAGGTTGGAGATGTACCTGTCTTGATGGCTTCGATGGCAATCCCTACATCGGTGGAGGTTGTGTAGAAGGTATGATCCAACTCTAACATTTCTGAATTAACCATAAAGGTAATACTCCCACAACGCATTCATAACAAACTAAAGAAAACAGACAACTTTCACAACTCTCACATCCCCCCTCAATCACCGTACAAAACCTACAACCACCACTATCTCAGTGACCCCAGGTCATCGAGCTAGATATGAATTTTATTATTTAAAATATTCAATCATCAATTAAAAGACTTTAAAGCCTTCAACTATTAAGCTTCCATAATCTAAATTTTAAGAGATCCAAGTTGTACCCCCCTAATACATGAAACTAATATGCCATAACAGCTCCAATTTCAACTTCAATTTCAAATTCAAACACATACAATAATAATAATAATAATAATAAATACAAAGCTTTAGTTTTAATTGGATCAGTTAAACTCATCTAAATAGATTTGTTTTTTCAACCCATAAACCACATAAAAATTAATTAGCCGATCCATATACATAAGTTTGAGATTGAATACTCAAATCTAATTTTTATAATACAATCTTTTTGAAGTCTTTTTTTCTCATTATATAAGATTATTTTTGATTTAAAATTGATAGGTATCATCTCTTATCCAAGTATATTACTATTGATTAAACTCTCTCTAATCTCTTTTTTACATTTCAATTAATGTAATTAACTT